>JALJCO010012803.1:600000-1054504 GCA_023101725.1 Atherinomorus stipes
TGAATAATAATGATTGATATGTGTTCTAAATAAGAGCATTATAAAAAATGAAAGAAGGGTGTGGATAAATAAAAAAATAAAGTAAAAAAAAAAGTATTGACTATGCCGTTCGAAAATTTTATAGATTCAAAAAAAAAAACTAAGAAATAAAAAAAAAAAGAAAAGAAAACGAAATAATATGGAAAGGAAAAATAAAAAAAAAAAAAAAAAAAAAAAAAAAAAAAAAATAAAAAAAAAAAAAAAAAATTGAAAAAAAAAATAAAAAAAATAGGAATAAATAAAAAAAAAAATAAAAAAAAAAAAAATATATAAAAACAAAAAAAATTTAAATATTAAATATAATATAAAAAAAATAAAATAAAAGAAAAATTTGTAAAACAAAAAAAAAAAAAAAAAAAAAAAAAAAAAAAAAAACAAAATGAAAAAATGAACAAAATAAAATTAAAAATAATATAATTTTTTTCTTTTTTTAAGGAACTGAAGTAATAAAATAAAAAATAAAAAGTCCCCCCCCCAGAAAAATGTATCTATTAAAAAAAAAAAAAGAAAAAAAATAAAAAAAAAAAAATAATAATAAAATATATATAAAAAAAAATATTATAAAAAAAAAATAATAAAAAGAAATAAATATAAAAATATGAAAATAAAAAGGAAAAAAAAAAAAAAAAAAAAAAAAAAAAAAAAAAAAAAAAAAAAAAGAAAATACGTACACACAGAAACATAAAGACATCCCACACACAGCCAGAAATTATGCACATCAAAAGATGCAGAAAAACACAGTACCCTCAAAAGTACAACAATAAACTATGTCAGCAAGACCTTAGAATAGCCCAAATTAAAAGAATAAAAAACACTTACTGTGGGTACGGTAAGTATTCAGACCCCTTTAAACTTTTCACACTTATTCCATTACAGCCATTTGCCAATATACATATACATATTAGGGCTGGGAAAAAAAAAAAAAACGATATACTGAAATATCGCGATATTTTCATATGCTGATATCATATCGATATTTAAAAACGTGGTATCGATCTATTTTACTAATGAAATCTCGCGAGATTTCGTCGTTCAGTCACAAAATGTCGCGAGATTTCACTGTTATCTTACGAAATCTCACGAGATTTCGTTGGTAAAATAGATCAATATCCCATTTTTAAATAAAGATATGATATCAGCATATGAAAATATTGCGATACTTCAGTGTATCGATATTTTTTCCCAGCCCTATAATATATATATATATATATATATATATATATATATATATTTATATTCAGATTCAGAAGCCTTTATTGTCATTGTACCGGCGTCCCAGTGCAATGAAATTCGATTTTCAGTCCCGTTTTATATATATATACGCGTTATATATATATCATCCCCGTGACCCTGAACTGGATAAGCGGTACAGAAAATGACTGACTGACTATATATTTCTCATCATTGTACACTCAGCACCCCATCTTGACAGAAAAAAACTGAAATGTAAAATTTTTTGCGAACTTATTAAAAAAGAAAAAATTAAATATCACATGGTCATAAGTATTTAGACTCTTTGCTCAGTACTGAGTAGAAGCACCCTTTTAAGCCAGTGCAGCCATGAGTCTTCTTGGAAATGATGCAACAAGTTTTTCACACCTGGATTTGGGGATCTTCTGCCATTCTTCCTTACAGATCCTCTCCAGTCAGGTTGAATGGTGAACGGTGGTGAACAGCCATTTTCAGGTCTCTCCAGAGATGCTTAGTTGGGTTTAGGTCAGGACTCTGGCTGGGCCAGTCAAGAATGGTCCCAGAGTTGTTCCAAAGCCAATCCTTTGTTATTTTAGCTGTGTGCTGAGGGTCATTGTCTTGTTGGAAGGTGAACCTTCGGCCCAGTCTGAGGTCCTGAGCACTCTGGAAGAGGTTTTCTTCCAGGATCTCTCTGTACTTGGCCACATTCGTCTTTCCTTTAGTTGCTACCAGTCGTCCTTTCCCTGCAGCTGAAAAACACCCCCACAGCATGATGCTGCCACCACCATGTTTCACTGTTGTGATCATATCGGGCAGGTGATGAGCAGTGCCTTGTTTTCTCCACACATATCGCTTAGAATTAACACCAAAAAGTTCAATCTTGGTCCCATCAGACCAGGGAATCTTATTCCTCACAGTCTGGGAGTCCTTAGTGTGTTTTCTGGCAAACTCTGTGTGAGCTTTCATATGTCTTGCACTGAGGAGAGGCTTCCGTCAGGCCACTCTGCCATAAAGCCCCGACTGGTGGAGGGCTGCAGTGATAGCTGACTTTGTGGAACTTTCTCCATCTCCCTACTGCATCTCTGGAGCTCAGCCACAGTGATCTTTGGGTTCTTCTTTACCTCTCTCACCAAAGCTTTTCTCCCATGATTGTTTAGTTTGGCTGGACAGCCGGGTTTAGTAAAAGTTCTGGTCATCCCAAACTTCTTCCATTTGTGGAGGCCACCATTCTCTAGGAACCTTTAGTGCGGCAGAAGTTCTTCTGTAACCTTGGCCAGATCTGTGCCTTGCCACAATTCTGTCTCTGAGCTCCTTGGACAGTTCCTTCAACCTCATGATTCTCATTTGCTCTGACATGCACTGTGAGCTGGAAGGTCTTATACAAACAGGTGTGTGCCTTTCCTAATCAAGTCCAATCAGTTTAATTAAACATAGCTGGACTCCAATGAAGGAATAGAACCATCTCAAGGGAATCAGAAGAAATGGACAGCCTGTGAGTTAAATATGAGTGTCACTGCAAAGGGTCTGAATACTTATGACCATGTGACATTTCAGGTTTTTTTTTTTCGAATAAATTTGCTAAAATTTCTACATTTATTTTTTTTTCTGTCAAAATGGGGTGCTCAGTGGACATTATGAGAAATAAACTTAAGTTTTTTTTATTTTGGCAAATGGCTGCAATGAAACAAAGAGTAAAAAGTCTAAAGGGGTACTTTCCATATCCACTGTAAAGCAATTTAGGGATTACAATACTCTCAGAGAAATTAAAAGATGAAGATACACAAAAATGAATAAGAAAAGTATATTCAGACAGATAGCCAGCTGGACAGACTAATGCCGTCATTGGCAGAGATAATAACAAATGTCAGATGAATCCACTAAGGCAACGTAGAAAACAAGTTGGAAACAGGGATTAGTTGTTTGGGTTATGGCAGGTTTGAAATCACAATGCAAAATTCACCATCTTAGCTTCTGGGACCAGGGATGCTCTTTTTCTTATTCACAGTATTAAATTACTTGATAAAATTTTTAAAAAGAAGAAAAAAAGATCCCATAGTGTTAAACTTGAAAACAATAAATTTAATCAAACTTTTTCAAACTTTATCAAAAACTTAATCACATTTGATTATCTTGAAATATACTTAATCTTTTCAAGTCAGAATGATTTAGCGTCAATTTGAAGTTAACTCACTGGCTGCCTTTCACATGTTTCCACGTCACTGTAATTCAAATCCGAACGTTAACTGCCAATCACGTGTTTCCACGTTAAATTAAGGTTGAATATGGAATACGGACAGAACAGCGACATCACGTGTGACTAGGTTGTAGTTGCAACGGCAGAAAAACAACTCCAGCCGCTGGGATGCCAGACTCACTGCGATACGCAAGTGACCAACAGTCTGCAGCATGTCCAACAAGTAACACAGAGGAGTTCATAACTGACAGCTAACGTTAGCCATGTTAGCAAACAAGCTAGCTTACCGATCCCGGAGGAAAGTCGCCATTTCCGTGTTTTGACTCCACACAAAACGTTTATGTGGGTCCATTTAGTGTAGTCTTCACCTAAATTTACTCCAGGTTTTGCTCTTCTCAGGTCACTCCTTCTCAGAAACGGATAACAAATATCTCCAGGGTTCTGTAGCAGCTGTTTCACTCGTCGTCTCCACGGTTTTCCCCTGAACAGGCCTGACTATGACCAAAATATTGTTTCCACACAGAGATCGTATTTGGCAACCCGCAATGGCGGTGTGTATTGGCTTATAGACGTTAATAAAATGCCATTATCGAACCCGTCAAAATTTATTTTATAATTATTTTTAGGCTAAATATAATTTTTCTGGGAAATGTTGTATTTTCATTCTGTACACCCCCAAACGACCTGTGGTGGTGGTATTTTTTTTTTAAATATAGCTTTTAATAAAAATGTTCCATATTCAACCTTTAAGGGTTTTAATCGGGGGAGCTGTTTTAATCTCTGGCGGAGCTTGTCAGAGAGAACCAAGGGCTCATCATAATTTTGTCGGTAGTTTTCATCTAATCCAGCAGATGGCGGTGTCAGACAAGCTTAAAAAAAAACCTACCAGGAAGTGATGCGGTTCTATGATGCTTCCTGTGTTAGTGTTTGCTAATGGCTGTTAGCCCCAAGTGTATCTATCTGCGGCTTGCAACCCAGTGGGCGTGTCCTATAGTGGGCGTGTGGGTCTGGTTAGGTTTAGGGGAAGGGTCAGGGGTAGGGCTAGATTTTACCGTGCTCTCATTGGCCTGTTGGGCGTGTCGTCGAGTAACGTCACTCTACAACACGCCCACTCCACGACAGGTCCCTGTCTTGCGAACCACAGATAGACCCTTCTCGTTAGTCCAGGAAGTATGTTGGATTCTGCTGCAAGGGGGAGAGAACATGGCGACCGGTCGTAATCGAAGCAGCTTAGGAGATGGATGAAGGAGGAAAGTTTGTGGAAAAAGCGATCGGTGACAGACAGACACGATCGATCGAAGACACATCCATAGATGGAAATACAGCAGGAAAGTGCAAAGTGTGCCAGCTGAAAGTGAAAGTAAGTCAACAGCACACAGTTGTTTCCCGCGGGGGGGGGGGGGGGGGGGGGGTGCACCTAAGCTGCGGCAGAGGGAGGGAGGGAGGAGAGAGACGTTTCTGCTCTTTGTTTCTGTCAAATATTATGTTGTAAAACAAACTTGTTGTGGCTTATTTAGCTAGTAAACTAATTATTTTGCCTCCAAAACTCTTTTCTCGGTGTTGTATTTGTTGTTTCATAGAAGTAAATGGCTGTTCAGATGATGAAGGTGTTACTAAAGTAAAAAAATATTGGCATCAAAGACATTTTTCCACTTGAAGCGGACCTCAGCATTCAAAGCTAGTTTTATCAGAGTTAGCTTTTTTGTCAGAAACAGGCATTTTCGCTGCAACAAACCCGTGTTCTACTGCAGATTACTAAAGACTGAGAACAAATGTTTTTTTTTCTGATAAAAGAAGAGAGTCTAAGCTTTCCTTTGGTACATTCAGTGTTTGTATCGGCATAGTACACAATATTCTGTGGATCTCCCAAAATCAGTGAAAATGCTTAAAAATCCTGGCAATATGGAGCGCTCTGCTTGGAAAAGGTCTGGCAGTCAATGAGTTAATAGAATAACTATGTTGGAGGAGTTTGTCAGGAGTTATAGTGTTTCAGGCTTAATACAATGCTAAATCATGGTTTATATATTAGAGCTTCCTGCAATGTCCAATGGACAAACGAAGCATTTTCTCAAAATTAAAGACGACATGATTAAAAGTTGTTTCCATTCACAATGAAAAAAATTAAATTCTTTCCATTAAATTCTGTAAGCCCCTAAAACTGAACTGAATCTCTGTATGAGATGATATTGCCTACTTTATTTAAATATGATAAAAATGCTTTTTCATTTTAGAGATCGTAAAGCACCACTAAGTTCAAATAATTTAATTCATCTTTAAGTGTTTAAGGTATCAAATTTCAATGATTTAATTATATACAAAGAACTGAAGGCAAGTCGTTGTGTTTGGTCCAAACATGATTTGTCATGCTTTAGATCTCCAAATGCTTTCCTAGTTCCGAGATAACCAGAAGTTATGTCCTGATCTTTTGCTGAAATATATTTGATTACGCTTCTGTACTGAGTGCATTCGACTGAAATATAATATCTGAGTAAGATATTAAGTAAGTCGAAAGTATATTCATTATAATGATAATAATTATAATACTTAATAATTATATTACTGTAAGAAAGTCCTGTCATCTGCAGAAATACTCTGATGACTCTGAAGTTATGGGGTTTATCAGTGATGGACCGAGTACAGGGAACTGGTCAATCAGTTTGTGAAATGGTGCGTTAACAATCACCTCATCTTAAATACCAGCAAGACTAAAGAGATGATTGTTGACTTCAGGAGGAGCAAGAATAAGCAGCATAGTCCTGTCTACATCCTGGGAGAGGAGGTGGAGGTGGTGGAGAATTACAACTACCTTGGAGTTCAGCTGGACAACAGACTCGACTGGAAATGCAACACTGATTACATCTACCAGAAAGGTCAGAGCAGACTCTTAAGGAAGCTGAAATCATTCAACGTCTGCACGAAGACGTTGCAGATCTTCTACAAGTCTGTTGTGGAAAGTGCAATCAGCTTTGCAGCATCTGCTGGGGCAGCAGCATCAGAACCAGAGACTTGAAGAAACTAAACAAGCTGATCAAGAAAGCTGGTTCTGTGCTGGGAATAGCTCTGGAGCCGCTGGAGATGATCGTTCAGAAAAGAATGCTGCTCAAGCTGATGAAGATGATTCTTCCCATCCTCTCCACAACACAGTGAAGAACCAACAGAGTGTGTTCATGGGAGGCTGCGTCAGGTTCGCTGTAGGACGGAGAGATACAGATATTTATTCCTGCCAGCAGTATCACCCTGAAGAACAAGACTGATTGATTAATAATTATTGTTGTATTGTTATTTGTGTTATATTGTTTAAAAAACAACAACAACAAAAAAGGGGAGCCAGCCTATTACAATATGGAATTTGCCTTCTGGGATAAATAATGTATTCTTTATGTCATTTCAAGATCTTACCTATCTTACTCTTAAATTTCTACCCAACATTGACTTGAATCTGGGTTTTGACTTGGCTGTCTGCAACCCTGCATCCCTTCCTTCCTGTTGAAAGGCCCACTTCCAGTTCAGCTTTCAAACAGAGGGCCTCACACTGCCTCCAAGCACTCTTTGATGTGATGCAGAATTCATGGTTGAATCAAAGACTCTGAGCTTTTCAGTCCCTGTCACAGTAAAGGAACTCCACACCAGAAAATTTCCTCCACCACGCTTCAGGGTGGTTTTTTCTACCATCTTTAACCTTCACCAAGCATTTCTACTTCAGTTGTAGCCAGACACATATCGGCATACTTTTAACCTTCGTCATTACTTTAATACTTCTATGTCTGTTTGTTTTGCAAACTGATCCTTTTATTCAGCAAAAATGTTTTCCCGGATGCTGCCCATTCCTCTTTAATTCATTCAACTTCTTCTTAAAGGAATGGTATACCCACAGAATAATGTAACCTTATTTTCCACTTACGCTTATGCTGAGTAAGACTCTGGAGCACTTTTTTATTATCTCAAATGCAGCTGACGATCAAGGCCTTTCGTTATCCTCTGACTTTCATATAATGGAGTTCACCGGGGCGAACAAGTGGGTTAAAGGCTTTAAGTTGTATATAACCAACTTCATACACGATTATGAAGGTAAGTGTTTAGCTAACACCAGTAGCTCGGAGATAGCAACAGAGGACAGTGACAAATCTCTATTAACGGTCTATGGACAGTTATATGTTAAAAATTTTGTTGATTCGGACACCGTGTTGTTTTAACAATATATATCACTAACCAAGAGAATAATCGTTACAATGAAAAAGAACTGGAACGGCGCCCGGTTTCAGCCTCCTCCTCCCACCTGCCTCACTTGGCTCTTCGACATCCTGCGCTGTATAGTGTCTACTGCAGACACGGGTGTGATGAGTGATGATGAAGTTTTCCCTTCTAATGTTCACAATCCATCTCTTTTGTAGTTGATCATCCCATGGAAATGTGTGAAAACTAATAACAGAATTATACTTAGCCAACGCGGCACACAAAGGAACACAGCAGTTTTCAGCTGTTGTCCTTTCACGTTGCTGAAACTTGAATAACGGCTTCATCTCATACTACTATGACTACTACTACTACTACTGTTATATCGGTATATATATACTATACTAAAGGTTACTATACAATCTGTCATCTAGATTATGAACAATATCTAATTCATTTGTTCACTTCAGTCTTCAAATCTACCGCCACAACCCGTCCCACAGGCTGAACCGGAAATCCTTTCCTGTCGTATTGTAAACCAGAAGTTCTAAAGAACACGTCATGCATAAACCCCTTTAAGTGAAAATTCAGTGCACTGATAGTACCAGGATGTTCCCCTAATAATGGCCAAAAATGAAGTGCAAAATGAAGCACACTACTCGAACTAAACGGACGCCATCTTGCTGAAAAAGATGTAGAGGCGGAACTTTCTAACTGTTTTCAGAGCTGAATAACGGCAGTGAACGAAGCAGTGGTGACCCCTGCTGCATCGGAGGCATATTGTACTGATTTAAGTAATGTTTATGAAATGATTTAGGCATAATTACTAATGTATATTTAGCATGCTACCAAGCTGTTCACTCCCTGATGACAGTTATGATCTGGTCATGTGTTTGAGGCTGCGGTTCTACCGGCTCAGTAGAGTTAGCAGACGTTAGCGGACAATGCTAGTCCATCACTTCCTGTAAGTGCAGTGCTCTGTTTGGGTCAGCATTTAGTGACAATAGTGTGCACTGTAGACTACTACGCACAGTAGCGCACTGTGCGTAGTGCACAGTGCGCACTACGCACTAGGGCTGTCAAAATTGCTCCAAAATGACATTCGAATATTTGCTCTAAAATTTACACATAATTCGAATAAATTCGAATATCCATTTGAGCAATGTACAGGAGGACAAACTAATACAAGACATAACTACTTGTACAGACTCAGCCGACGAGCGTTTTGTGTGTTGCGCCATCTTGCGCCGCCGCCGTTGCCTAGGGAACGAGTCCCAATTACCTCCTATCTGCCAACATGGAAAGCAGCGTCAATATCTGGATTTACAATGTTGGACAGTCGTCTAAGGTCATGATAACCTATAGGTATGTTATCCAGAGATCTCTAAAGTATTCTGACATTTTATTTATTTACATCGGAGCATTGATTTAAACTATTATTCATCTCTGGAAACTGGCTTTAATGACAAGCCACACCGGAATAACACGGAAATCTCGTGATTACTTATCAAAGTTTAAAAAACCAAACCCTTTCAGAGCTCGTTACTTATCTATTTTGTCATAAATTTGGCTTTTGGTATTGTTTAAGGACTATACAGACCACGTAGCCTTCACATGTCCTGCAAATGAAACTAAAGGCTGCAGGACACCGTCTTCCTGATTTCTTTGTGTTTGCGACTGAACTGTTTTTATTTTCTGGTCTCAACGTTGCCCTGATCAGAGCAAATAACCTGATATTTCACAATATCTCCCTGATAATTCATTAACTTACAGCAACACTCAGCTGTCTCGTTTAGCATTAGCTAGCATAAAAACGTTATGCAGTGCCTCATTTTCGGGAGCATAGATACGTAAATTAAAGTGTCAGGTTAATGAGTGTTCATCATAATTTACCGTGTTTTTGTTGTTAGTGATTAAATCCAGTGTTTTCTCCAACGTGGCAGCAAGTTATTCCTCCTCTGTTCTGTGTGTCCGATATTCCTTCCTGATACGAACACACTGACATCAGTGGACTGAGCGCGAGCAGCAGAAAAGTCCACTTTTGTCACAGACAGAGATCTTTATGAAATAAGTGTCCGCGATCTTCTTATTCGCTTATTACCACAATTAAAGTTTTCCAATGCTGTTCCAACAACCAGGAATGTGACAGTCCTTCCAGATTTCCTCCATGTTGTTAAGAAAAAAGTCCCATTCTCATCTGTTCTAATTATGTACAGAAACACTGCCCAGGCAATAGTGGACGGTCTAGTTGTGGCGTTTAGCCGGTTTCGTCTATGCTTTTTTTAGTTTGTTTTTTTTAGTGTTTATTTCATTATTAACATCTTTAACAATGCTCTGGAAATTAGAAAATGAACTTGCTGCAGTTCCCCCACCCCCCGCATCTCCTTAACTTGTGCGAGCGATTAAAGATCCCGACAAATTGAAACGAAATTAACGAACAATGAATGCTCGAGCAGCTGCAATAAACATGGAGCAACTTGAAACAGTCGGCCTGTAATCAAACCAGTGTAGCAAATGTAGGCCTAATAATAATAATAGGCCTAAAATAGGCTGTTTTTCCCACCGTTTATTTAAAGTTCGAATATTAATTTTCACGTTCGAATCTTGGATTTTTATTAATATTCGAACATATATTCGAATTTAGAATATTCGTTGACAGCCCTACTACGCACTGAATTCCAGTGCGCTGTGGCAAATGTGCTGTTTGAGACAGGGTCAATGTTTGTTTTTATTTACGTAGCCATTGAAGGTAATTAGTTAGCTCTATGTCCTATATGAATTTGTAGAGTTAGACTTTAATGAAAAAAGCAACAAGGGCTTAAATGCTAAAAAAATGTTGGTGACAAGAACATTTTCCATTAAAACATGCAACTGGAAAAAAAGATGTCTGTCAAATTTTACCATGAGATTAGATTGCTCACCTTACCCAACCTTCTTTCTTAAGGCTTTACAGAGCTTCTTGCGATTGAAGTGAGTGCTGTCATGCCAAGAGAACAGAAAGTCTTCAAAATGAGTCTGGTTCCAGTCACTTGCTTGGAATATCATGATGATTGATACCTAATCTGAAACCACTGATACCAATTTTGTTAATTAAAACGAAATGGGTGTCGTAATTTTTCCACGTGACCCAGATTTAGAAAAATTTAAATCAGTCATTATAGTACAATATATCACTTTCTCATATGAAGCACTATCAATTCAAGAGGCTTACTCTTATTTCTGTAAAGAATTAGAAGATGAAAGTAGCACAGGCAATGCTGATTCTTTCATAAACCATTAATGTGTTCATGGTTTTTCTGATGGAATTTATGATGTTGCAACTATGGATGCAGCACCTCTCTACATTACCTTACACAATCACATTATCAACTTTAGTTTAGTGTTTTGGAGCTTGAACTTGCAGACATGTGAAATAGAAATGTGAAGTGGATAATATTGAAGCAGTGGATATTACCAATGAATCATATGGTTGAGCAAGGTATATCCAGCCTTGCTGATAAGTAGTGGGCCAAAATGCCTGTCAAGTTACTGAAAACACTAGATTACAGGGATTGCCTTAAAGGGTTGTTCCACAAAATATTAGTTCAGGACCCTCATGCTTATTTGCTTGGTTTATTTTGTTGTTGTTTTTAACATTTCTATTTAACCACAACTGAAAAGCAACATGATTTCCATAACATTTTTATTTAATTCTACTGAATAATGAATAATTTGAGGACCACTGTATATATGCACATAAAAAGTTAACAGTTATGCACTAAACTTGTATTAGTTCAGCTCTTTTAGGAAAATAACATGGTTTGAATAACTGTTTTGGATTTAATAAGAATGTTTGTGAGCTTCTTAAACCTTTACGCTCTTTTTTTCCCCTCCCTGGATTTGTTTTCCATCCATCAGGCCTGGCGGTTGAAAAATACTCCTCTCATGTGGAGGAGGCAGACACTGATGTTTCCTGTCGAATACAGAGATCCACCTCAGGCAGCGTAGGCACCATCCTTATTTGTCATAAGTGTCCAAGACAAAGGCCAAAGAATGTATGAGGAACATGCATTTTTAATGTGACATCCTCATCAAATTCAACACAGTGGACTGAACAGAATGCAAATGATGCTTTACTCTTCCCCCAATTATTCAAAGACAATTCAACGATATAGACATATGCTGTGAAATGCATAAATGCATCTAACATGGCAAAGCTTTAAGATTTCAGTACATCATCTCTTTATCTTTATATTAGTACTTGACTTTTTCTTTCTGATATTACACTGATATTTAAACTGATATTAAAAGGTTCTAATCAAAGGAGCAAATAGTGAGAAAATTGTGAAAAATTATGATTTTATTGTCAGAGCTGCTTGATCTACAGTAGTCTTGGTGATATAAAAAAAGATGTCTTTATTGAAAGTGAGTAATACAAGATATAAGCATGCACTACATCACAATTACGGCTTACATTATTTATAGAGCATGACACCCTGCTGAATGCTGCACGACCAGACTCACCTTTATCTTGTTGCGAATATCCTGACCATTACTCTGGGCCCATTATTTGACACCACCGAAATGTCACAGGAGACTGAAAGATAGATTCACTGCTCTGTTCGTAAAGACAAATGTAAATAATTCTAAACCGAAGCTTTCATTTCTGATGTTCTTTTTCCGTGGTCGGCTCACACTCCATCATTATAACGAGGGAGGCTCAATTAGACAAGGTCTACAATGGGAGTTTTAAATGTCACAGTCCAGGTCCTGACATTTCTCTGTTTGATATGGAATCAGGAAGGGAGTGCAGTTCACACAGAAAACTAATCTCAACCTCTGAAATAACAAATTCCACCCTGTCACAAAGCTCTGCGGGAATGCTGTTATGGTCAGTTTGGAGACATTTACACCGACACTGCTTGCTCGGCCCTCTTACATCTCTCTAATGATGGAATCCATTAGCTTTGTTTAGGTTTATAATTAGCCCTCTGAGGTTAGCATGTTTGTGAGGAACACATAACTAAGGGTCTTGTGGTATTTTATCCAAAAGGTAATTGGCTCGTCAAATCAAAAATTACTCAAGAGTGACAAACTTTTTCTGGTGGTAATTAGAGTGACCACAATTACCTGCAGGGGTTGTAGTGGAGGGTAAAATAAGGGGCATGTTTGCCCACAGCTCAAGCCACTGAAAACCTTTGCAATCTCTTAAAAATTGAGCAGTAAAACCAGGCTCCCTGTCACAGTTGTAAATTCTAGCATTGATGGGTTTATGCTTCACAGCAAAATGACCTTATCATGTCAACAATAGCTGGACATCTGATTATCTAAAAGGGGACACGTTTTACAACTTTTCCTAAGGGAAGCGTGATGCTTCTATTGGAAAAATCTTAAACCTAACAGAGATAAACAAACAAATTTAATGTAAAGAAATCAAACCTTCCATTTATGGGTTGCATGGGGGAATGGAGTTTATCCCAGCTGGTAACACACACACACACACACACACACACATATATATATATATATATATATATATATATATATATATTACAGGTGTGCAAAGCAGACAGTATTTGTATTTGTATTTGCTGAGGGGGGAAAGTATTTGTATGTCAAATCGGGTGAATTTAAAAAAACAAAACACTGAAGACAACATGCATAAAGATTGCCACGGGGGATCAGACTCGCCATCATCTGTTTACGGGACGGGCACTCTAACCACTTCACTTTACACCAGCACACACTCAACACACATTTAGCCCAGTTTTATCCATCTTCGTGGGCTGCCTGTGTCGGTTACGTTTTACTTTAGGTTCACTGCATTTGGAATCACTCCGTTCAAAACACCTTCCCATCTTATTTTAGACAAGTTCAATAAAAGAAGATGGTTTTGATGGTTTTATTATTTATCATTATCAATTTTATTTGGGCTTTTTAGAGCAATCTTAAGCATGGAAGGACTCCACGTGCTCTAACAATAAACAGCTGACAGCGTGTGGACACGTGTTATCTGATGTAGAGATGTGAGACACCGACACATTATTATAAATCCTTTTGTACATCTGATACATGTATGAAAGAGTGCCAGGATCATTATAACTCGAACTGAATACATGTATAACACGCTGATTAGGGCTGGACTCTGTCTGCAAGAACACGCCGTTCCCTGGGTGTATTAAAGGTATAGTCTGAAGTTCCCCCCGTTAAAAAATAAACGTAAGACTTGAGCAAGTGAATTCCGTCTCAAATCCCGCCTTTGGGCCTCTACTCCTGTGCCGTGGTGCGCTCGAATGCAACTCTCTCTCCCCCTGCCTGTAATTTGCTCTTTTGTATTGTTCTGGTCTGGTCGGGACGTTTCTGGGTGGAGATTTCTGTTTATATCGGCAGCCAATGAAAGAGCTAAGAGCATGATGCTGTGTGGAAATAAGCTCATGATTGGAGCAGACGGCAGTCACTCGAACTCTCGAAGGAAAAAAAATAAAGAAAGGAAACACCATGGATGCCCAGAGGAAAAGGTAAGAGCTTCAGATAATGCGCTTTGGAAAACCAGGGTTAATAATGTTTGGCTTGTACCTGCTTCTGAGCTCTGAAGGCTAGCTAGAACAAGGCGGCCATGAAGCGCGTCCATTAGAGTTCACGACACTACGAAAGCTGTGGCGTTTAGCGCCTACTCTGCCGATAATGCAAGCGTAGAAGAAGAAATTCACTGTTTACATTGTGCTAAGAGTGAACAAGCTTTGGACAAACTGGGACAAACGCTAGAGGGGTTGGCTATTGATGTAAAACAAAGAAAGAAAGAAAAAGAGAACACGTTATCTTGTCTGCTCTGGCTTCTGTAGTGTCATTAACTTTCATGGACACGCTTCACGGCAGCTATGTGTATTACTGTTTAAGTCGTTTAGAATATACTAAATAATGTCGTTTGGAGTAAGTTATGGACGCTACCTACTCAGGACACTTGGATTACATTGGATGAGGTATGGAGGAATATTGACAAGTTTTTGTGGACTTTTATGGACCTTTTTGGATCGGGCGCTGGTGAACTCCATTATATTTAAGTTGGGGGAAGACAAAAGCCTGTCCAATCTCCGGCTGCATTTGAGATAATAAAAAATTGCTCCAGAGTCTTGCTCCACATGAGGGTGAGTAGAAAATGAATGCACATCATTTTGTGGGTGTACGATTCCGTTAATGTCATGCTCCAAACAGATTTTGAAGGGCAACGAAAGTAAAGAATAGTCATCTCATTTCTTGCTTAAGCCCTGATTAGGGGAGGGGGGACAAACAATCCGTGGAGTAATTTCATTATTCTGTGTCATAAGAGGTCACTTTTTATATACGAGCATACCAGGAGGGTGCATGCAGAAACAGCATGCTCTATCCGCTTGAATGTCAAAAAACAGACTGTTGCCGTCCCCTATCACTTGCAGAAATGGTGACCTTATAGTGGATGGATTACCATCTGCTCTGTGCTGAAGCTAAATTCTAATAAACACAGGATTGTTCACAAACTATGAGGGAAAAAAACAGATAAAAATCCATTTGTAAGTCTGGACTGACCATTTGCATGGCCATGAAGGCCCTGAGTGTTCTGTAGTGTTCAGATGCAAGTCTCAGACAATAGAGCCTGTGTTTGTTCCTCCCCGGAAAGTTTGAGGAGGAAAGAAAAGGGGAGAAGAAGGAGAAGAAAAAGGGGAGGTTGTCAGTGGAGGGGATTACTCATTGTGAGACCCACGGACATTCGCTTCTGCTATTGTGGTGGCTGAATTGCTTTCCAGTACCAGGGTATTTAGTTAAGCAGATTGTGTTTCTTCACACCCAGAGATGATCTCTCTTGGCGGCAGTTCGTGACAAGTGGCTTGGAGGACAGCGGAATAGCACAAACAGGTGGGTGTGGTGTTGAACTCTACATTGTATTCATGTGTATTTATACTTTGGCTGAGGTATAGAGGGAGAGAGATACAAAAATTAACAGGGACTTCAACATGAAAAGCAAAGACATAATACATTTGTCTGGTTTTTAACACCTTTGTATAACCCAAAGACTTAACTCCCATTTTTTTCTGATTCTTAAAAGATGGCTGCATTACAAAAAATGTTCATTTAGAAGGAAAAAAAAATCTGATGTGTAGGTTTTAGAGACAAACACGAGCCTCCACTGAACTCAGTCAACATTGGTGATGCTATTGTAGAACATCCCCAGTGTATGAGGGAAAGATGTGGTAGTTACTGCTAACAACACAGCAGTATGCTCCTAGACAAAGGCCATTGCACAACATGATACATGATGTAATACACAGCCAAGTTTGGTTCTTTAAAATGTAAATAAGAGCAGAAGACTATGACTTACATATCAGTCAAGATTTGTTTGTAATTAAAATAATGCTAAAACTACTTGTTATATTTGAAGTCCCCTCTATTTAATTACCATATGTCCTCAAGTGTAGACTGAGGCCTTTATTTACATCAGCTGCATAGCTGCTCAGCTACTTTATCTTTATATGACCCCCCCCCATTTTTTGAGTGATTCAGAAGGACATTTGGAGTTGTGCAAATTTGCAGTGTAAAAATCTAAGTATACCAACATTGTCAAGTAAATTAATTTACAGTATACTACAGTAATATCAACAGAGCCTACTTTATTGTTGTGATATCATAATAATGATGTAATTTTGTTTACACAATGCGATAATAGTATCATGCTCCAAGCAGTTTCCAGCTGATTACTGAATGTAGTGTCCTTTTGTCTGATTTTCATAGCTCTTCACTTCTTTTTTTGATTTTGAGTCAATTAACAAAGATGACAAAAAACAAACAAAAAAACATAAGAAAATCCCAAAAGACTAAAATTGATTGATACAATTTGTCTTTCAGTTTTTCATTGATATTTTGAAATAAGTGTTGTGAAAATCATGTCCCGACTAGGCAACACAAGGCAGTGTAAATTTATTTGTTCATCATTAGAGCAGATAAACACTGACTCTATCTTAACATCAGGAGTCTGGTGTGTGGGACGTGATTCATTTTAGCTGAATTTTAACTGACTGAAGCATCCACAACTGTGCAGTTGTATGACTTCTTAATTTTGAGCATGGTGCGTTTTTTTTTAGACCTAATGGGGCAAGCACAAGTAAAGCTGTTCTGAGCTAAATACACAATACAAAGCTTATTGGTGATCAGATAACCTCATATCAGCAGCGATACACGTTCTCTTTAATTTTGCGGTATAACATGGACATTGAAAATACAGCATAACTCTCGTGATGGTTACTGATCATGATAATTATGTTTACTAGGGAGCTTGTGTTGTTCTGTAGTGACCGCTGAGTAGGGATATATTTTTATAATGATTTTAATAATACTAATACAATAATTAAAATTCTTATTAAATACTGTTATTTTTTTTTTTTTTTATTAAAATAAAAAAAAAATTAAAAAAAAAAAAAAAAAAAATAAAAAAAATTTTTAAGATTGGGGAAGAATATTTTTTTTATGATGATGAAGAAGAAGGGAAAAAAAAAAGAGGGGGAAGGGAGGGGGGGAGAAAAAGAGAATTGTCTTTGTTTTTCTATTATTTTATTATTTTTATTTGTAAAAATAAAATATGGTATATAAAAAAAAAAAAAAAAAAAAAAATATCTTTTTCTAAACTATAATGTATCGTATAATATTAAATAACAAAATAATAAAAAATGGATTGTCCCACCGCTGAGTAATATCAACCTTAGATTACACAAAACTATGTGTATTTATGACCATTACCAGAGGCATGCTGTGTTGAATATTGTAGAATAGGCAGCCGCTGCGCTGCAACAGAAATGATTGGTGTGAATCAAGCATGGAGCCATGACACAGCAACTTAAATGAAAAACAAGCAATTCTCTCACCAAGCTCGCAGTGATGCTGACCTATGCTTCAGTTCTTCTTACATATTTGCTATAGGTGATACAAGTAGTCCATTCACCTCAGTTGATATCCTTATAATAAGTGTTTGAAAATTCATCTACTGGGTTTCTCCTCTGGGATTTGACTTGGGTACAGAGAAAAATATAGCCTCTCCCTGTTGATTTAAGAGGGACTCTGCACTGTAGGCCAGAAAAATGTAAACCAAGAAGTGAGCAAGTTGGCAAACTACTTGCTTGACAGTTTAAGTGATCGCTTTAGTTTGAAAATATACATATGAAAACTTTACAATTGCATTTAGTCATTTGGTATTGATATTATGGGAAGCTGCACAACATGCAAAGCCAACAATTCACGCGTCTCTTACGGAAACTAACAGGTAGGCAGGTCAAACTACCTGTTTCATTCTATTATGGATAATAAGGTTGGGCGACTGGACAAATTTATCAACCATCGACGATAGGCTGAGCCATTCAACGGTGTTGTCGTTGCAATTTTATTTTTAAATATTTATTAATTTATTTATTTGAACTATGCGTTAATTTACTCATGAGCATGTCAGTCAGCTCTGCAGAGGCCTGGTAACCAGCCATTCATTTGATTCAGGTGTGTTGGAGAGTTATACATCTAAGGTGCCGTCCTCACGAAGCCGAATTGCAGTAAAACTGCAAAAGTCTTTTAGTAATCTGCCCTTTCATCCTCACAAAACTGGGGATTAGCCTCCATGAAACCAATCATGTCTGAAACCAGGTCCCAAGGGGGAGAAATTGCGCCTCTGTTCTGTCAACAATGGGAGCAAACCGACATGCATGTCACATGATACAACGTGAGCCTTTATCTGCGCACACGCTATGTCTTTTTCTAGCTGTAGTGTTGCTCTTTATCATTGTAGTGCCATCTGTAGCCTTGTAGTTTGTACTACAGCGGTTTTGTGGAGATGGCAAAACCCTTTTCTGTTTTTTTTGCCACCGTCGTCACACCTAAACCGGCTTCAGCGCTGTAAGGATGTGGCCTATACTTCTACACTAACACAGCTAAGGTTATTTAGGGTAAATCCCACCTAACCTTATACAATACCTGTCCACACACTCACAATGCATCGTTTACGACCCCCGCTGCCCACTGGTGCCATCCCGACCTAGTAGGCATGCGTGAAAATTTTGCGTGTGATCTTTACTATTGCCTCTACATGTAAAATAAGGAGCAGCAAAGTCACAAGATTCACCTCCATCTTGCTATTGTTTACCTCTGAGTGTTCACCAGGTTGAAAAGCTGGTTGTGGCGCAGCACGTTCTTTATGACGTCACTTCCTTATTGAGTTCAGTTCTTGAACGCCAAACGAGTCTACACCAATCCAAGAACCAGAGATTCAAGAATTAGATGGCACACTTACTCATGTAAAAAAATATCTGGGGGAAGAGAACCTTAAATGATATGCCAGTGTGGCCCAGATGGGGCACTGGCTAAATATTTATATGTTTAAGCACTTACATGGCCTGTAGACATGGCCTAAAAGCTGCAGAATAGTAGCTCTCAGGGATTGGACTTGGGCATATGGTTTAGATGGGAACTTTTTTTTTTTAATTTGGTTTTTTTTTTAAAAAAAAAAAATTTCATTTACTCACCAAGGTTTGGACATTTTAATTTTAAAAATCTAACAATAGAGGGAAGGAGAAATGGGGGAGATGGCACTAATAATAATAACGACCATCCCTAACTCTTTAATTACAAAAATAACAGCACGTGGCTTTTTCGTGGTGATTCATCCTTTATTTACAAACTTTTTACTGCGGCAGCTTTGATGACATCCCTATTTTGCGACACCATAACAAGTAAACCTCCTTAAATTTGGGCAAATCACCATGAAAAAGCCGCTTCGAGCTCACAGGGGGTTCCGACTAATGTTTGGTAATAAAACATTGGTGAAATGAAGGAGTTTGTGGCAGATAATGCCTAATTTAGAGGCTGGACGCGGTTGCCCAATCTCTCCCATTATATTGCACATATGCTGATCTCGAGTGGATCTAAATATCTCCCGAAAGAATTCAACTTTCACCAAAACTGTCTGGGTGAGTAAATGAATGTATTTCATGCTAGAAAATAGGTCCAGATTGAAAAAAACGAAGTTCCCCTTTAAGACAACAGGAAGTGTATTAGACAAAGATGTAAAAAGACAAAAAGAAAAAAAAAAAACATATAAAATGTATGCACATTGTAAAAAAGAAAAACTTTCATATGTTAGAAGTAAACTTGCCTCCAGCCAATATTGGAATCCCAGTGTTTCTTCTTTTATTTGACAGCAACATTGCAAGTCATGCCTGTTTTAATGCCAACCAACATCTAAAACATAAAGCAGGTAACAACAAACTAGGAGTGTAAGTGTCTGCAACTGTAATGCAAATGTTTTATGCATTTAAAAAACGAAACAAAAGACATCACATCCTAGGGGCTAAAAAGAAGAAGGACCAGTTAAACCCTCTGCCTGAAGTCCAGACTTGTCACCTACTGAAATTATTGCAGGCCATATCAAATGAAAATTCAAACAAAGAGGCCCTTAAATGGGTTTTAAAAACTCAAATACAGTAATAAGGGAATGACAAAACAATTCACAGTAAAAATAAATAAATCAATAAAATGTGGGAGCATATATCCTCAGCTCTAAAACATGTTTGGTATCTTTAAATAGAGAGTTACATTTTCTAAATATTCTCTTTGCAGGATTTGATTTGAAAAAAAATATTGTTTTTTCCAATTTAGACACAAT
This sequence comes from Atherinomorus stipes, assembly GCA_023101725.1. Taxonomy (NCBI): domain Eukaryota; kingdom Metazoa; phylum Chordata; class Actinopteri; order Atheriniformes; family Atherinidae; genus Atherinomorus; species Atherinomorus stipes. The sequence continues at coordinate 620,247 of JALJCO010012803.1, forward strand.
CTCAAGTTTCTCAACTTGAGATTGTGTCCACCTCAAGTTTTAACAAATCTTTTTTTGTATATTCTGTTTCTTACATCAGCAGCATTACCTAATTGTTTACCCTGGAAAAGGAAGGAAACACGTGACAGGATATGGTGCCTTGGTTGATTAATGTCAGTGGAAATTTGTGACATTTTGCAGTGCAGAAATGATTTCCTCTTGTGCTCATAATAAAATCAAACAAATTACTTACAAACAAGTACATGATAGCTTGACATTCCCCTGTTGTTCCAGCTCAGCCTTGAGACTCATTTAAGAGCCTGAATTTGGAGACATAAGCTGCATGTCAAAGTTGTTGTTTTACAGAGCTGAACAGTAAACAACAAGTCCCCTGAAAGACTCCCAAATGTCCAATTAAAGGCATTTTGCCTGAGAAGCGTGATCTTAAAGAGAAGATGTATTTCCCCTCAACATTTTATTCAGTTGAATTAATAAGTCTAAATCTTAAACTTTTGCAGTTTTAACATTTCTAGATTTTTGTCTTCAATTTCTCCTTTAAAAAAAAAAAAACATTGGGGCAAACAATGAAATGATTGATGGGGAAAATAATGGAAATAAAACCGCTACTTTTTATTATTTAACTATTAGCTGCTTGGGCTGAAACTAATGTCTCACCTTCAATGTCAACAGAGAGCTGCTCTTTTCTTATTGTATTTCAACATTTATGTTGGCACTTTAGACCCATTTCAGTAGCATCCTGGATCCGTTCCCACAAAGGAGCGTCATTTTATTAGCTAGAGGACATGGCCGTGTAGAAAAATGATGGGACGGTCTCAGTGCATCTAGTGCTTAACATGGTGAAACTGCAGCTCATTGTCATTCTGTCATGTGGTAGAGCGGCGCTCTGTACATATCGGCTACAGGAGGCCTGCTGGAAATGGGAGGAAGGCCTATTAGAGGTAATGAATGGCTGTCAACCACAGGGCACTCTGCATGTACTACATGTCATGTACAATGAGGATTTATTTTTAAAGGGAAAAATTTGCCATAGAGTGCAATGAATTTTTCTTATTTCAGCTTTTCAGTGTTTTCTTGGAACTTTTACACATGTAAGAAAAGGCTTTTTTTTGAGTGTGTTTATACTTAACAGGTTTCTTTACCCAGTGGATATAAACTAACTAGCCAAGTTTTATTATAAATCATATTGAAGACAGCTGTCACATGCTGCACAACACACTGACTAATCTCAGGCTTTGAGACAAGTCTTTTATCTTTTTTTTCAATAAATATCTATTATTTTTCCACACAACACTTATTCCAGAAAGGCCACTTCTTGTTAGGTTGACACTTAAACTTCTGTTGACCTGTTTCAGCCACTCACTAAGGGCAGATATCCCTTGGAGGATCATTCAGCAAACTCTTAGGCATGTTGGCAGTTCCTCAGAGTATCATCACTGAGGTCTGTTGTCTAGGTTTTGACTAAAGGCGTTCAATCTGGGCGCATGCTTGACAACCCTATGAAAGACAACAACAGCTCACGATTCACTGGCTCCTAATTGGAGTGTCACTCCACAATGCTCGGAGATATGAATATGCTCTATAAAGGCACACATAAGCACAAACAGATACTCACATTCATGTTCTGGATCAAAATTTAAATTAAGAAGTAAATTTTGAATCAGTAATTGATTTTACCACCTCATTACAAATGGGCCTTGACAGCTAATTTATTTTCACAAGATTAAACACGAACATCATGAGCTGTTAAAGCATTACTACTGCAGCCACTCTAACTGCAGGGACAACTTCCTGCAGTACACTGTATGTTTTAAATTTCCACAGGGAGCGGTCATGGAAGAAATGCAAACACTTGCGCTGCTATGATGAACTCCGGATGAAAGAATTCACCAGTGGGACTGTGAATGTTGCGTATTCATGCCACAGTGCCAAAAAACTCTCCATTAGATCAGTTTAAAATGATGACTGTTCTGACTTTTAGCTCCTAATAACAAGAGAGTGCTGACAAATGGCAAATGGTTTAAGTGGAGAACCGTTTGTTTCATGTGTACATAATTCTTTTTGGCATATTGAGACCAAACTGGAAGAGGAAGATCGGTGTTACAGAAAAAAAAAATATATATATATATATAATAATAATAATAATAAAATAATAATAATAAATAATTATTTTATCTATATGAAAATGACCTATTAACAACCCAAAATAACTTCACATTTAAAAACAGAGAACAGAAGGAAATAAAATTGTCATTAAGGGAAAGAGAAAACAATGATTTAGTCATTTATTTAGTGCCAAATATCAAGTTGAATCAAAGTTTATTATTAAAGCATTTTTTATTCCAAAGGCACACAAACACACACACCCTCCAATTCTACACATGACCCCAACCCCTAATTTCTGTCTCTTAACTGAAGAATTATAAAAACACTGATAGTAATAAAATCTGACTTGATGCTGCTGCGAGTAAACAGTATCTTGGGGATCCAGCACACCCAGAGGGTCACAGAGGGCACCACAGGGACCACCCAGCTCTGGGCAGCCAGGGGGCCACATCAGAGCCCTGGGCTGGAGTACAGGACCCCAGCTACCAGGACAAAGGCAGCCACTGCAGCAGCTACCCCCCAGACTAAACAGGAGAAGCCCCTAAAGGATGCCATGAGGAAACACTGGAGTTAAAAATGGCAAAAAGTTAAAACAAAGATCAAATAACCCTGAAACCAATAAGACACAAATAAGAACAACAAGAATAAAAACACACATGAAGGAATTCCTAAAATTATTATACTAAAAAGAAAACATAAAACCTATACTAAATATAATGAATTAAACAAATTGAAAAAAGTAAAACAGAAAAACCACATGTGGTTCACATGTGCAAACATCAGGTTTTGGAACATTGTCATATGATCCACATGTGAAAATGTGTGAAGCACATGTGGGTCATGTGAACCAAATGCAGTCACGTGTGAAATTCATGAGGTTTTTCTGTAAAAAGATGAAAAAAAATTTAAAAAATAAAATGAAGTAAAATCAAATAAAATGAATTATGAGCCAATATTACAAATCTGTGCAACCTACTTACTTATATGAAGCTCCTTTATTAGTAATAAAATCAAAGGTGAATTTCAAGTCACATGCATTAATGGACAAACTGTTTTGTTAAAAGAAGCAGGAGTTCTGATGTTTATCTGGAAATGTATCATGGCAGAAACACAGAGGAGTTCTGAGGAGCTCATAAAAGGCTGTAAAAGATTATAAAATTCTTTTACAGAGTTTAGATTCCACTCATCCACAGATGCACGTTTACAAATAGTAAAAAAAAAATCTCCCTCTGGCTCGTGTTAATGTACCTTGCTCTATCACTTTAATGTGATTCTGGGGGGAGGGGGTGTGAGTATAACTGGTGGCCTGTCCAGGGTATAACCTTCCTCTCACCTAGATGGTGGGATAGGCTCATGCTCCCCCCCACCCTGTATTGGAATAAGCGGGTATAGAAAATGGATTGACGGATTAAAAATGAAGAAAAAATAGCAAATCCTCTTGCAGTGCTGCGCGGAGAACGACATTGCTCTTACTGCTGACTCTTTCTGTTTGTTGAAATAATCAGAACAAGCCAGAGAACTGCTGGAAACAAGGTTAACAATTTAATACAGACCGAGGATATTATACCATCTGTAAAACACAGTGGTAGATTTGGGTCTTTAGTGGTGGATTTGAGACAGAAAATCTTATTATTGGTGAAAACTGAATTAAACCGATGAAGTTTTAAGGATAAATCAGCATATCTGCTTGTAATTTAAATCTCAACAGAAGTGAGCCATCTAGCAACAAGACAACCTGAACCGCAAGCTTTTTGAAGAGTTCATTCCTGATCTCAGTCCAAATATTTGGCCCATGCAAAATCAAGCAGGGCAGATCATGCAAGAAAACCCACCAACATTCTAAACTTGAAGCTTTTTTATATTGAGGAATGAGCTGAAAATCCTTCCTCGTAAAGCAGGGGTTATCTGCTCACCCAGGCCCAAATAACCTATAATTAAGTGCACACATCCCACATTTTAAAGCACAAAAATGACTGAAAGTGCTGCACCATCCAACCTCCCACAGGATTTTGTGGTTTGTTAAGGAGAAAGGCATCTACGATGATATAAAAACACTCATGAGTTGAAATCCCTCCTGCTGCTTGAAGGCTGTATATTAGGATGCAGTTCTAGGTCTGAATAAACAAACTTAGATGATAGTATCAGGATGTTGCGCAGGATTAGTTGATAGTGAAGTTTTTGTTGTTTTGGTACACCACTCCATGTGTCAGCATCCTACAAATTCACCTTGTGTCCTGACATTCTTTGTCCTTACACTCTTGCCCCTGATCTTGCTGCACATTGTAATTGCTGCATCGATTTGACTTGCAGTTTGTCAGTGGCATGTGTGTCTCTGTTTTCCATGTCTGGGGAGACATTGATCTAATTAGAAGTCTTCATTAGTCAGCTGGAGAGTGCAGTGTCATGCTTAAGGAATGATGTTCTTGCTCCGCTTCCCCCCGTCCATGAAAACACAATAAGGGGTCTTGTCTGAATTCCAAACAGACGACTGTTTTCAGCTTCGAGGGAAGAAAAAGCAGAACTGAGACAAAGAGTTGTTTTTTTTTTCCTGTGAAATGCTTTTCAGCTCCGGCTTTCGTTCTCCTGTTTGTCGCATTGCTCTGTGGCTGTTTTTTTGTGGACTTGATTTACTGGAAGTTCATGAATCCTTCGAGAATTAATTCTGTAACTTTTTTTTTATTTTAGATTAACAATGAAGTAATTGTTCATTACCTCCCACATCCGAATAAGTAATTAGATTTTAAACTGCTCTTCTTTTGACAAAGTCTCCATTTGTACAGCATAACACCAACGAAGCATCTATTATCTTCAAACATGATCTTTTCCACAGTTTTCCAATTATTATATTTGATAGATTTTTTCCACATGCAAAGATATTTCAACCAACTGTTCACAGATTTTTAGATAAAATAATTTACACACTATCCATTTAGTATTGAATTATAATTAAACTTTTCCATTACTTTGTCCTAACTTATTAAACTTTAAATACAGTTTAACATCAGTCCAAAATGGTCATTTTATCATGGCTGATATCTGATATGATGATCATTTTTGTAGGCAGTTAACCTTGTTTTGCCTTTTATCACCTAAAAAAAAGAGTTTTTTTTATCTAATTTTTTTTTTTTAGAAACATATTTCAAGACATATTTGAATATTTCTGGTGTGCTTTTGCAATCTGTGCACTGCTGACGATGACTCTCTTCAGACTGAAATAAATTCATTTCTATTTCAGACTTAACATGTATACAAATAACATAAGGAGATGGGATGCAGCTCTACCAGGATCATTAACAACGGTGCTGCTGAATGAGAAATTATCAGCCATGGACCAGTGATCCCCCCGTCCACCGCGCTGACCATGGCAAGGGCAGAGGAAATGCATCCATGGACTGTAAAAATGAGCACTCCAAGTGTTTTGGCAGTAGTGACGGTCTTTTCTATGATTCCTGGCGGGGTGTTGAGTGATACAAGAGGCACTCAGGGTCTGGAAGCCCCGCAACTGGCCCAGGGGTCTGCTGTTCTGCACCGTCGCCTGAAGAGAGGCTGGATCTGGAAACAGCTGTTTGTCCCCGAGGAAGATCCCACTCTCCGTGTTATAGGCCAGGTAAAGCCTCAGATTGAATGCCCGCCATGTCCTTGATATGGTACTTCCCTTTGAAAATGCATGTTTCCCCAGTTATTTAAAAAAGAAATCCTGTCCTCACCCCCAACCCCTCCTCTTTTTGTAGCTCAAATCTGACTCTGACCGAGGCGAGTTTTCCATCAAGTACATATTATCAGGGGAAGGTGCTGGAGATGTGTTTGAGATAGACGAGTATTCTGGTGAGATACGAACTCTGAAGAAACTCGACCGAGAGGAAAAGGCCTCCTACGTCCTTCAGGCCCTGGCTATCAACAGGAAGACTAATGAACCAGAGGAGCCCCAATCAGAGTTCATCATCAAAGTGCAAGACATCAATGACAATGTACCCCTGTTCCAGAACGAGCCATATGTGTCCAGCATCCCCGAAATGAGCCCAGTTGGTATGTTTGAGCGAAGAAAGGAAAAGATCTCTCACTAACAGCTTTATACTACATGCAAGTAAATTCACGGTGTCAGTTCACAAGTCCTCATATTCCTCATATTGAAGACATGATTGTGTCTCAGCTGTAGATGTTCAATAATATAACATTTTGTTACTATTGTTTAGATAAAATGGTGACACATGAGAGCAAATGAAGAAGATGCAAACCACAGAAAGAGAGGGGCTACTCTAAGAAACTAAACTGAGATTAAAGTTGTACATTTACAAAAGATTTTAGTAGAAATAGCGATATTGCTTTACTTTGCAAAGCTGGATCAGCCACGTCACATTTCACCAATGTAGTCTTTGTAGAGGGATTCAACGAGCATAAAAAACTTGAAATTGTATAAGGGATGCACGATATAATCGGCCCCTTATCGGTATCGGCCTATATCGTCCTTAAAACTGAGTATCGGACATTGGCCACCCCACCGATATTTTACCGATCAGCCGCTGTTTCTAAAGTAAAAAAAAACAAACTTCCTCTTCAAAATCTTTTTTACAGACTTTAAAACTTTTAAAGACTAAGAGTGGCAAAAAAATATTGACACACTGAAATATTGTGATATTTTCACATGCTGATATCATATTGACATTAAAAAACGCGGTATCTCTATTTCATCATTCTGTTATGGAATCTGGCGAGAATTCACAAAACATCGTGAGATTTTGTAACAGAACGATGAAATCTTGCAAGATTTTGTAAGTAAAATAGATAGATACCGCGTTTTTATATACTGATTTGATATTGGCATATAAAAAATATTACAATATTTCAGTGTATCTATGTTTTTTCCCATCTGTATTTTTTCCAAGTGTCAGTAACGGATAACAAAACTGCTATTTGCAATGATTGCGTTTTTTTTTTCAGCTTTAATATCGGTATCAATATTGGTTATCGGCCACATTAAAATATCGGCATATTGGATATCGGTCAAAATTCCAACATTGTGCATCCCTAAATTGTATCCAGGTTTGATTGACTCTCTAAGTGTAAATCATGACATCAGTTAAAACATATTGGCTAGAGATTTCTTTTTTATTTGCACCATGTTTGAGAAAAAAATAACTAAAAGCTAAAGTAAAAAATTAAGTTATTGTCTGGAGACTTAGCTTTCCAGGAGGAAAGTCCTGTGACCATTTCCATCCACTCTCACTTTTAGTTGGGACTTTTCTTTCTTTAAACTAAACAGTTGAACATTTTAGTTTTTTTATGTAAAAAACACTAAAAATTAGTTCCTCAATCCACTGAAACTTAGCAAGTTTTCATGTAAAGGTGGTCCTCATGTGGCGTTACTGTTTACAGACTGTCTAATGTGGTGAGGTTGAGCCTGCCTGGCAAAATAAAACTGCGCTTCATTGATAAAAATTAATTTTCTTAAATTAAATCCAAACTGAAGACAGCAAACAAAAGGTTATATGAGTGTCTGTCATCTGTCCCCATTCAGGAAGTTAAAAGTATTGGATCCCGTATCATAGCTCGGATGCCTTCATGGATAAATCTCTTAAATAATGCTTTTATAACCACTGGCCTTTCTTACCACAAACATTACCATTTCAATTTATATGTAATCTGCTTTTGCTGCGTAATATCTAAGTCGTAATAAATCATGATGTATTTGACTTAGAGAGTGAAAGTGAGAGGAAAGGTTGGCGTGAGGACATTGGGAAATAAGAAATGCTGGTAAATCCCTGCCTGTGAGTGAAAGGCAGAGATCTTTGGGAAGAAAGAATAATTTCGAGCGGGAGCGTGAAGGAGAGAATGATATACCAAAAAAAAAAGAGGTGAGGGCAAGGATATGGTCAGCGGAGAAAAGGGTAGCAAGTGTGAAAGATGGAGATGTAAAACTGAATCAGGGAGAGAAAACTAGGGGCAGGTGGAGAGTGAGATGTCGCTATAGGGCTGGAGAGGTTGTCACGCACACCTGCACCGAGTTGTGAAAGGCCAGTGCATCTCCCCACCCCCATCTCCCCTTTGTCAACATCCCTCCTCTAACCCTCCCTCAGCTTCAGTCTCTCCACTTTTCCATTTCCACTGCTCCCCCTGAGTCAGACAGACAGACCCTACGGGACTGTGGCATAATCACTTTATTTCCCCGTCGACTGGAACTGCTGCCTGAGCGTACTCTCACTGTGCAATCCACTCCCCCCTACAGGGACCACAGTGGCCCAGGTGACAGCCACAGATGCGGATGATCCCATGTTTGGAAACAACGCTAAGCTCATTTACTCCATCCTGCAGGGGGAGCCCTACTTCTCTGTGGAGCCAAAGACAGGTACAAGACGAAACTCTCTTTCCATTTTGTCACCGAAAGCAACTGGACTCCACATAGAGGCTTAAATTAATCACAAGCTCAGTCATAATTATTTTTGAAGAGTATGAAATAACACACCTTCCATGGCAACTTTATTTTTAAACACAACTATTGAGTTTTTTCTTTCTTTTTTTTTTTAGTAGGTTTTCAACCAAAGAAAATTAAACCAACTACAACCCATGAATGCACATTTACATATTTTTTCTTGTGTAATAAGAAATCAGCCACAACACTTCCCACACACTCAAAGGGGGTTGCAACAATGATGTCAGCTAAATGTTTTAATGCTAATTGATGCAATAAGTAAAAGGTCATACTGGCCTCTTTTAGAAGCCCAGTGTTTCTTTTTATGGAGGAGTGAACAGCAGTTGATTCCACACTACAACAAATTGTATTTTTCTCATTTTCACTGAGAACTGGACGTGATTTTTTTTTTTTTTTTTTAATATATAGTCAACCTCAAAATTATTCATGCCCTCCAATTAATGAAAAGGCTAAATTCACAGTAGTAATTCAAATAACAAGAAACTAAAGAAACTAATAATGAATAAAAATTTACAAAATGATAATTACGTGAAATAAAACATTGCTTTAGAATTGTGCTTGGAAATAAATAATAATAAAAAAAACTTTCCTAGACACATATGAGTATATTTCCCATGAACAGTGGACCAAAATAACTGTCAGCAGGTGTAGAAATCTTTTTAAACATTAGAGAAAACACATGATTGCAGTGGTTGCCTCAAAGTGTTGCTCAACAAAATTTTAGCTTTGGAGCCCCATCATGCTTGTTTACTTGTTTTCTTCTTTGTGGGTTTGTTTTTAATATTTCTTTCAAACCACAATTAAAAAATCAATGTAATGATTTTAATAGAATTTTTAATTATTATCACCTTTGTCAATTTTATCTTATTTCACTGACAGCTGATTTTTTTCCTTTTTTTAATTTGAGGGTATATATAATTTTGAGGACGACTGTATGTATATTTGAATTTTGTATGACAGACACAACGATAAATATGTAAGACACAATTATTTCTAACTTTTTCTGAAGTAACACAACAAACTGTGGCGGCCACAGCAAGATGTGTCCGGGACATTTTAAAAGAGACAGTTGGAGACAAAAATATGAAGAAAATAATTTTAATAACTTTTGCAAAATGAAATACAACTTCAACAGTCCCACAAGCAGATTATTGATGATTGTAGAATCAAAAATGATTCTAGCAGAATGTCTCCTGCAACTAAACGCCTGATAACGTTTTTCCGCCCACTTTTCAGTCACTGACTGAAATTTCTTTGTCTGGCTGTGAGTTGAAAGAGACGATATTGGATCATAAAAAGGTATTTTTCACAACTCCTATCTGACTGAGGGAAAAAATGAGATCTTACTTTATCATTGAGTTAAAATATAAAGCTAAACAAGCTGTGTGCTGACTACAAGATGTCTTGGACATCATAAAGGCGGCGGTTGAAACTCAATGATTTTATTTAGCCATCATCAGTCTGCAGACATGTATTGGTTATAAGATTTGCAAGGTGGAGATGCTAGTATTGAGCCATGCCTGAAAAACCTGTGACTACATAACCAAGTATAACAGAATGTCAGCTTAATGTAAATGTCGTCTTCAGTTATGCCTAGACATTTATAAAACTTTTACTTTTATACCTTAAGGTGGCTATTTATGTGTTTATCAGTTCCAGACGGCCTCAGTTGCCCTCAACTGGTGCAAAATACGGCTGGCTGGCTTTTATGAAGCACAACCAGACAAGAGCACATCACACCAGTCCTCTTCTCTCTCCACTGGCTTCCACTCAGATTCAGGATTGATTTTTACACTTCAATGTTTGTTTTTGAGGCTCTTGCCATCTTTATTTATCTGAGCTTTAAACTGTTCAAGAGCCTGGCCGAGCCTTAAGGTCATTCCACCAGTTTTTGCTGAACATACCCAGACCTAGATGTAAACACTCGTGACTGAGCATTTCCAGTTGTTCTTTCTGGCAACTTTATCTTTGAGAATAAGCTCCCCTCTAACCAACGTGTTATCTCAGCTCTGGTGCTTTTCAAGTCCAAACATAAAACTTATTTATTTATAAATGATATTGATATGCAATACTTTATTCTTTTATTCTGTTAATTATTTGTTTTTGTCTCCCTTTTATACAATAATATTTCTGTATTTGCTGGTGTAATTGCTTTTATGAAGCATGTTTGGTGTGTTATCGTTTATAAAGCACTTTGGCTACCGGTGGGTCTCTGGAAAGGGTTCTTTAAATAAAGCATTAGTATTAGTTAACCAACTAAAACCCAAATTAAAACTCCAAGTTAATGGACCGTTTACATTTTTTTTTTTTTTTTACCAGTAACACAGAGTTGATGTTCGGAAAGGATAAATAAATTATGCTGTAAGTTTTCCTCCTCGCTCTCACTGTTTATTCTTTAAAATTATACAAACTTTGTCTTGAAAACAGAAAGGCTCTCATCTATTAGGAAATTTTAGTTTTTTCAGGTGATCTGGAGTCACTTTGATGTTGGTTCAGCATGTTCAGGGTATATATACATATATATGGTATATTTAAGGGCTTTTCCCTCGAGCAAGTCCATAAAGTTGAGCTTTTAGGTGTAACCCTTGATGAAGATCTAAAGCGGTCTTATCACATCAGTAAAATCACAACTACTCAATCAGGCAGGTTGTTCAGTGCAGTCATCAGTTCTCTCATCTAGACTATTGCTCTTTCATCTGGTCTATTGCATCAAAAAAAGACTTGCACAAACTTCAACTGGCACAGATTAAAGCTGCCTGTTTAGCTCTGAACTGTTCATTTTGAGCAAGCGTTGACTCCATGCACAAGTTCTTTCATGGTTAAAAGTTAAGAATAGACTGAATAGATCTTGGTCTTATTTTATTATACTCCAGTGCTCAACCTCAAAGCTTATAGGCTATTCAACACTTTCCAGAGTCAACATTAGAAACAATCATAACTAGACAGGCTACGCTTGGTCATGTGGTAGTTCCAATGCCAAGATCTGGTACAGTTTTTTTCATTTTAATACTTTAATACAGATCCACCTCTTTATGGAATAAATTGCCATGTTTCCTGAAAACATGTACTAGTAAAACAAGTTTTAAGAGAAACTTAAAAAGCCATTTTTATTGAGTATTTTGGGTGAATCCGGTGTCTGCTCCAGTTGATGTTTAAACAAAGAGTTTGCTCCAATCGACAAGTTTATCCCAACAGAACGCTTCGCCTTAACTCTTTCATTGGCTGGAGACAACATGTCTAATCTTCACCCAGAAATGTCCCGAACACACCAAAACAAGGGAAAATGAGAAATACAGTCAGGGGAGGGAGGGTTGCAAACAAAACTCCGGACTCTACCTTTAATTAATTCATTTATTTAGTAACTTTCTGTGTGGGTATATAGATTTTATTTGGGCCACATCATCTGTTCCATCTCTTGTTGTGGGTGCTTGATCTTACATCTCTTACCTTTGAGGTGTGGGGTGATGGGAAGTATGGGGTGGGTTGGGGTGTTTGAGTTGGGTTTGAGTGGGTGTCAAATGGTATCTTTACTGTTTTGGTCTGATGGAAAATGATTGTTTTACTATTGTATATGTGGACCCCAGGAAGACGAGCTGCTGCCTTGGTAGCAGCTAATGGGGGATCCCTTATACAAATAAACAAATAAACAAACTGGTGACAAAAGCACGTTCAAAGAACATTTACGAGTTTCTTCAATTTTTGGAAGTTTTTATCCTCGTATTTAATCAAAAGTCACATGGCGCTTGTAACTTAAGCAGAACTTTTTCCCTAAAACTCATAGTGCAAACACAAATGTGTTGAAGTCACCATTAACAAAATTGACATCCTCATTAAACACAGTTGGCATAATCAGCAATTAGCATTGGTCAAATTGAAATGGCCTTTTAAAAACATGCTGCTATGAAGAGCAAACAGCTGTATCACTAACTGGCTGTCAATGGAAAAGATTTTTCACTTACCAAAAGAGCAGGGCAGCAACATATTGTAAAACATCAATATAATTTTTTTCTTGTTGTAATGCAACTGAGGCATTTTGATATCAACAAAAAAATGAATGAATTTTTTTCAGTGCTCTTATTTACTTTTTTTTAAATGGACCAATAATAGTCAATAAGTGCAGAAACAATGTTTCATGGCATTCAGGGAAAAGGCTGCATGCACAGCAGATGTGCTGCATTTATTTCACACAGCCAAAATGTTATTGAATTATCCTGAAACATGTCACTACAAATAAGTTCTATATTATTCAGCGTATGATTGAAACACAATCATCTTGTTTAACTGTGGATACATGCAAACGCCACATAAAAAGGCCCTTGGTGGAAACTTACTTACCACCAAGCATCAGGTAGCCTGTCACTGGTCCAAAGAAGGTAAATTCGACCATCGCTGCTCTGCAGATTGATTAAACCAAAATATGATTTTACACCAGTTTTGCTTTCATATAGAATGCATTACAAAAACCCAAGAGGCAACCTAAAAGCTTCGAGAGAAAGTAGAGAAGATGGAAAAGATCAGTCTCTTTGTTTACTTTCTATAAACTCCAAACTTATCTAGGCTGTCTTCACCCTAAAAATTTCCACGGAAAAGGATGAAATGCTCTGTTCTGTGCACCAAAACAATCTTCTGTTCAGTGTCATCTGTCTGGGCCCTGTGGCTTTGCAACCTAAATCAAACCCACTAGACGAGGGAGTTGCTCTTCTATCTCTGGATCTGTTTGCTCCTTTCTAAATGCATTTCCTTCACTTTCTCTGTCTCTGCATCTCCATGCCCTCTCTAATGGGGCAGATTAACATCATTTCAGCTATTCAAATTACTTGAAAATAGTAACAAGACCTCACATTTTTTGAAGGGACTAATTTGGCTTACATCCATTGGGGTTTAATCCATTCTGTTTGTGTCTTCTCTCTCAGAATAAACACTGTTAAACAGTCCAAATTGTTTATATCACAAACCATCCTGTCAAACCCTTTAGACTCACCTTCTCAGCAGATGTCTCTGTCCTCTCTGCAACTGTCCCGTCTCTGTCAAAAAGTGACAGACTGTTGGTTATTTACATTTTTTCATTTATGATAATGAGCACTCTTTACTTTTAAAACTAACCAAACAATAACAGAACTCATCATGCTTAATGGTGCTAGCAAGTGGAGAACAGGGAGTTCCTACTTTATTAACAATAACCTCATTTTTGCTAAAGGCCAGCTGTAGTTACTGACTTCTGGCTCACTTACTTTAACCTGTTTTTTCAAATTAAACTCCCCATGCATCCATTTTGATGGAGTAAAAGGTGAGAATAAGGATGTGGAACAATGTTAAATGGACCAGATTAGGCTGCCGGGACTTTAGATGGGAAACTTTACTGCGCTGAAATCCAGGCATCAACTTAGCTCAATTGATTGCTAACCCCACAATCAATTTATACTGTTTCACGGAGGCTGGAGGATATTTTGGGAGTAGCTACCTTTGAATTAGGCCCAACTGTGCCCATGATCGTTGCTTATCTTTGTAAAGAGACTCTGTATTCTGGATTGCATATAACCCAGTCCTACTCAACACTTAGCCCAAGTCAGGGAACCTTACCAAGCCAGCTAAGTGCATATCTGAAGGCAAAACGGCTAAAAAAGAAATTTGCTAAATCAGTTTGATTATGAAACTGTTCTGTTTGCTGTGACCCACAACCTCCGGCCAGGCCAAAGTGATGCAGCATCAACTTATCTAAAAACCTATTCTACATTCATTTTGAGCTGATTAAACATGTTTGTTGTTGTGGAGTTTCACTAAACATGGTGCTTTGTGCTTTTAAAGATGACTTTAGACAACTTTAGTTTTCTGACATGAACTAAAACATGTGTACGATATCTTCATAAACCCCAATCTCTCCTTCCACCCTCCCATCATGTCCGATTGACCTGCAGGAATCATCGTGACAGCGTGGCCTAACATGGACCGTGAAGCCAGAGAGGAGTACCTGGTGGTGGTACAGGTGAAGGATATGTTGGGCCTCAGCGGCGGTTACTCCTCCTCCACCACAGTCACTGTCAGCCTGACTGATGTCAATGACAACGGACCCACATTCCAGCACCGTGAGTCACTTCCATGACTCACAGCAATGCAAACTCTGGCCACACACACACACATCCTAGGAATCAATGAAAGAGTACAAAGTGTTGCAGACTTGGAGGACGTGTCTAATATTTTACCTAGGAGGTATTTATTTGATCACGCTTCTCCGGTTTGGGTGGGTGGCTTGTGCTGCCAGCGCCGCATTCAACTGTGCGCGTTGTGTTATTCAGCCGGCAGCCAAAATTAAAAGGAGACAGTCGAAGAATGAGAGTGAGAGCAAAAGAGACGGGAGAGGAGATGAGGATGCTCCGCTCATCTGCGTTTGCACGTGTACATGTGCCACACGCTGGATGAATTTAATCATTCACACATGAAAGGACATTTGTCATGACCTTTGGAAACAAACCGAGCCTTCTCAGCGATAAACCTTACTAAACGAATGCAGTGGGAAGAAATCAATTCGGTGGGAGTGAGACAGCAAGGATGAAGCTTTTAACTATTAATGTCACATTCACATTCATTGCAGGTGCCAGTGTATCCCATGGATTCTATGTTCAGTCAAAAGGCTCTATAAATATTGGATGGCCACACTTCACTTTGAACTGTGCCCTCTGCCTTCTCACATAATTGCAAATTATTATCAGCAGGGATTTTTTTTTTTTTTTTTTTTTCCCCAGGAGCAGCTGGTTGCCTGTTGAGTTCCTCCTGTTTGTGGCAGCTATCCAAAAGGAGTCGCTCAAAGACACAATCACATTTTCTCATCTTCTTATTAGAGTTAGGCTGGGATTATGTGGGGTTGCCACAACTTATCTGTGACTCACACAAATTGACCCTCCACTACAATGTTCTCCCTTCTTATCGCTTTACACACCAGCAGAGTCTCTTTACTGGCTATTAACAACTTACTATCTGGTTCTGTAAACAGTGTTTTAGTGGAGAAACTTTTTTATTGGTCACTTTTCCTCGAATGCACTGTTAAATCTGTTTGCATTGCTTCTAATATAATATTCCATTTTGCCCCTTCTTTTCCAAAACTCTTGCTCCTGTAGATGTGTACTCTTTCGCTATCCCAGAAAATGCAGCTTCGGGCACCACAGTTGGCAGGATTATGGCCGAGGATGGAGATGTCGGCATCAATGCCAAAATGACATACAGGCTGGAGGATGATCTGGAAGAAAGTGCCACTTTTACCATTGAAACAGACCCAGTAACGCAGGAAGGAGTGGTTCTGCTGGCCAAGGTGAATACAATTTAATTTTAACTTCTTTTATTCACACAAAAGGCTGACAACTGAGAGAGAGTAAAACAAACTCAAGCAAAACCTGCCTATGCTTGGGTATTAGCTTTGGACATAAACAGAAAACTAAGCAAATTGCAGAGTATTTACTGGCTCAGTTTCTAAGAATGAGCAATAATTACCCAACTACATACAGAATAGAGCATAAAATCTGCACCTATATTTCCGATACACACTGTTAGTCTGGGAAACAGGGACGATGATGGAGTCACTTCTGTACCAAAGAAAGGGTGGAAAGCTCTACTGTCAGTATTTAACTGACATTAAAGGACATATTACTATAAACCCTGCCATGGGGTGATGGCAGCCTGTGATCTTTCATTAAAACATCACAGGCTTTCATTAAACTGTAACTTGCTTTCTTCACCTCATTCTGAACCTAAAATCTGCTGAAAACATCCAATCTGACTTCCAACTCTGATAGTGTGATTTACATGTGATTTGCAATCAGTCACAAAATAGGACAAAAACTATGTTTTCATGACAGGAAATTTTATCTGAGAGCTAAGAACTTTTGGAGAGACTTAGGGCTTGCGGCACTGAACGATTCTGATTAGTCGAGTACTTACAACATTTTATTAAAGTCAGTCAATTTCAGTCATGTAACGGTCGGACTTGAGAACTTCTCCTGGGACTCGAAATTTAAATCATGAATAAAAAGAAATAAATGATTACACTTTGATGCAATCAGAATGTTAATAATTGAATTCCCTTCTTTTTTTCTGTTGAAGTGACCTTTGGCAAGACCCCAAACCCCTGCACACTTCCCCCATTCAAATCAAATCAAATCAAATCAAGCTTACAGTATTTATACACACTCAAAAATAGAGGTACGAGACAGGAACATTTCCGTTCCTGTAGGTACATTTTTTACAAATGTTCTCTCAAAAGTACAATATTGGTGTTTATGAGGCCAGACGTGCACCTATATACTATGAAAAAGGGTCCAAAGTAATGTAAAGTACAAATTTGTACCATTTCAACCCTAAGGGTACCTGCAGCATTGAAAAATGTGCATAGCTTGTACAATAACTATAAAGAGCAGTCCTAAACAGGAGTATAATTATAGTTATGATATCATGGATTTCATTATACGGTAATCATAGTCATCATAGTAATAATTATATGTATAATTATATATGTGTTTGGCCTAATATTTATATAATAATTATTCATTTATTATTAGCCTCTTTGATTGTTGTCATAATCTCTATTTTATCTACTTTTATTCATCATTTTTATTGGTTTAATTGTACTTCATTAACTCATACAGCTTGATAAGGTACAAAAATGGACCAGGACCAAATGGTACAGAAATATCTTTCAAAAAGGAACACCCCCAGCGACAAGCTTTGTACCCTTTCAAGTACAAATTGGTACCTCTATTTTTGAGTGTGTATAGCACTTTTCATTAAAAACAAAAACGCAACAAAAGTAAAAAAATACAAATATTAAAAATAAATAGATAAATAAATCCCATCCCTCCCAACCCCGCATATACAGTACTGTGGAGTAGGCTCATGCACATATACACATACGCACACACACATGCATTATACTGATGTGTAAAGAAAGATTGTGCCGCACTTTATTAATGAGATGTTCTTTAGACTTTTGGCTTTGAACTCAACAGCATGCTAAATAGATGTAGTCAGTTTATCATTTATCATCCTTTACTTTATTCGACATTGATGGATACCTGAGTGCATAGTGAGGGTGGCACTGCAAGCATCTTGTTAAACAATAAAAAAATAACTTGCCTAGTTATCTCAGAATGGCCTGCTTATTAGAACTTGTGGTCCAACAGTTTTAATTCCATTCTTTCATATTGTAGCTAACAGAGTTATTTTATTGGACAAAGCAGTTCCTAATGGACATGACTTCTCTTCAGAGCACTGAGGGCTGCAACAAGTGTGCCCAAGTCATGGGAAATAATTCAAACAAACCACTTTTAGTGTACACAGTATGAGGTGAAATCTGGTTTTGAGTTTGGACAGAATTACTGAACTTTGCTGTTATAATCACTCAATATACTCATCTCAGTGCTACACATGTATTCAACACACTGTTAATCAGGGACTGAGTGCGCTGTTATAAACTGATTAATCATAGACTCTTGCATATTCAGCCTATATGGATAAGAAATGAGGACTAGTTAGGGAATCAGGTGCAACACCATAGGATGACACATTTCTTAATTAATTGCCTAATGATTACTACAATGAAGTAAACAAACAAAAAAAAATCTTGTTTCGCTTTTTCCAAATTCTGAGAACACTGTAATAGTGACTGACAATTATTAATTGATTTAGAGTGCAATTCACCCCCACATCGGAGGCTCAATCTGCACTAAAATGCATAATTCTGGAAGAAGATGAGCATCGCCTGTCCTTGCAGCTAGAACTGAATAAGTGCAAGTATGAGAGCAGATGGAAGCAGGGAGTGAGTCGTGATGCAACACAGTAAGGGAAAAAAGATCACAAAACCACCGGAGAATGACATAAATATGAAAATTAGTTCTGCTCTTCACATTCATGCCCAACTTTGAGGGCTAACGGAGAAGGGCCCACCTTCAACTGCAAGTTTCAGGTTCATTTTAAACATTCATGAAGCCAAGTTTAACTGGCAAACCCAATTAAAGGCAAAGTTTTATGAATGAGGTAGAAATGTGAACACGAAACCCTCCATTGATGATTTGTCAAAATAAACAGATTTTTACAGTAACCCTACAAAACCATTCAAAAGTCCTGAGCAACCCCTATTTCTTTATAAACTGTTCAAAAAAAGTAAAGGGAATACTCTCAGCACAGTTTCCAGAGCATGGAGGAGACACCAGGGGACAGGCCAGTACACCAGAAGACAGGGGGGGGGGGTTAGTAGGGCAGCCAGCCAGCAGGACAGCTATGTCCTCCTTTGTGCAAGAAGCAACAGGAGAAGCACTTGCAGAGCCCTGCAAAATGACCTCCAGTGGGCCACTAATGTGCATGGCATGTTCAAAATGTCAGAAACAGACTCCACGAGGATAGTATGAGGGCCTGAAGTCCAGAAGTGGGGGCTGTTCCTACAACCCAACACCGTGCAGGGTGATTGGCAGAGAAAGCCAATATTGGCAGATTTGCCACTAGTGCCTGTTGCTCCTCACCGATGAGAGCAGGTTGACACTGAGCACATGTGATAGATGTGACGGAGTCTGGAGATGCCATGGAGAACATTATACTGCCTGCAACATCCTCCAGCATGACCAGTTGGATGGTGGGTCAGTTATGGTGTGGGGAGGCAGTACCAGTAGGTACCAGGATGACATCATCAGACCCATTGTGAGACCATACGCTGGAGCAGTGGGCCCTGGGTTCCTTCTAATGCATGATAATGCCAGGTCTCATGTGGCTGAAGTTCGTCAACAGTTCCTCCATGGTGAAGGCATTGATGCTACGGACTGGCCTGCCCGTAATCCAGACCTGAATCCACTTGAGCACATCTGGGGCATCATGTCTTGTTCCATTCACCAATGCCACACACACTACTGGGCCTCATTTTAACTTGTCTTGAGGAGGTTTTACTGATGTTGGAGAAGCCTTTAATGTGATTTTCCACTTTTATTTTGAGTATGGTTCTGAATCCAGACCTCCATGCGATTTTCAATTGCAGTATTTAATTTATTGAGATCTTAGATGCATCGTTGAACTATTCCCCATATCTTTTTTGAGTGTATATTCCTTACAAGAAGCCAGATTTTATTGTAAGATTCATCTACAGCAGTATTTTTCTAAGTTATCAGAAGAGCTTTCAAAGTTTTTCTTTGCATATTGTCTGCTTTCTCACTCATTTTCAATCCAGTCCTTGTACTCACTCATATCTAAATGAGTTTTTTCGTCTGTTTATTTTATGTTTATCATTTTTTTTATTTGTCTATTGACCTATCAACATGTCTCAGCATAAAAATGCACCTTATCGAGGATGTATTAAAAATGAAAAATAAAGTAAAATAGTACTTTTAAACACTTTCTTTGGTCACTTCATTATCATTACTTGCATTTTTGAAGACATACTTAATTTTTATATACCCTTCCCAAGAAGGGCATCATTATATTTATATATAATATCTTAAGGCCTATATATAATTATACAAAATATTTGTTTTCATGCCTGTGTGAACATAAGTTTGCATATTTTTGAGGGATAAAACATCTGCCCCCCCCACATCAGGTGAATTGATTCAGAGGATTTGCTGAATCAATATTGGATTGAACAAGGAAAAACTGCGATGCATTAATTAATCAAGAAGATTACCTCAAGAAATTACAGTGTACAAGAAGACGCATAAGGCTGTGTTAAAGTATAAAGGTGATCAAATCAAGTATTGACTTGCAAGCTCATTAGAAATTTATATATTTTTTATACACTTTGATGGTAAGTGTTCAAATTGCTGCCAATATTTCCATTTTTTCCAACAGTAAATACAGAAATGACAGGTGGCTGAAGACTTCTGCACATTTCTGTTAATGGATTTTAGTCAACGGATTAAAAACACAAACAAATGCAGCGTATCTTCAAATAACAGGATACTGTCGATTAGATTTTCATTTAGATAACATGATGAAATAGAAAAATATAAACATATTGACTTTACCTCTGAATTATTCTAAGAAAATGGTTATGTTTGTATGCTGTTTTCTTATTACTACCTTCAGTGTTGATAAAAAAAACTACATTATTTAAGTGCATGTACACAGCTCACAGTTTGACAATAAACAAAATAAAAATTCAGTCTTTATCATGCTGCTCTCACTGAAACAATCATTTGTCTGATGCACAAATTGGTTAAGGTTAATAGAAAAATTGTTTCTCTTTACTTATGACTAACAAAGTGTTTCTTTCTTTCACAGCCTCTGGACTATGAATCCAAGAGACGCTACGTTGTGGCTGCAGAGGCAGTCAACAATCACATTGACACTCGGTATCTGACTCTGGATGAGTTCACGGACAGGACAACGCTCAAGATTGTTGTGGAGGATGTAGATGAGCCTCCTGTTTTCCTCTCGGCAGCCTACGAGTGGAAAGTTCCAGAAAATGCGGCTGTGGGAACAGTGGTTGGCAGCGTTAGTGCCAGAGATACTGACACAGTCAACAATCCCATCAGGTAATGTGGACTGTCTAAACAAGGAAGAATGGCATCTGCCATCCTGCATCCAACAAGCAGCATGATAATGACGAGGTAGACACCCGAGCTGGCGTGGGCGTAACATCCTGAGACAGCTTCCTCCACAGGGTGAAAAATCATTCCATTTCAAAAAGCGTTACTGGCTCGGCGCATCCATTTTTACCCTTGATCTCTGGATACCCTGAACATGGTCATATTTATCTCATATTACTTTAGTGGGAAATGAGCCCTCCTGAATAAATCATGACATTTTTTTTTTCCCTTTTTTATACCTCACAGGCTTTTCTATCTATTGCCAAGGTATTATCACAAAGCGACGTTGCTAGGACGTGGGAATGTAATAAAGCACCATACGAGGTGGCATATGGAATTGAGATTTGCAATCATTTGCAAGTGAGGCACGTTGCAGAGGAGACTGGTGCCTGTAGTCCATCTCAGCAGAGCTTAAGAGTGGCAGGTGCTGCATATCATCCTCAACGTAGCGTCTATTACTGTCCCTCTGGTGACAGTGTCTCATTGATTAATAAATTCAAGCTGACATTTTAGGGGTTTCCACAGTTCTAGTCAATATGATTAAGTTTGCTGTGGTCAAATTGGCTTATTTCCCATGTTGTTATCAGCAAAGTAGCTCCCAGAAATGATTCATTACTCCGTTACCCTAATTCACCGCAGTGTTATAATCACTTAAGCGTTAAAGGTATGATGAAGTCAAAGACCTTTGCAATAGCAAGACACTATTTCAGCCATAAAAGAAAAGAAGAAGGTAGAAAACATTATTTCAAGTCCTCACTTGTCATTCACTATCAGAAAACAAGACACACAAGCAACACTGTGTGGGTCGTCTTATTACTCAGTATCCAAATAGATTACCTCTTTCTTTGCAGGATTTCCCCATCAACCTTTTGAGTTTCCTCACAGACAAGGTTCGAGCTCAGATTAGAAATGAAAATATTCAGTTAAATGGACTGGAAACACACCAGTGTAATGTGCTGCTCCCACTGTGCTGTCCTCACCGTGTCACACTAGCATGTGTGCTTACTTGCTTTGTTGGATATTTGTCAACAGATTTAAGGGAAAAATAGGAAGAAAAAAGAGAGAAAAAAAGAACAGTTTGCCTAATTAATCTCCCTGTGGTTTCACAATGTCTTGTTTGCCCAGAAAACAACCTTGCCTGCTAAATGTGCCTTGCTGTGAAATTCCTTCCAGATACTCAATTGACAAGAGCAGCGATGCCGCCAAAGCTTTCAAAATAGACCCTAACAATGGAACCATAGCTGTGGTGAAAGCTTTGGATAGAGAGACTGATGACTGGCACAATGTGACCGTTGAAGCCAAAGAAACAGGTAAGAAGGATTTCTTGGTTTTTCTTTCACACACACACACAATCCTGAGATATATATATATATATATATAGATATATATATATATACATTTTTATATATTTAGGGATGCAACAATACATGTATTCTATTAAACCAAACTGTATAGTGTACTGTATTGAACCATGAGCACTGTATAATGAATCTCGAACAATACAGTTTAAAATTTGTGTTCTGATGATGACCTCTGTGTTGAAAACTCAGTAGATCTTTTTTCGACTACCTTCATATCTGGTATTTGTAACTACTGTAGTTTTCATGTTGAGTATGATCCTGATAGTGGGCCGTGGACAAAAAGACATTTGGTTAAAAAAAGGCATGAAAATGTACCTACTTTCGAAAACATATTGAACCGTGTCACTAAAGTATCTAACTGAACCGTGAATTTTTTTTTGTATCATTGCAGCCCTAATATATATATATATATATATATATATATATATATATATATATATATATATATATATAAGCCCCCTAAACCTAATGACTGGTTGGGCCACCCTTAGCAGCAACAACTGCAATCAAGCGTTTGTGATAACTGGCAATGGGTCTTCTACAGCGCTGTGGCGGAATTTTGGCCCACTCATCTTTGCAGAATTGTTGTAATTCAGCCACATTGGATGGTTTTCAAGCATGAACCGCCTTTTTACGGTCATGCCACAGCATCTCTGTTGGATTCAGGTCAGGACTTTGACTAGGCCACTCCAAAGTCTTAATTTCTGTTTTTCTTAAGCCATTCAGAGGTGGACTTGCTGGTGTGTTTTGGATCATTGTCCTGCTGCAGAACCCCAAGTGTGCTTCAGCTTGAGGTCACCAACAGATGGCCGGATATTCTCCTTCAGGATTTTTTGGTAGGCAGCAGAATTCATGGTACCATTTACCACAGCAAGTCTTCCAGGTCCTAAAGCAGCAAAACAGCCCCAGACCATCATACTAAAACCACCATATGTTACTTTTGGTGTGATGTTCCTTTTCTGAAATGCCGTGTTACTTTTATGTTCTTTTTGCTAAGCAGTGGTTTTGATCTTGGAACTCTGCCATGCAGGCCATTTTTGCCCAGTCTCTTTCTTATGGTGGAGTCATGAACACTGACCTTAATTGAGGCAAGTGAGGCCTGCAGTTCTTGGATGTTGTTCTGGGGTCTTTTGTGACCTCTTGGATGAGTCGTCGCTGTGCTCTTGGGGTAATTTTGGTCCGTCAGCCACTCCTGGGAAGGTTCACCACTGTTCCATGGTTTCACCATTTGTGGATAATGGCTCTAACTGTGGTTCGCTGAAGTCCTAAAGCTTTAGAAATGGCTTTGTAACCTTAAACAGACTGATAGATCTCATTTACTTTGTTTCTCATTTTTTACTGAATTTTTTTTGGATCGCAACATGATGTCTAGCTTTTGAGGATCTTTTTGGTCTATTAAACTTTGTCAGGCAGGTCCTATTTAAGTTATTTCTTCATTGAGAACAGGTGTGGCAGAAATCAAACCTTGGTGTGGCTAGAGAAATTCAAATCGGCTATCCCAAGATAGCCGATTTGAAGTTAATTTAAGTTTAATTTAATTTAATTTAATTTAATTTAATTTAATTTAATTTAATTTAATTTAATTTAATTTAATTTAATTTAATTTAATTTAATTTATGTTTTAACAGGGGGGGCAATCACTTTGTCACACAGGACCATGGAGGTTTGGATCCCCCCCCTCACTAATAAATATCTTTATTCATAAACTGCATTTTTTGTTTACTTGTGTTATCTTTGACTCACATTAAAATTTGTTTGATGATCTTAAACATTTAACTGGGACAAACATGCAAAAAAGTAAGATATTAGGAAGGGGGCAAAAACACAGCTGTATATACACACACTCAATACACTCACCAGCCACTTTATTAAGTACACCCTGCTAGTACCAGGTTGGACCCCTTTTTGCCTTCAGAACTGCCTTAATCCTCCATGGCATAGATTCAACAAGGTGCTGGAAATATTCCTCAGAGATTTTCTCAATATTGACATGACAGCAAATTTGCTGCAGATTTGTCGGCTGCACATCCATGATGAGAACCTACTGTTCCACCGCATCTCAAAGGTGCTATATTGGATTGAGATCTGGTGACTGTTGAGGCCATTTGAGTACATTAAACTCATTGTCATGTTCAAAAAACCAGTCTGAGATAACTCACGCTTCATGACATGGGACATTATCCTGCTGGAAGTAGCCATCAGAGGATGCAACACTGTGGTCATAAAGGGATGGACATGGTCAGCAACAATACTCAGGTAGGCTGTGGTGGTTAAACCATGCCACATTGGCACTAAGGGGCCCAAAGTGTGCCAAGAAAATCCCTCCCACACCATTGCATCACCACCAACAACCTGAACCATTGATACAAGGCAGGATGGATCTATGCTTTCATGTTGTTGACACCAAATTCTGAGCCCACCATCCAAAATTCGTAGCCGAAATCGAGACTCATCAGACAAGGCAACATTTCTCCATCTTCTATTGTTCGATATTGGTGAGTCTGTGTGAATTGTGGTCTTAGTTTCCTGTTCTTAGCTGACAGGAGTGGCACCCGGTGTGGTCTTCTGCTGCTGTAGCCCATCTGCTTCCAGGTTGGATGTGTTGTGCATTCAGAGATGCTCTTCTGCATACTTCGGTTGTAACAAGTGGTTATTTGAGTTACTGTTGCCTTTCTATCAGCTTGAACCAGTCTGGCCATTTTCCTCTGACCTCTGGCATCAACAAGGCATTTGTGCCCACAGAACTGCCACTCACTGGATATTTTCTCTTTTTCGGACCATTTTCTGTAAACCCTAGAGATGGTTGTATGTAAAAATGCCAGTAGATCATCAGTTTCTGAAATACTCACACCAGCCCATCTGGCACCAACAATCATGCCACGTTCAAAGTCACTTAAATCACCTTTCTTCCCCACTCTGATGCTCATTTTGAACTGCAGCAGATCGCACTTTGAATTGTCATGTACATGAAATGTGCTATACAAATAAACTTGCCTTGCCTTGCAGCAGATCGTCTTAACTATGTCTACATGCCTAAATGTATTGAGTTGCTGGCATGTGATTGGCTGATTTGAAGTTTGCGTTAACGAGCAGTTGGACAGGTGTATCTAATAAAGTGGCCGGTGTGTGTGTGTATGTGTGTATATATACATATATATATAGTCAGTCAGTCAGTCAGTCAGTCAGTCATTTTCTGTACCGCTTATCCAGTTCAGGGTCGTGGGGGTTGCTGGAGCCTATCCCAGCTATTATCAGGCAAGAGGCAGGGTACACCCTGGACAGGTCGCCAGTCTGTCGCAGGGCCAACACAGAGAGACAGACAACCATTCACACTCACATTCATACCTAGTGGCAATTTAGAGTAACCAATTAACCTAACGTGCATGTCTTTGGACTGTGGGAGAAAGCCGGAGTACCCGGAGAGAACCCATGCATACACGGGTAGAACATGCAAACTCCACACAGGAAGGCCACTGTTGGAATTGTTTGAACCCCCTACCCAGCCGGGAATCAAATTGGATCAAACTAGCGACTCTCTGAGGCTGCGGTGCTAACCGCTAACCACCACCGTGCAGCCCATACAATATATATATATATATATATATATATATATATATATATATATATATATACTGTATGTGTACATATATATACATGCACACACACAAATTTGTGAAATTTGTTCATGTTATTCATTTCCAATTTGATTTGCTGTATGTATTTTTTTAAAAGAGTCCAACTGAATAGTACTACAGTTATTTAAAATACACCAACTAACAATTAACATCAGTTCAAGAAAATACTGTGCTGTATCCATATCAGCACTAAACTGAATACTTTTGGTTATCTTTTAAAATAAACAGACAACAAAAGCAGTCATATATGTCATTTCTGACACATACAGTAGAATGTGTGGTTTGGGATTAAATGACTAAATCCATGTTTTTGTTTGTTTGTTTGTTTAAAATTTGAGGTCATGTTGAGGCTCCTATTTCTCCTCATAAATGAGACTTATTTTATTTGTAAGTTAACTTTATTGTTTGCTTCTGATCTTTCATCTCAACAAAAAGATTGTGTGGTGCTGCTCACAGGCAAACATTAGAACATCTTGCAAAAGAAGCAAATGGAGT
Organism: Atherinomorus stipes; assembly: GCA_023101725.1. Classification (NCBI taxonomy): domain Eukaryota; kingdom Metazoa; phylum Chordata; class Actinopteri; order Atheriniformes; family Atherinidae; genus Atherinomorus; species Atherinomorus stipes. The sequence continues at coordinate 646,822 of JALJCO010012803.1, forward strand.
TTCAGACAGTGGGACTTAAAGGATACAAGAGCTGAGAAAAACTGTTTTAGATGGTGGTCAAACTAAAAGGCTCCAGAAAGGGGCATTGTAAAGTGAATAAGAATTTTGATCTTTTTGAAAAAGAGTATTTGAAGTATAACTCAAGATAAGCCAGTCTGAAATCATCAAGATAGTTACCATTTACAATTCCTATGAAATCTAATCATATGCTTAAATGTTATTTTGTAACAGAGACGTATTGGACATCAAGAATTGTAATAAGATGATTACTAGAAAAGGATTGAAGTATATTTCAACAACCCTCTTAGGCTTCATACGCATAATGTGCTTTATTATTCAAAATTTAAAGCCTAAGGCCTCCTTTCTTTGAAGCAGTGATGTTACAGAAGCCCTCAGGGCTTAAGCATTGATTAATAAAGCAAAATACATGTGGAACCCAGAGGTGTGATGCTTTTGAAAGTGCCACACGTTCTTACACAAGTTCTCTGTCCTGTACACCGTTAAATTACTTTCTAGACCAAAATTTTAAAAACTTGTTCTGCAAGCACTGTATTCTTAAAGGTCATTTGCAGAGGTGGAAAAACCTGGTCAAGAAAGTAACAATCCTGTCCAGCAGTTGTTCAAACCAGTCACTAAACCACCTGAATTTAATTAGTATAACTCTTCTGCAGGTAAATGGGCTTGCTACTGAAAACACCTTTTCTGAATGTATAGGCAGATCCAAAATAATGGCAGGATTTTTACTTTCTGGACCAGGTTTTTCCACCTCTGGTCATTTTTAGTTTCCCCCTCCTCCAACTTTTCAGTTCGGATATTATTTGATTTTGAAATTCTAGGGGCATGCTCCTTTGATTGAGTGGTAGCGCTAGCACTAGTGGCATACTGCCCCGGCTAAGGCCTCAGCCAGTAGCAGAGTAGCATGCCTTAGCTTTAGCCTGACTACCCCCGTTAGCTCCCTTTGGCTTAGTGTTTGTTTATTTAGCTCTTAGCTACAGGTAGCTCAGAGTTTGAAGGGTGTCAATCATTTGTCCCCACTCTCACGGCCCTTGTCTCAGCTCCACTTCTCTGCCCATTTTTGTATTTTCTGGGACGGATGAGATTTACAAAGTTGATAAGATAGTGACAACCCACCGGGCTTTAGCTTAGCTCTTCAGAACCTACAGAGACATCATGGAAGTTCAGTCTAGTTGTAACCCACCCAGCAAAATTTGGTTGAAAAGACATCATGTCCATCCGTTGAAAACGTTGAAACAGCGTTTTGATTTGCTTGAAATGTGAAAGGTGAAAAGCCATCTTTCAATTAGACATTGAAAAGTTGTTGAAAAACAACTTTTCAATGACTAATTTGGGCTAAATTTGGACCAAATCAGCCGGTCCAAACTCAGCCCCATTTTCAACGTCTACATTCAGGCATTAATATGACGGATTGACCAGATTTAGCCCAAAAAACAACGTTGAAATGACGTCTTGTGTTTGGTGGGAACAGTCTCTGGTTTTCCATCCAATAATGCTTTGTTGAGTTCAAAACCTCAGCAGAGCTGTTGCAGAAAGGCAGCTGGTTACACAGGAACATTTAAAGGGACTAGCAGCAGGAATTTGAAAAAAAACAAACATGCATGTCAATTTTTTTTAAATACTAATGGGTGATGAAGCGTTAAATACCAAAAAGAACGTTATGGATTCTTCTGCCGTCAGCAAACGATCCAGATCAACTGAAAGACACTAAAAAGTGTAACTACGAAGAAAAAGCGTAGTAAACATTATAGCTTCAGTTTGTGAACGCTCCCGTGACGGCTTGGCTCATGGCTGCAGTTACCTCAAGCTCCAGTCGTGGCAATCGTGAGTTTCATTTCTTAATCTTGCCTTTAGTCCCTTTAAATAAAAAGAAATAAAACTTAAGTCTGCAATTAATTTGGTTAAGTATTTCAAGCTATACATTTGTAGTACTCACATGGATTTTCCACCATTGGGTGTACATGTAAAGGTAGGGAAGCACTTAATTTAATACAAATGACCTGCTTTCTGTTTTCATTTAATTCAATTCATTACTCTGTTGTGTTAAAAGCAATGTGAATGAGTTGCTTTTTTTTTCTGCTGCACAGTCGTGATGCAGGAATACAAAACATTTATCAGTCTTAAGTGTTATTTTGACACAGCTTTTACAAAGCATCTGTGATACATGCACCCAGTGGACTCCAGAAAATGTCTATCTTCACTACTGCAGCCCAGAACCATTTATCCTCCTCTGTGGTGGTGTTCATCAAAGTGCTGGACATAAACGACAATGTGCCAAGGCTTGCAAGAGATTACCACCCATATATCTGTGAGGGCACGCAAGCGGGAGAAGTATGTATATTATGATGTGCTGATGTTCATGATTTACTGTAAAGCTGTGTAGAAATCAAAATGCATGAATGTGGCCTGAAAATGTTCCCATTCCATTATATTTTATTGCACCACAGCATTTCTGTTATTCTATGTATCCTTGTAAACAACAATAGACTGACGATATATTTATCTTAGTATACCAAGGTGAATTTTTTTTTCTTGACAGTCTAGTGCAAAAGCTTTTTATTGTTGTCTTTTTTGAATTCTAGGAAATTCACTCTGTACACTGAAATTAATAATAATTCCGCTGACATTTTTCTCTACCTGTGTTTGTTTTGCAGCTTATTCAGCTTCTGAGTGCCGTTGATTCAGACGACCCAGTGGAGGGACACCACTTCTATTTTTCTATGGTCCCTGAGAAGCACATCAATCCAAATTTCACAATCAGAGATAATCAAGGTTATATTCACTCTCACAGCACTGCTCACAAGTTAAATTTACATAGATAAAACAAGCAACAAAATAGCATAATTCTGTGCAGCATATTCATAGGAGCCTGATATGTATGTGAGCTCCCCAAGCTGACAATAATGTATATTCCTCGATGCCTAATAGAATATATAATGTGAAACCAGCTGGTTTTAGTTTAATATGTGCTTAGCTTGTTTACTTAGTCAACAAGTGAACTAAACTGACTTAAACATGTTTTCTCACGGCTTACATTGCAATGTTTGGCCAAAACAAGTACCCCCTATGCAGTTTTTTTTATTTGTTTGCTTTTTTTTCTCCCACATTTGGCCTTAAGTTATAGTACACATCCACCAGACATGGCTAAAATCTGCACTTTCTTGGGTCATGTTTGCTATGACCAAATCTGGCCAAAACAAAACAAAACTGAAGGCAGGAACAGTTTAAGACTTTTGGGCCCCACTGGATATTGAAAAACAAAAAACTGGAATCCATCTAACTTCTGAATAAACAAAAATCAGGAAACAAGTCAACTTCCTTTTATTTTTTTATTTTTTTATTTTCAAATCAGAAAATGAAAAAATAGAGAACTAGCCTTCATCTCAGACCTCAGCTTGCTTTGGCTTAAACCGGGAAAACCTTCTTCTCCTGCTGCTGAAATTACACTGCATTGTGGACAACTCAGTCATGTGATGTTCAGTCACACCGCTTGGGTGGCAAAGAGCTAGCCTGGGACTCTGTACCCCAGTGTTCTTGGAGTCAGGAGCCACTGCCTTTCATGTCTTGGAGGCAACCCTAATTTTCCACACCTGAATCAAATGAAAGGCTCGTTAAAAGGACTGCAAAGAACTTGATGAGGAAGTTCATGTATCTGAATCAGGTGTTGGAGGCGGAACACATCGAAGGCATGCTGGGCAGTAGGACCTGAGGACCATGGTTGGGAAACACTGCCGTACCCATTTGTCATTTACAGTACTTGCAAGTTAAAGGGGTTTAACTTACCACTCGCTGAATAAGTTGACACTAAAACCATTTTTCTTTTTTTTTTTTAAACAACATTTAAAACAAGAAAGGGCTGAGTGGCTGCAGGTTTTCTTCCCAACCAAGCAGGAACATACGAGACTCCACTCATTTCATCATGTGATCCAGTCTTCAGCTGAAGGCTTATTGAGATGAGTGGAGTCTGCTGTGCTCCATGTTGCAAAAGAAAGCCTGAAGCCAAACAGCCCTTTCTGTTTGACAACCCTGATTTAAAATGCCTGACAGGACCCACTTGTTGATCCAGCTTTGATGCTTTGTAAATATATTGTAAAAGTAACCTAAAAAGAAAAAAAAAAAAAAAGGAAATGAAATACCAGCATTCATTGCCAGTTCCTCCTGAGGTCCAAAAATAAATACATTCTCATGTTTAACACAGGATGTAGGAGCCAAGTTGGCTTTTCCCACCTGTTTCAAGACTTTACTAACAAGAAGCTTTCTCCAAGTTTGCAAGAAAAAAAGAAAAATGGAAATAATTCCCAAAATAACAACCTACTGCTGTAAAGGAACATGACATTTGTGTGGTTGCAGTTTGAATCATTTTCCCTTAAAGAGCAGTGAAACAGCTCTTAGATGACTCAGTCATGTTGCAGTGAGACCCTTGGCATAAATGAAATCTGTATAATTATTCTTCTTGAAACAAGACATGTCATCCTGCAAATTACTGACATTTTCTGTTAGACGCTTTAGGCTGTGGGGCAAGAATGAGCTCAAAATTAGATCAAACCATATTTACAGTCCAACATGGTGGCTCAAATAGCAACAGTAAGCTAAATCACAGACTTTATAAGTGAAAGACAAACAAAATAAAATATAATTTTTTAAAATTATATAAATAACCAACATTTGATTATATAAGTTTAAGCACTCATAAGTATTTCAGATCATTTTGGGAAGAGTAGATTTATGTCTGACAGTCTTTGAAGTAAATAAAGGAGCAGCTTTATTAGTCCGAGGGCTAACCATTATGAAAAACAGCAGTAAAAATAGAACAAACAACATAAAAAAGTATGGTGTATCTTTAAATATGATGAATAAGTTAAAATGAAATGGATGCTGGAGCTGCTTATGGGTGCTTAGCCAGGCAAGCACACTCGTCCAGTCAGCAACAAGAAAATGAATAATGAATCAAGACGAGATGCATTTAATAAAATACATTTTTACATGCCACAAGGCTTATTCGGCTCCAGAGAAGTTATTGTTCAGTGCCTTAATGAAGTCCAACAGAAGTAGCCAAATCTCAAACCATTTTTAACTCAACATTCTGATATATGCTGGTTTTAAAGGTGTTCAGCCATTCAAAGAGCTTGGCTCAGATTCCAAATCACATTACAGGAGCTGTGTCAGCTCACTTGGTCTTGGTCTCTATTTTCAAGCATAAGAGCAGTGCTCATGTTTTTTTCAAACAAACTGAGAAGTGAATCTTGCACTTTTCACATCTCTTTTAGACAATACAGCTGGCATCGTGGCACGCAGGAGTACTTTCACCCGAAAGGATCGAACGCAGTACCTCCTGCCTGTGGTGGTGGCAGATAGTGGCTCTCCAGCTCTCTCAAGCACCAACACTTTGACCATAAGTGTGTGCAGCTGTCAACCTCCTGGCCATTGTCCCACAGGAGGAGTGGAGGCCTTCGCTCTGTCCATGGGAGTCAGCATGCAAACCTTGTTAGGAATTCTGGTCTGTCTGGTCACTTTTACAGGTAAACAAGCATGTGCATCTTGTTTGCATCTCAGTGTGAAATATGTTACTATGGTATGATGATGAAGTCTGGGAAAGAGCAACAAGGGTAGAAGTAAGAGCTCAGTCTGCTATTGGTCTTAATTTGTCTTGTAGAAATTTCTGGCTATTGATCTTGCAAATATGGAACCTTGAAGTTATGGTCAGAAGCTGGTGATGCCAGATGTCAGTATATGTAGCTATACTAAGCAAAATAATACTGGAAATTGTCCAGAAGTGCTGATCTGGAGTTGTTTGTCTTCAGTTTTCAGCTAACGTCAATGTAAAAGCGAATGCATGATGTCTAAAAATTGGTTTCCGCCAATTTCTGGTAAAAGTACCTCAAAAAAACAGCATGATTGACAAGACAAACTTCTGGACAAACAAGATTAATGCTTCTGAGAGCCTTGTTGTAAATGCAGTTGGCGTGGTCCACACCAGAGTGAGCTGGAGCGATGGTTGTTTTGCACTGTGGTTTCAAAGTGAGTTTGTAGTTATAAATAAGAATTTTAAGGGCATTTTGAAAATATTAAATAAAAACCATTTAAAATTCAAATGATAAAATTCAATGATTGCTAGTCTGAAGCATTCGTGTTCACACCAAGCCAAGAAACAAATACATCAGTAATTACCTAAGAGCAACAACTGATGCTGCCCATCAGTCTGAGACCATTTCCAATTCATTCAAGACTATTCAGCAGTAGCATGCAATCAAGATAGTTGCCAATCTTTCATATCCCACAAGGTTCATCTCAAGGTACGAGTGTTCAGAGAGATAGTGGGAAAAAAAGAAGGGCTCCATGACACAGTCTACAGACCTCAGAATAATAAATGTTAAAGTTCAGTGCAATTAGAAACAAACAAAAATTGTTGTCTTGTGTGTATGAGTTGTCGTTAGAAAGCCTTTTTTTTTTTTGGCAACACAGCTGTTAGTTACAACTGAACAAATTATAAGATTCCTGGAAACAAAGGGACCGGTCACACTTGGCACGGTTGGAGTGTATCTCGGGTACAAACAGCAGGGGGTAACAGGCTTCATCTTGAAACTTCAGTGTGATCGACGGCCGGGGCGCGGTGCCCAGACCCACCTCTGGAGGTGGTCTGCAACAGTTGCTGGCTCGGAGCGATTTCGTTATTCACCCATGTGACAAAGTTGTAACGACGCCGCCTACGTAGAAGCCCTTTCCCCACTCGAAAACATGAAGAAGAGGAGAAACAACATGTCTTCAAAAGCATGATAAGCTGCTCTTGTAGCAGTCTTTGCTCAGCAGCTTACACAAGCTCGCCACCAGGCAGTTGTCAGAAAACTGTGAAGGTACAAAAGCTTTATCAGCATGTTTGGGTGAATGTCAGACAACACAAATGACTATTAGCGCCACCAACTGGACAGGAGTGAAGCGGGCGCTGTCTGTAACACAGACATTGCGCTGCACAATAATCTTGCAAGCAGCCCAACTCTTGCAAGTATGAGTGGAGTATATCTCTATAATGTTCTTCGTATTGCAGAAGTTCTGTAGAATAATGGTTCCGACTTAATGCAACCATGAACTGACTTGTAAGTATTGACCATCGGGTTCGTTCTGGGACTAGAGGGGGCAGCGACTGCATCTGTCATTGTAAATATATATACATCAAACACAACAGTTGGTTTCTGTTCCCTTTCTCCCTGAGCCTGTACCTACAGTAGGCTTCTGAACCTAGCCCAGTAACTATATGACCATACCTACCTCCCAGCACAGTACGAGCTACTCGTGCTACATGTCACCTACACAAATGCGGCCACATGACATGGTGGCATAGTGACACGTTTGTACTACTGTAGACTTTTGACACCCGGTGAGTTGAAACGGGATTGAACCAATCGTGCCAAGTGTGAACCTGCCCAGAGTCCTTTAAATAGACATGAACTACAATAAGTGGAGATGTTTGGCCATAATGATCCGAAAATTACTTCAAAATGAGATGTCTGATGTCATGATGCAGATTACTTCAAGCTGTTACTGCTAATGATGTGAAGGATCTTTGAAGTGATGAAGGGTATAATCTCTTTTCACATGACTATAGCTGGACATCATGTCAAAGATGATAGCATCATTGGGTACACAATGTGTTCAACATGCTATTGAGGAATTTTCCAACTGCTGTGGAGATATTGCTATCAAAGAAGTGAGCACTTAACTGTACATAAAGTGATGTAATGGCAGATAAGAAACTTCCTTTCAATGATGCATTTTACACATTTGCTGAGCAGGTTTTCAATGACAGACAGAAAATTCCTCACTGGTGTTGTATTTCACTCGCACTGTACAAAAAATAAAACAACAAAAAAAAAACAAAAAAAGGAAAAAAAAAACAAAAAAGAATAAGTTTCCTATGTTGAAAATAGAACTCATGAATCAAACCACAGATGCCTTTCCGTAAACCTAGAAGAATTCAATCCTGTAGTAACTGAGCTGAAATGTCTTTCACAGAAATTTATTCTTTTTCAGCATATGCAAGCTAAAGCAGTTCCACCTGACATCGCTTTGGGAAGTATGTGAGTGTGTGTTAAACAGCAGGGTTTTTCATTAACAAATTTGCACTTTCATTTGAATCTGCCTTTTTAAAACTCACCAGCGTGCCTTTAACACACAATTTTACACCGCTGAAAGCTTGCAGAGCAGCGATGTCAGGTAATGAGTGTATTGGTTGCAATACATCAGTACCAATGCCATCCTGGGACATTGATGGGTTTGCATAGTGAAGAGCTTTATTATGACCTCAGCTGCTTTGTGTCCTCCCTGTGCCCATCACATGAAAGATTAATGACAAAACCGGCTATGCTAACACTGTGGGAACAATAGCCCATGAAAATGCAGCAGGAAAAAAACAAACAAGAAAACCACTGTAAGACCTTTGTGCCAAATGGAGCAAAATAAAAAAAAAAAATGTCTGGGCTGAAATTAAAAAATATAATTTATTGCCTAATTTTGAATGTTGCATCCATAACAAGTTGCAGAAAAACAAATCTGGCTGTTATTATTTTCAGTACACTTGTACAGTACATTCTACCTGCATGCTCCATCAGGCACCGTATGTTGTAGGGTTTTTTTCTCCTCGCTAAGCTCATGCCCTGGTGTTTAACTGTAATGATCTCCCACTGTGTCATGTCTGCAGTGCTGTCAGTTCTAATGCTGATGGTGTGGAGACACAGGAGGAAACAGCAGGAGGGGCTGGATGAGGAGGTGAAGGAGCTGGAGCTGCCGGAGACCATATCACAGAAGGTGCTTTATTACGGAGAAACAGCAGAGGGAGGAGCTGGTCTGGATTTCTGCCAGCCTGTAGTCCCGCTGCGCCCCCACCCCAGGAGAAAGGAGAGGAGGCTGCGGAGGGAGGATGTTAGGGCTAGCATACGGATGTCACTTCGGGAGTCACACCTCATTGGGCCTGAGGACGAGGTCTTCAGGCAGTTTATTCTGGACAGGCTGGCTGAAGCTGATCAGGATCCTTATGTTCCACCATTTGACTGCCTGCGAGCATACTCATATGAGGGGTCAGGGTCTCCCACGGGATCTCTGAGCTCATTGGACTCTTCATCTCTGGAAATTGAACCAGAGCAACCTATTTGTAATTCTAGACAATATTTGACAAGACTCTCCCCATGGTATGGGGGAGCAAAGGAAGACACAATCTTCTGAGAACGTCGTTTATTTTTAAATAACTGTTCTTATCAAATTTGGGTGATATAGTTGGACAGAATGTGTGAAGTTTTCACTAATGAACAACATTTTGGGGATAGCTGGGCTGATTTGCCCTATAAGCATTTAATTTTTATCTTTGGGGGTACTAAGATGACTTTTCCTCTCTGTTCTCAGGCTTTATGCTTCACTAAACATCAACCCATCTTTGTAAAGATAAAATCAAACCTTAAAAAGAGTTACTGCTGGCATGCTTCACATATCTGGAGCAATTGGCGTTTGCTGTATTTTTTATTCTGTTTATAACTTAAATTATGCGGCATATACAGTACTTAATTTTGAGTTTTGTTGTCACAATGTAGCTTAAAAGCATTAATAGTTTATTTAACCAAAACATGGATATATTGTATAACTCTTTGCTTCAAAATCTCAAGGCTGAAATGCTGATATTCCATTTTATACCACGGCTGGATGAAATGACATGTGACAGGAACCTGGGGGGGGGGAGTGGGTGGTAAACCAAAAACTACAGATTTACCAGCAGTCACCTCACCTTGAAAAATGAGAGCCAATCTTTTGAAGCTACAATGTTTAAATATCCAACTTCACAGAAATAAATATGTAGAAAATAAATTTTGCATTGCTGGTTTGTGTAATTTTGTATAATTCTGATATGTGCATTATTTTCAATGTGGGGAGGCCTTATCCTTTTTTTTTTTCTTTTTCTAACTCTGGCAGCTCATCATTTACCTTTTGTATCATCACTGGGCTTAAAATGCTTGATATACTGTATATATTAGGGTGTTTGACCAGTCGTGTATATATTTGATCTTTTCAGATTACTTCACTTACCCAAATACACACACTTCAACTCAGACAACAGAAGGATCTTTTTCATGTCCGATTTAATGCCTAAATTTATTGATTCATGCCGCTTTGAGTAACATTTTCAGCTCTATGGTGTCCGTTTCACTGTCAGATCCATCCCTTTTACATCACTTCCGTCGCCAAACATCTGAACCACTGACAAACTTTATACTTCAGAGGTGTAGTTCATAAACTATTTGTTGTCATGGTTACATCCATGTTTTATGGTCAACAACGTAACCAAAACAAGCTGCAGTTTTCAGTCTTGTTCTGCAAAAACAACAAGCAGAGAACTTGGACTCATAAACTTTTCTAAGATTAGAGCTGTATCATCGGTTTTCTTTGTAGGGAAGTAAAACATGCTGATTCCACAACATTAATATAATCTTTTTACTGTAAGATGTTACAACAAGCGTGTTAGTAGTATCTGCACACTCTGAGCTGACACCAAGGCGCATTAACTTTCATTTACAGCCAGACCAGTCTACCTCTTCTTCTTCTATTTAGTTTTCCACCAGTTCTGGAGGGCAATTATAAGATTCTTTAGCTTGTTAGCTTTAAGATGGCAACACAGTGTTTAGCTAGGAGCTTTGTCTGTCTGCTGTGTTGCACTGAGTGCAGACTGGGTTCACCGTACTGGAGTTTTCTATTGAAAGGCTTCCTGCTGTAGCTAAAAAATGGGCTGTGAGAACAGTGTAAAGCACTCTTTAAGCTGAAGGGAAACATAAAATCAGTGACACCTCTTCTTTGGTTCATCGCTTCAGTGCATTGTATGCTCATTACTGTTTGAGTATTACTTCATGCAGCTTCTAGCTTTTGCTTCCTTATATTGACTGAGGGGGAAAGTATAACATCAAAATATTTGAGATCAATGATTCATGATGGATGGCTATTTTTGTTGCTGTTTATTGTATTATTTGTGAGAATATTTAGTTTCTTATTGCTGTTTTTGTAGCTCAAACTGTAACAGTACAGTACATGCATTTTTAGAAGGTGAAACAAATTCCCCATGTAAATGATTGTCAACATTTTCTTTCATGATTACTCTTGCAGATATTAAAATATATGCATAGAGCATATCCATCACATACCAAGTTTTTACATGTATTATGCTGTTTAATGAGCTTTTCTGCTTTCTGTTGAGTCACCAGAGACCAACTGTATTGTTCATATTGGCCAATCAGCAGTGAAGAGGGCACATGGGTGACTTGCTGCATAACTTCCAGCAAAGCAAGGTTGCGAGAGGAGGAAAAGTTGACCAAGAGTTGATTTAAAATGTGTAAACGAAGTGAAACTGTTGGAATAAGATAAAGAAACAAGAATAGTTTCAACTTGTCTGGGTGTCTTCTTTCTTCATGGTCATTCGACAAACACTATGCAGCTGTGTGGGTGGTTGCTCGTAGCATGACTTGAGGTAATTGTGTGGTGATCAGGTCCAGCCCCCTTCACCTACTCATTCACTAATTGGGCAGTTCTCTAGTTGTGAAGGTCAAAACTTAGACCAAAGGGACTATTGTTCCCACTGAAGAGAAAACAAGGAAAAAAAAGAGAAAATAATTTTGTAACCAGCCAATTTTAAAGAAAAACAAGAGGTAAAGCACAAGGTGATGGAAATAACTAATTGGAGGAATTTATTCAGCGTTTTCTTTCCTGCTGTGGTTACATGTATTCGTAGGCACAGAGCTCGGCAGGACAATATCCAGCCATCACTGGAACCCAAAGTGAGTTTCAAATAGCTTCCACTGTTGGAAGCTATCTATCCAGCCAGAGAAGCTAAATCATTGTCTTACAATGGCTTCTAAAGACACAGGTGTTCATGAAAAAAAGCCTTTTTTACAGTCTTTTTAAACCAATCTTCACCATCCAACATGTATTGGACAAAGCTTTGATAGAATTCCCTTTTCAACAGTGCTTAAATGTCAAAAGTTATTCAGCTCCTGGTGTCATTTAACCTTCTGAATTTCTGCCATTATCCATGGTGAACATCACGGGTAATTTAACCTAACAGCCCTTTTCTTTGTGTAATTATACCCATTACGGTAACATGAAGGATTTCACTCTCAACTGTCTCTGTCCTCTGCTCTCCTGCACCGGTTTTAGATTCAGCTCCTCTTTTCAAACTCAGAGCCAAACTCATCACGTAGCGCCACAATGCGCACTAGAGGGTCTTTGAGAGGAACTCTAATTTGGCAGACAGTGAGTTGATTGAAAAGACGCCTGAAAGGATTTTGAGAGCCATTTCTTCTTTCATTAGCACCATGTATGCCTTAAGGTTTGGCAGAAGAGAGAGCAAATGATTTATATGCAATTTGGTAATGTGAATGTAATTACAAAGTAGAAAGATGGGAATCTGGATGAAATTCTGAGTTTTTCAACTGTGTTTCAGTGAATGTACCTCATAGTTTAAATTGTATCTTAGAAAATGCTGATATTTGCTCTCTTTTGTTTCTCAGAATGCAATATTTATGAAATATGGAAACATCTTGCACGCAGTGTTGAGGCAGCAGCTGACAGAGCTCGATAATTGGTGGTCAACTTGAGAATTTTTTTTGTTGGTTTGTTTGATTGGTTGCTGCATTTTGATTGGTTGTTTTCAATTATTTAATTTAATTATTGTATCGTCATGCCAAGCAACTTGGTTATTTATCTGGAAAGCATGAATATTAGCATACATGCACAAGTTTCACCAGAAAGATATGGAGACATTACAGCCAGGATGAAAATGGTGAACTAATCCAGTGGTTCCCAAGTTGGGGTCCACAAAGGTTTGACTGTTCAGAGCCAGTGTGATTAAAATTAAGATCGTGTCCAATCAGAGATGAGTGAATGTGCATCAGTTTAATGTAGATTTTTGATACTTTCATTTGAAAGCAAATCAATCTGGTAAATTTGGCAAAAGGATTCCCAGTAAAAGAAATTTGGAATTACAATAACACTGAATCATAAAGCACAGTCCAGACTCTTGGAAAATAATATCTCATCCAGGTGGAATCCAAAGCACTGATGATAACTGGAGTTCATTCAGAAAAACAGTTTTTTGGAATGTTTTTTTAAAAAATGGTTAAGTATTGTTCACATTTAAACTGATACCTGCTGAGATGCCCAACTTTACCAATACAATTTCTAATTCCTTTATCCTTGGCTCCCTATCCATTTTAAGATCATAATAATTATTTTTAAATGCATGCACTTATTAGGCCCGCCATACTTAGGGGAAATGCTGCAGCTAGGGTCGGATTAGGGCCCTAAGATCAGCTGGCCAATTACAGTTAGTGATCCGTCCCAGAAAAACAAAGCTAATGACTAAAGGGAACAGTGTTTATGGTTAATGTGCCAAATTTGGGGAACTGTCTTCCCCTAGGTGAGATTTCAATCTGAAGGTCAGTTCAAGACCAGAATGGAAACTTCCCTTTTTTCTAAGGCTTTCAGATAGCCCGGACTCTGGAACCGGAAATAAGTTCCAAGAACTTGAGCTTATTTTAGTTTAATGATTTCAGACACTCAATTGTTTTTTGTTTTGTTTTTTATTTGTTTTATCTTGACTTATGAAATGTTTTATGCCTTTTGTTTACCAATGATGAAGGGGTGTTGTTATTAAGCACACTGGTCACAAGAAGCTGTTCTTAAATATGCTATGTAATAAATTACAAATAAACTAAAAATTGAAATTAATACTGTTTGAGCAGTGATTAATGACAAATACCATTCAGAAAGAAATTTGAAATTTTAATTTTGATGCATGTTAAGATAGCCAATATGTAATAATAAGATTTAATGTCTAGCATGTAGATATTTTGGAGGAGAAGAATGGAGAAGAGCTGGTGTGTTAGAAGTCAGTGTGGAACTACAGCCAATGAAAAGGCAAGAGAAGGGGTGAATGGACATTAATAAGGAAAGCCAGGAAGAGGACTACTTTAAAAATGACAAAGAGAATGTTAAAGAAATTGTTTTGTCTAAACAGAGCAGAATTTGGTTGAACTTTGACAAGAAAATCCACAACTCACATACACTGTATTCCCAGCATGAAATATTTTGATAGACTTTGAAAAGCTGTAGAAAAAAGCTTCCACCTCCCTTCAACAACCACAGCTTCATTTATAAACCATGTGCAAGTACAAAAAGGTCATGTACACCAGTTTCTATGAACAGTTTGGTATTTATGAAAATTAATGTGATGTGAGTGTGCAGAAAGAGCTGACAACACTTAAGCAAAAATATGGGACCTGCCCAACAAACTTAAGCTGTAAGCTGCATATTACAAAGTTCTTCACAGAACTGATCAAAATGTTTCCACTCCAGTTACCATGCTGTGTATGAAAAACCATTATCATGCAGGAGGATTGACAATTAATCTTATCAGGGTTTGATTTTACTTAAAAAAGGACTATAATTGCTATTTTGCTATACTTGTACACTTTTGCCCACAATTACAGGAAGTGAGACACTGATTCATCTCTGTGCAAATCTGTGCAAATGTGATACTCAGGGGGATATGGTGCAACACATGAAAAGAAAAACAAAATAGTCTTAAAGAGGGGGTTTCATGTCATTATTAGGCACATATATGGCACAACCAAATAACTGTTACCTTCAGTAGTTTTGAAAATGCAGTAGGCTATACATAAAAAACGACTTAAAAAAATGTGATATCACTCCATGTCTGTATCTGATGCCTTAAAAATTCACTGCTGCCCCTTTAAGATGCTTCCTGCTGTTCCCGACACACCCACTCCACTCATCACAACACTCTCATGCTATGGTGGGGTGGAGCTTAGCAAGGAAGGGGGAGGAGCTTTGTGGTATTGGAGGTGCTTTGTGGTAGCAGCCGTTCCACAAGAGTACCCAACTGCAGTTACAATGACCGACAAGGACGCTGCCATATATCCAATCCATACAGGAAGTCTCATAAGGAAGTTAGTTAAATACCGCCAAGAGTAACTATCTGCAGCTTGCAAGCAGATGCATTTAGTGTAGTCGGGTGGTTAGGGTTAGGAGAAGGGTCAGATTTTAGTAAGTTACGTGAAAAAGAAACTTCCAATTGGGACTTCCGGCGTGGATTGGATATATGGCGACGTACCATGACTGCAGTTGGGTCCCTCTCAGCCATTCTGGCAGCCATGTTGGTTTCCACAGGAGATTCAGGGATTTCTCAAATATGTGTGAATAAGTCAAAATGAATAAGTCGTGTATGGAGTTATCTAGTGCTTCAATGATATATGAATATTGCACATAGCAGAAAGTTTCAGGCGTGCCAAAAAAAAAAAACAAACAAATGAAGGTTGGATATAAAAATCCTTTTAATGAAACTTCCTAAAACATCTATCAAATCATCGCACAATATGTGAACATTATACCTGCAAGTCAAACCCTGATAAAGTGGAGCAGGATTCTATTTTAGGATTAAATGCAGGATTAAAGAGATTTTATTGCACAGTTTCCAAGGTTTCCAAGATGACCATTTTTGTACGATCTTTTCTCAAAGTCCCTTCTGAGATTTCCAGGAGGAAAGCGCCAACCTCCACTCGCTTTTGAGCCGGTTTGTTCACCCTCATCCTGCTTTGTATTTTGTCCGCTGAATTTGAGAAATGTAAAGCAATGAAGATGCTACTGGAATGGCAATCAGATGTAAATATTTACCTTTTAGACCCATCAAAATTCCTAAAACAATTCTATGCTATTAAAATTTTTCAGGAAAATTAATGATTTTATTCTGCACCCCTCTAAACGTTCTGCGGATAAATTATTTTTGAAAAATTATTTTGATGAAAAAGTTGTGTAGTAGCTATCGCCTTTAAAGAACAAAAAATATCTCCAAGTGCATCATTCTTCCCTGACTCAGTGCAAATGTTTCTCATATAGGTAAGAGTTAATTTCATTCTGTGGCTTCAGTGTTTGGGAGATCCTGACCCGCAGTGGGATCTTGAAGGTTCCTATGAATTTAAACAGACCACTTTTCTGGACATACTGGACACTCTCAATTTACTTTTCTCTTCTTAGCTCTGATAGACTCTTGCTGGGGTCTTCCTGACACCAGACTCAGTTTACACTTCATAGTGTATTAAAATAATATTATGACATGTATTTTTCTGTATCTACTCACAGCTTGGTTACTGTGTGTTAATTAGATTTTCTACTTGTGAAATCCCTTGAAATAATAATAAAAAAAAAAAAACAGGGGTGTCAGTTTCCATTTTTGGAGCCATGTTCAGCACAATAGTCTTCACTGGGTTGGACTTGTAGAAATAACAGCTTAATGACCTATAAATAATGAAAACCACTTTTTTTCCCATATTTTAGTGATAATAAGTACATTTTTAAGATGTTCCCATTTAATGAACTATCCTAATTTTCTCACTGTTAAATGATTTTATCTTTATTTGAGCTCTATTTTATATTTTCATACAAACCTATATTTTATCAATAAAATGAAATATATATTTAGTATTGAAAAAAGTAAACATTTTTGTTTTCTACTTAGAATTAATGTATAAATTTGATCAAGTTTATGTATCTTTTAAATAAATTTAAAAAAATGTTACATGAGATTTTATATCGTATTCAATGCATGATAGTTTAATTCGATCTATTTTTATTATTTTATTAGTTTTCATTTTATCAACATATTCTGTTTATTTTATGTTTTCTTAATTTCATGTACATAATAACTTCCAGATCACCATGGATCTACAAAATCACAAAACACATAATCTCGGGTCTCAGGAAAACAAATTTCAGTATTTCACATCATGATGAGATGAACTTTTCCAGATCTAAGTTATTTTAAATGTACATACTGTATGTGTACATATCCACGTGTGTGTAATAATCAAGACCTCCAGAACTGACTCACCTCATCAAACAAACTGAACTCAGAAAAAAAAAAAGATAGAACGAGTCATCTCTTTATTTTTCTCAAGTACTCCCCTGGAGTGTCTCCAAACATCCCAAGGGGTACACATACTCCCATTTGAGAAACACTGGGATAAACAACCAAATAATACATTTTCCTTCTTCATCTTTATGATCTGCACTTTGGTTTCAAACTCCATGATGTTCCTCTTGTTTGCAGGATTTGCCATTTTTGATTGGACACTAGGTCACAGGAGGGGGAGGATTTTTTTGGTGTAAACTATTTTCATATTTGTGACGACATCCTGTCTCAGAATGAAAGCTGCTCACTCGTTCATATATGGAGTCCCAGATGAGCTAAACACACCGAATAACTCGGAGCTACTTGTATCACAGTAAAACGTTAATGACGAGACGTCCCTGCATGACAGCTGCAAAAAGCTTGACAGCTTGATAAAGATCAGTCAGACGAGTTGGATGTAAAGTCTGGGGAAATATCTTTTGCTGTGCACTTGGTGGTTGCTGCAGGAAGCTTCCAGGCTATCAAACACTCGGCAGCTGTGTGAGTTCACAACATTTTTAGACATTTGTGTATCTTTGAAAAAAATGCATGCATAATGATACTGATCAATAGATAAGAGTTTGACTGTAGTTACAAATTTATTTGAATAATGCCTCATCAGTACCTCACACCAAGTCTTACACAGTGTCCTTTGGAGATGTGGATATATTGTACCTCATCCAGAAAGTTAAGATCCTGTCCAACAGTACAGCAGCGAAATGTACTTAATTTAATTGGCACAGCTCCTCTGCAGGTAGATGAACTCATTAGTGAAAACACCTGTTCTAAATGTGCAGGCAGATCCAAACACACGGCAGGATTTTTACTTTATGGTACCTGGATTTTTTGCCTCTGGTCTTGTAACAGGTCATAACCAGTTCCACAGGGAACCAAAACTAAGATTTGCACTTCCAAGGCATTTTATTTACGAGGCAAAGGTGAGAATGTTCAGTGCATAGCCAACAGAAGACAGGAAGATTGCTTTTACTCTACAGCAACCACAGGACACACCAGGTGACCATCAGTAGTAGAGAATCACAGCTGATGACCTATTAGAAAAACAAAGGTAAGTAGAGATGGGACATTTGACTCTGAGACATTAAGACAGCCTATACAAAACTGTCCATCAAAAGCACCTATCAGATCTACAGTATGTGATCACATGACTGATGACCTGCAAGGTTTCAAGCGCACCAATGTGTTAATGAGATGTAACTGATTCAAATCTTTGATGTTGTGTCAACCGTCATAAGGCCCAAGTGTCGTCCCCACCCCCCCCCCCCCCCCCCCCCAATAATGGAAACACCGGAATTTCAGGGGGAGAAGATTGCATTAAAGTTTTAAAACTCTCATGAGGTGGTTTTTCACCCGTTTCGATATAGAAGTATATCACAAAAGTGGAATGGAAACACTTTCTCTCCATCTAACATGATGTTAGAAAACATGTTTATCATTATTTATTAAGGTGTTTATGACTGTCAGCTTTCGAAATGGTGCGATTGGAAATGATCAAATCTTTTCTACTCTAAGAGCAGGATGGGGAGCCGCTCCTTGCCTGGATGGTACGCATCCAGTAGGACATGCGAGTCCTGGGGCAAATGGAAGATCATGTGTCTGTTGTGATCCTACATTCCAGGATTAAAGACAATCATAACCTGAATAAAATAATGGCCTTTTTCCCTCCATCACACAGACATTCCTTTTCAGGACAACAAGAGAGGAACCGACCTTCGACCCCTGCTGTGCAAAAGGCACCAGTCTTATCAAGCTATAGCTCCTAAAACAGCTATTCTACCCCCGAAGATGAATATCTGCCCAAACTCTGACCACCTCTAAATAAACAGAAACACAGATGCTCCCCATAAATGTTAGGAAGAAACCCCGCAAATGGCAGAACTTTCTTCTAAGTGCTTGTTCGACTCTTCAGCGACCCGAGACCTCTTTGTCTCACCAAAGCTGGTCTCCATCAAAGTTGACACTTCTTATCTCTCCCAACAAACTGTGGGACCAAAAGCAATGTTCTCCTCACACCAGGTTCCCTTTCTCCCTCAGCTTCAAAAGGACATCAGAATTTCAAGAATGTGTTCCTCTTTCTTGTATTAAACATTTAACTTGGATTCTTTTACTTTGAATTAATTTGGTTTAATTCCATATAATCTGATTTATATGCATATAACTTGATTCCTCTTTTGACATGATTCAATCTGTGTTGAACTTTCTAATCCATTTCCAACAATTTAGAATGTGATGTTTTGAGATGTTTCCTTTTCAGCCACACAGATGACTTCAAGCTCCTACATGTCATTTTGTATGTAATCAAAGAAACCTTCATTATTGATTGTGCTTACATCTTAATGAGAATGGAGGAGAGAGAAACAGATGCCTGTGTAATGTGATTCTATGAGCTACATGCTGACGCTTAGTCACTCCCTGTAGTGATGTATCGCGTCACAATTGGTTAAGTTCCCCTTCGAGGCGGGCCTTTCAAACCAGAGGACCGCTCTCCAATCTTGCTTTTGCAAAAGAGTTTGTGCCAAGTCTTCGTCCTGTGAAGTCTTTGTTTTTGTTCCGTTTCGTATTGTCCTTTTTGTTATCTCCACGTGTAACCCCTTTGTCTGCGCGCGAAAGATCTTAACAATAGACTATAGTCCAACTAAGAAAGTTATTTTCCCTTTTTGTTTTATAATCGTTACCTAGTATCTCGAAGCCTCCACCAGTCATCAGGACCGACCTTTCTGATTTTTATAGACTTTTCTGAAGATTACTGCTGGACCCAAACGCAGTAGCCTGTAAAGTCTAGTTATTAAATTCGGACCCATTCGAGCAGCTGTCGTCCGTCACCACGTCTCTTCTTCTGGAACTCTGCGGGACAGATTCCAGAACATCAGGGCAGCTCCAGACCTACTGATTCACGCATCAACATCCTTCAGAACACACCGATTCGGATTGGCCACCGGACCGGGGTTGCTCCAGAGAGGACCGGCGTACCAAGACAGTAGGATCTACCCAGCACCTTGAACATATACGTGGTGTCTGACAGTTTCATCTAAATTATAACCAAATTATTTAACTCGAATGTTAATCCAAATTTAGTATATTCACTCCAAATTATAGGTTTATTGACGGACTCGCTTCTCCTCCCTGCGAGAGTTCATTAGCATTTTAGTATTCAGAACCATTGTTTTCCATAGCGATAAGTTTACAAGTTTCTCTCTCTCTTATTCTGATCCTACTTTCACATCATTCTCATCATCACAAGTAAAATCATCTTCTCCTCATGGTGCTTTCATCCTGCAAGCTCAACTGATTTGATATTGTTGGTTTATCCATTCTTGTTAATAAATATGTGTGATCACCTCACCGTTGTTCATGATTTCTGAACGCAAAATCCATGAAACTGACTTCTGTAGAATTTACTTCCTCTCAGATGGACTGATTTAGTTCTGATAAGACATTTTCAGGCTTTCTCATTCAAGCCTGAGCTTAAATAGATATATTTAAGTTATTATGAATGAGTGGTGCCCCAAGCAAACCGAGGTAAATCACTACATGTCTGTTGGTTCTGTCTGTCCGGGATGTTGAAGATCTGTACCTATTTGGATTTATGATAACTGGGGTTCTGCTGATTTCGTGTGGGCGGTTTCCTAGTTTATCCCAAAGTTCGAGAGCTGTCGGCAGCAACTGGCAAACTGCCTGACATTTCTATGGGGATATGTTGTGCTATAAACGCTCAGACTCTGGCGTTGCACAAGCTGAATCGCAAACTGGATACCATCCAGACCCAGTTTTGCAGGCTGGCTGCAGTTCCGGACCTCATCCGCGGGATAGATTCAAACTTGGAGAAGTTGAGAGTTCTGCCTGGTGGAAATTGACCCCCATTCGACTGACTGAAGTTGCCATGGAGACCTGTTGAAAGAACTCAAGGGTAGACACCATGTTAACCTCACCCCAAACATCTGCTGTTTTCTAATCTGGAGCCCTGAGCAGCCTGTCTTGGAAAGCAGTCTCTCCAAAATTCCTGGGAAAGTTATGAGAAAGGAAAGTTTTTTTGTTTGTATCCCAATTCAGAGTTCAGATACCTGTTTTTCCCACTTACCTATCTTTCCTCATGTTATCGTTTTCCATATCTGCAAAGGTGTGTCCTGCGTGGCCTTGGTCTGCCTGATCCTACTTGTGTTTATATGTTTTGGACGGGTTGTACTGTAACATGAATTTCCTCTCAGGGATCAATAAAGTATCTTTGATTTGATTTGGGAAGTTTTAGTTAATTTTGGACATGTTACAAGTTTTTGATGCATTACAAAATGACTGGCTGCAACATTTCAACAACTTTTAGATGCTTTAGTGACATGTGGACTCCGTTTTTTTTTTTTTGGGGGGGGGGGGATTCCGCCTCTGAATCATCACCCACTGTGTTTGTCTCCTGATAAGGACAGTGGCAACAGCAGTAGATAAAATCTTTTATTAAGTTGTATTGTTACAAAGTTCAAGCTCTGTTAAAAGTCACATCTGGTAAGACAGTTAATACTGATGCAATATGTCAATACCTGCTAATTAAAATTGTAAAGAAAGACAGACTGCATGTTTTGTGAATTGGAAAGCACCGATTAAGCTGTCTCTGTCTGGAAAATCTATAAGATTCACATCAAGCACAACTGTGGCTCAATATGAGTAGAACCATAAACAAATTTTCATAAATTTATTAGATTTTATTCATCAATCGAGCGATTTTAAGTAAACCCAGATTAAGGCACAGTTGGTATGCTTAGATAACATGATAATCAACAGTAAACCATTCTTCACATTTAAATATTAGCAAAGAGACACCAGCAAAGATTTTCTGTGAGATTTTACTTGTTATCAGACGGTTATTACCCTCAATGTGCATGCTAGAGTCAAATCTGACAACAGATTGTGATTATGCAAACTTTAATATTTAAGGATTTACAGAATACATTTCCTGCAAGTTAAAAGCTATTTGGGTCGATTAATGAGCTTCCTCTCATTGCAATGAGTCTAGGGGATTGTCACAATAAAGTTACTTAATAAGTGAGAAAGGCGTGCATAAACTTTGGAAACTTGTTTTGTTGCATATCAGAGGCTAATTGGTGGCATTTAGTGGGTGTAATATCCAGCACCCTGTTCAAGATGTTTGTGTCATGAGCATGTTAGTTGCTCAAACTAAACGACCTGTTTTACATCAACATCTGATGGCTTCCTACTAATCCTTCCCTCAGGAAGTTATTGAGCCAAATAAGAGAAACTCAATATGTACAGTATAAATATTATAATTTCTTCGTTATCACTTGGAAAAGTGGTCATTTCCAGTGGCTATTTAATCCAGCAGCATTAAAATAAGTGAGCTCCAAAAATGAAAGTCTGGATGAGGCAGCGATGACAACTCTACTGGTTTGTCATAGCGAAGAAAATTGCTGCATGAACAAGCCACCCAACGCTGAATGCTCAAAAAATCTCCTGTCTTATAGTTTTATAAAATTAGGTCTGAAATAGGGGTCAAAAGAAGAAACATGCACACTGCAGGGTGTCGGATAAGTCTAATTAGGGGTGGACAACTCCGGTCCTTGAAGGCCGGGATCTTGTAGGAGTTTCTGTGCTGCAAAACCTGTCTCCAATCATTTGGTAATTGTTCAGAGCTTAATGTCAAGCTCTGCAGAAGTAACAAGTTGTGCTGCCATGGGGACACTCTTAATACCTGCAGGATGTTACCCTCGAGGACCGGAGTTGCCCATCCCTGGTCTAAATAAATTCCATTTACTGCCAAAATTCTATATAAGTATGTTGTTGTTGTTGGCATGATTGCCATGAAGCCATTGATCACATGATCAATGGCACAGTGAACCAAGTGATCACTGTGGAGGCAGATGGTGGTGGTGATCCACAGCTCTCAACCAAATCCCCTCTTCTTAATCTCACCATGACTTAGGTTTTGCTTGTAATATTAATTTCATTGTGCAATTCTTGGAATTCAATGGAAATGCGTGTAGGACAAAGGCACAAAAGTGATCCAATGCACAGCAAGTTCGATGCAAAATGAAACTTTAAACTGTATAAAGTTGTGCACTGAATCAATATGGTACACTTGCATAGATGAGAGGTCCTCTTCTATAGCCAAAAAAACAAAAGGTGTATGAACACACTGAAAAGACTTTCAGCTTGTTAGGATGTTCAGTCAATGCTTTTGCGACATACTGTAACTTTTAGTGTTACATCTCACCTGTGCACAAGGGGGGGGGAGTTTTAATGTACACTCTAAAATAATATCAATGAAAGATGGCATCTTTGAAGTCATGATTACTTTATGGTTACAGTAGGTCTATAGTAGCTTTCAAGGACCGGACTTGGGAAACCTTTGGTCCTGACTAATGATGACTCAAAAGAAGAATGTGTAACATGAAAGGTGCTTTCTGTTATCACTTTTACCTCAGTTTCATGTAGCCATTTGGTATACTAAATAGGTAATCAGAGTTCAGCTCCTACACAGACAGAAGTAAGCTTTGCCCCAATTCCAATTCCTACTTTCATCCCTAGCCCTTCCCCTCACACTTGAATTATTCCCTTGAGAAATGGGACGACCCTTCAAATTCTTCATGCGTAACCAAGCTGCTCTCCCTCTGAAATTAGTGCGTTCATGCCATTTTTTTCAAACGATAATCGACCCACTCATAATCTGCATTTTGCTTCTTTCCCATTGACAAAAAAAAAAAAAAAAAAAAAGCCCGGTCTGATCACCTGCTGGCAAGCTGTGTGGCCTCTGTCCCAACCACTGCGTGTTGTGCATTGATGATGTCAGCTGTACGACAAAAATCAGTAAACAATGGACAGCGAGTCCGGTCGTAGTCAATGTGCTTTCTTGTTGCACCTTTGTCTGTCCTCAAAATGGAGGAAACCCAGCAGATGACTTTCTTGTGCAGATGGAATGCAGGCGAAGTGAATTTGTGGCTGAAGCAGAGTTATTTTGTTGCTTTATATGATACGCAACTGGTGCAATGTCACAATGTAGCCACGTACAGCCCAATGTCATCACATTAATTCCCGGGTCAACCCGGGTGGTGTTCCATTGCATACCGAAAGGAGCTGGGCTGCTTGAAGGGGATTTTAACCTGCATTGCTTGCAGAGTCGTTTGACGCGGGTGGGCGCGGGTTGATGAGCCTTCCCCACTGCCACTAAAAGCTAATTGTTCACGGATTTTACCAGGTTTTTTGGCCAGTGGGAAAGGGGTACAATAGTCATCAATGGCACAGTAACTGACATCATGGCTGCTTCCGTAAGACAAAAAGATGTCATTTTGTTCTTGCGGACATGATTGAGGATGGCTTGCAGCTTGCTCTCGACCCCTCGGCCGAACAGAACTTTCTTCTCGGGGAGCCCAGAGAAGTATTGTGTGATTGGTCTGACATTTGAGGCAGGCATGGTTTACACAGATGCTTGAAGCAGAGCGTTGTCACCTACGCATTTCCACAGATGCGACATTGACCGGATAGTTTTCATAAACAGCTGATTGAGGTGGTGAGAAAGTACGAATGTAAACTGCACACGTGGCATTTAAATACATGGACACAACCACATGCGCAACTCTGCCTTGCCACGGTTGAAGTTTATTGTAAATGTATAATCACTGGGTAAACACAGTCTGCACTTTTCTTTTGCAATGTGACTGATTATATCTGCACATGCGTGGTCAGATTTGTGGATGTTGCCAATTTTGGCTCCATTAAGTTCCTGCATTGTCATGAGTGGACTGAGCTTTTTACGAAAGCCTTTCCTTTGCCATGGTATACACCGTTCTAAATAAAAAAGTGGTTTTCATCAGTAAATTGGACTGTATATCAATAAAAGTGTATGGAAAGGTTGTCTTTCTCTGTCATTTGGGCTATTTCCACTCACCTTCTTTCGTAGCCTCTTTGCATCAGAGATAGTAACATCACCGTTGATCCATTCTTCTACCAGGTGTAAACCCGGTCCCTTTTCTGAGAGTAGTAACAATTTACCTTTTCTGCACACTGATCACCCTGATTTCCCTGCCTTAGTGTCAAGCCAAGGGTTGCAGCATTTCCATTCATCCACCTGCTTTGTTGTCCAACCAGGGGGCAAGTCACTTGTGCAAGCAGCAGCCAATGGTACCACAGCAGCTCCACCTTTAGAGCACTCCGCCTCAACTTCACCTTGGTCTTTTGTAGAGTCACTGGGTAGGGGAAAATCCTCTGATTCGGTAGCAAGTGGGCCCACTGTGCTACCTGCATCAACATCTTCACCTCTGAGTGCCACCCTTTTGAATGTGAACCCAAAGTGGGCGAGTGATGAAGTCTGGTTTAAATTTCGCTTGCTAGCCATTTTACGTATAACTTCTCAACGTAATGTCTTTCTTCCGTTTGGTGCTCACATAGCTTATTTTTGCTTGGCAAAACTATATCTGAATAATTCAGCTCAATTCAACTTTATTTGTATAGCGTCCATTCAAGACAATGTCACTTCAGGGCGCTTAACAGACAAAAAAATTCATATCAGATTCATAATAGCCTAGCTAAGGAAACCAACAGATTGAATCAAATCTAGACTCGACCCGGTCCAATCCCCAATCCTGAGCAAGCACAGAGGGGTGGCGACAGTGGGAAGGAAAACACCCTTTTAACAGGGAGGAAAAACCTCAGGCAGAACCCGGCTCAGGTAGGGCGGCCATCTGCCTCGACTGGCTGGGGTGGAGAAGACAGAAAGAGAGACTAACCGATACTGCAACTTTTATCCAGCCAGACCTGCTGAGAGAGGAGAACACAGTAAATGATGCAATTCTGTCACAAGTTTGTACATGGTGAGGCAGAGATGAGTGGGGAAGAAAGCCCAGTGCATCATGAATGTCCCGCAGCAGTCTAAACCTATAGCAGATGGCTAACCATCCCTAACTATAAGACTTATCAAAAAGGAACATTTTAAGCCCAATCTTAAAGGTAGAGAGGGTGTCTGCCTCCCGAACGTGAATTGGTAAGTGGTTCCACAGTAGGGGGGCCTGATAGCCAAACGCTCTGCCTCCCACTCTACTCTTATGCCCCTTTTCCACCATCACTTTTCTGCTCAACTCACCTCGCCTCGGTTATTAGGCTTTTCCACTGGGGGTTTTCCGAGCTGAGGTGATACATTTTCTGTACCTGCTCTGGCGAGGTTCTGAGCGTGCTGAAGCGAGCTATGTCTGATGTCATTTCACTGCATGCTGCCTATTGGCCAAAGGGTTAGCCAATCAGATGTCAGGGTCAGAGAGTGACATCATTAAATGAGCAACAGTTCACACTTCCTACCAGTAAGTGGCAGTAACGCAACTCATGAATTGTTAGTCAGCCGCCGGTAAAAAAAAAAAGCAACAGAAGAAGAAGACAAAGTGAAGTAAGATGGAAGAAATAGATCATATCATTACTTGCACTGCTTGTAGGGGCACTAATGTGGTGTGTTTGGTAGCAAGTTTGTCCTGAAGGTTGTGAGTTCAAGTCCTTTTTCAGGTGAATAATATTTTTTTTTCTCCATGTTGACTATAGATAGATAGATAGATTCATTCAGATTCTGCTTATTCTTATGGTTGCTGCCTCTTGGCCAGGACTCCCTCGTAAAAGAGGTTTTTAATCTCAATGGGACTTTTCCTGGTTAAACAAGGGTTAAATAAATAAACAACTAAAAAGATTCAGATTCGGAGGACAGATAGATAGATAGATAGATAGATAGATAGATAGATAGATAGATAGATAGATAGATAGATAGATAGATAGATAGATAGATAGATAGATAGATAGATAGATAGATAGATAGATAGATAGATAGATAGATAGATAGATAGATTTCAGATTCGCAACAAGATTGTGGGAAAAAAAAGAATATTGTTTGTATTAAAACAGACTTGAACCCAGGACTTTCAGATTATACAGCAAGGTTGCTACCAACTGCACCAAATGAGCACAGCTGTTGGTAGTATAACTAATGATATGATCTGATATGTTCCTTCCATCTTATTTCTCCTCATCTTCTTCCCCTGTTGTTGTTTTCACTGGTGGTAAGCTAACACTTAATGAGGTGTGTTACAGCCACCTACTGGTAGGGAGTGTTAACTGTTGCTGCTGTCATTTACGTCACACAATCTAGTACGTCGCAGCAGCTTCACTCTTACGGGGTTAGGGATTGTAATTGAAAAGCTACCAAGCCAAGTTGAATTGAGTTGAGTTGAGTTGAGCTGTGCTAATGGAAAAGGCCCATTAGAGACCCTTGGAACCACCAGAAGACCCACAGTTTGAGAGCAAAGTGCTCTGCTTGGAATATATGGAACTATGAGATTGCTAATATATAATGGAATAAAGTTTTTAAATTCTGAATACTGTACATGGTGGGCTTATAAAAATTTAGAGACAACAAGTGACAATACAATAGTTGAATTTATTTATTTATCAATGCCTAAATTTCAGAGCCCTTCAAATTAAGCTTTTATGGCTTTCAGAGGGGCTCATGGGTTAATCCGGGGGGTGGGTGGGGGCGACCCCCCCCTCCCGAACCCCCCAGTATTTCGCACATTGCGCAGAGAGAACTGCAGAGGCAATTCTCTGAGTTTGTAACAGCAAATAATATATTTTTTATTAGACACATTAATCTTTTAGCACTCTGTGTGTTGTCTTTGATACATACAGTTTCTGAGACCTATCTGCTACTTTCTACTTTGCTCAAAAACTTACAGTCTGATACTTATGCTCCCAAAATAACTCTGTCATCTTACAGTGGTAGATGGCACATATATGCATTTATTATTATTTTTATTTTTTTTATTGTTTTAGGTTTTGTTAAAGTGCCAATAAATACTTAAATTTCAATATAAATTATTTTTTTTATGTTTTTTTTATCTCTTGGTTAAGGCTTTAAAGGGATACTGATAAGAGCTTGAAAAGAAGCTAAGTTTTCAAGTTAATAATTAAAGTTGCTACAAGTGACACCTCTGGGAAATGTTTTCATATCGTTGTCAAGTTCCTTTAAAAGTTACACTGAGAATAAGTAGTTTATTCATCTCCAGAGTATTTGGAAGTGAACTTAGCACAGCTGTTACTTCTTACATAGTCCAACAACGAGGAAGGGACTCCAATATTAAAAGAAAGTCATGGTTTGAAAAAAATATATATATTTGCTAGGAGTTTAAATAGAAATGATAAAGGCATTAGTTAATATGTTAAAGGGAAATTTACTCTACCAAGACATCCAACAACACCTTTTCAATGAATAAAAATAATCATTCTGTAATAGATTTTCTGAGTTCAGCTTTGCACATCTTGTCATTTTTTTCCCCTCTCTTTTCAAAGGGCACAGCTGAATTTACAAAGAAATACGTTCCACTTATAATTCATAACACATCCACTTGATCTGATTTCATATTGTTCTTTCCTTAGGTCTGTAGTATGAAACTACTATTATGGAATACCAAAGGCCTCAGGTCCAAAGTGAAAAGTCCCATTAATAAAGAAGAGATTACTTTCACTTGCTGTCATGGCCCTGTGCTGCAAAAGGATTGATGCTCTCACATTAAATCAGCCCCTTGAAAGGTCCTTCTAAAACTGTATGAGTGCCAACTGTATAGGTGATTTTTTTTTCTCCATTATGTTTCATTTTCAGGGCATGTTCAGTGGTATTATCAAGGTATTGATATTGGGATTGTGCTTTGTTTGTTGGTTTGGTCATTCTTAAAAAAAGAGAGAGAGGAAAAACAGTGTATTTGTCATTTTTTTCTAAGTATGTTTTGCACTTTCTTTCTTTGTTGTTCTCCTTCCATTTTCCTCCTCACAGCCACAGGGTTTGTTGTTCACTTTTTGTTGTCTGCGCCATCATTCAAAATGCAGGGCTTTCCTCTGACAGGCACCGAAGCAAGGAAATGAGAAATGACTTACACAGTTTAGCTCCTCTTCATTTTCACTTGCCTTATTATTATCAAACTCACACGGCTGCATTCGCGCACGCACAAATGCATGTGCGCACGTTTGTGCATGAGGCACTTCCTTTCACAGATGATTAGTGAAGTCTCCTCAGCAAAAAGACACCTAAATCTGTGAAGTGGCGAGGGGTTTTTTGTCAATGTCCAACCTCCATGACGTACAGTACATTTATAAGGCTTTGACACTGCGGAGAGTGATGGGCCCACACACCTCTAATTAGCTGTCTTTCATAATTTATCAAATCTAGATGTAAATAATAAATGGAAAAGTTGTTTTATTTGGAGAATCTTGTCAGCTAGTTACTTAATACATGACTGAGACTGGATGTAAACACAGTTTTATAATTAAAAAATAATGTCTCTATCAGATTTAATCAACACATTCAGAGTTAAAAGAGGTAGGATAAAAGAGTTTTATATTTTGGTCAGCAGTCTGGATTTTAAGTTTTTCTAGTGAGAGAAATTACTTAAAATTTTGTCTGGGGACAGATTGTTTACTAATTTTTATTCATAAAAAATATGTGAACAATCAAATGTGTTTTGTCTGTTTGTTACCACACACAGATGATTTATTTTGGTTGATTAAGGGCAAATCAACCAAACAGCCAATCAAGTAAAAATGTACCAGCATGCAGACCATTTGATGAAAGATGAATAAAAATATATTGGTCCAGTCCGTCTATTTAAAAACAGTGGAAAAAAGCTTAAGATTCATGGTGAAAAGCAAGACACTTTGTCCAGATATTTCTGACAAAGGGCATGTGAAATTCAAAAGGGGTGGGGGGAAACAGCAAAACCAGAAAGGAAAAGGAAAAAGGGAAATAGTGTCCTCGCTGATCACAAATTGTGCTTTAACGGTCTGGTGCCTGTTTGAGCAGTGAAGAGTGGCGACGCAAAACCTGTCAATGCAACAAACGCAAAATCATGATGTAAAAATGCAAACAAAAAATTTAGCTGTTCACAATAGTGGAGCATGTTTTGCCCCCACTCGTCTGACTGAGTAATAGTCCAATTTCTGGTCAAAGTCCACAAAGTAAGCTGTAAAATTCTCCCAACAGGTGATGCAAGTTGAAAAACAATGATATACCTAAAAGACTGCATGCTAGCTATCTGAAGAGAATGAGACGGCCATGTTGCCCCTCTCTTTGGCCGTGTGCCCCTTGAAAACTTGTTTTGTGGGGGCTTAAAGCCCCATTGAGTTCCTAACAGTCTTCTTTCATGCTGTTAAAGGGGAAGTTCATTTTCTTTCCATCTGGACCTATAGCATGGAATATGTTTATTTAGACAATTTTGGTGTAACTTGAATTCCTTTGGGAGATATTTAGATCCACTAGAGATCAGCGTATATCAATATAATGGAAGTGATGGGGCAACCGTGCGCAGCCTCTGAATAAGGTATTATTTGCCACAAACTCCTTCATTTCACCAATGTTTTGTTGCGAAACATTAATTGGACCCCCCTGTGAGCTCGAAGCGGCTTTTTTGTGGTGATTTGTCCTTATTTACAGACATTTGTACTGCGGCAACTTTGATTATGTCACTATCATGCGATACCATAACAAGTAAATGTCTGTAAATAAGGACGAATCACCACAGAAAAGCTAAGAGCTCACAGGGGGGGTCCAACTAATGTTTCATAACAAAACATTGGTGAAATGAAGGAGTTTGTGGCAGGTAATGTCTTATTTAGAGGCTGCATGTGGTTGCCCCATTACTTTCATTATATTGGACATACGCTGATCTGGAGTGGATCTAAATATCTGCTGAAGGAATTCAAGTTGCACCAAAACTGTCTGGGTGAGTAAATGAATGTATTTCATGCTAGAAAATAGATTCAGGTTGAAAAAAAACAAACTTCCCCTTTAAGTCTCAGGCTTTGCGCTGACATGGACATGAGAAAAATGTGGACTGAGAATCTGATAAATCAGAATTTGAGCATATCTCTGTGAGAAAACGTTAAATAAGAAAAAAAGATTCTGCTTCACAGGGCGACCCGGAGCCACACACTAACATGCTTGCCTACTTATTTGAGACATTAATTAAGCCTCACAGTTGGACTTAAAAAAAAAGAAAAAAAAATACAGCGGTCGGAAGGAAAGATATTGCTGCAGCTTTTTCAGACCTCATCGCTCCTGATGAAGAAAATGAGGGGAGAAACCACCTGAACCTCCACATTTATGATGTCTGACTGCTTATTTCTCACCCCAAGTTCAAAACAAGGAGGCTTATTAGAATAAAATTTCATAAATACAAGTCATAACAGTGCAAAACAGCATGGTATAGTGCAGTGGAAAATGTTTCTACTGCTCACAAAGTAAAAAAACTGCTTTTATCTGAAAAATCTGAATTTAAGCAGAACTCAGAAAGAGAACACAAATATGAAACAAAAGCTCCTAGAAGGGGTGAATAGGCGGGGCAGCAACATGCAGGTTTCCTGATTAGAAACATTTTTTTTTTTTCAAACTCTGTTTCACGGTTGGTCTAATGCTGTTGTCATTTTTCCAAACAAAATTTTCTCAAAATTAGATTAGATTGGATTGTATTTTCAGCGAATGATGATAATGGTACAAAGAAGAACTGATTCAATTTTGGTGTTGATCCAGATCACCATTGGGATCCAGGAATTTTTTTAAAGGATTCTTTGTCATTATGAGATAAGGCCACATGGGGGAGCAGCTTGCTGGGGATCTTCGCTCACCATTTACAGTTGTTATGGTGGGATTGTGTTGAGCTCAACAGGTTGAGCAGCTGCCCCATGTTCAGAGACTATAGGTCCTCAGCGCAGCTGGCCCACGTTTGATTCCCAGCCTGGGACCCTTTGCTGCATGTCATCCCCTACTCTCTCTGACCCCCTTTCCTTTCAGTCCACTGTGACAAAAAGTCCACTTGAGCCCAAAAATTCTTTAAAACAAAACAAAACAAAACAAACAAACAAACAAAAAACTTAAATGGCAGTGGTGGGGGGGCATGTGGTTTTCTAGTATAATGACACTGTATAGTATAAGGATGGAAGTGATACACATGATAAAATCACACAAACAAGTTGAGTATGTTCTTTTGTGTCAACACATAATGCTACACGGAAACTTTGAGGTAGTTTGATTCAATCCAGCAGAGGCACATACAGTCTCTTGTCTCTGACATTTCTCCCTGTTTTCCACCTGCCACCCTGAGGGGTTTGGCACCTTGTGAAAGAGAACTGTTGGTTTCAGCCTTCATTTATAACCGCCAGCCCCTGTTAACTCCTATAGTAGCTGTAGTCAACAAAATGACTCAAAGGAAGTGTCGAGACCAGAAACAGGGATCCCGAGGAAGTTGTGTTCATCCACTGCAGGAAACTGCAACCAGAACTAGCATACTGTAGCATCATTTCTGTATTTCCACGGTTCAAAGGGAAATAAAAATCATAGACTTATTTTTCTTTGTTAAACATTAATTTTCTACAAGGAAAATGTGTTTCTTTTCTGACTACTCAAATCATCAGACATAAGAGTAAATAGAATACTCAAACAGTAATTTGCTGCAACCCTGATTACTGTAACTCGAGTGTTTTCACAAAATCAGCTCACATTCATATCCATCAAAACTGAAGAGATACATCCTGTTACCAGTGAGCATTTGGAGACACAGGTTGGTGTGGCAAGAAGCGTTCAAAAACACCAACTGTTAAACACACAAAACAGCATTTATAAGCTGGACTGAAGTTGATATTGGGATGTCCATTTCCTGAGAGTAATGAGAAAAACACTGATTTGTTGCTTTATAGAGACACACTGGCTCCTGCATTGACAAACTCAGAGGACTATAGGGTAAAGGTGTTACTCTATTGTGGCTTTCTGCTAGCCAAACCAGGTAGAAAAGTAATCTTGCGTAAGTCAGCGCAGGAAATATTTTTTTCAGAAAGGGGTATATCAGGACTTCTTTTCATTTACAGATTGGTGAATCCACTAATGTTATATACAGTATCTCATGTTGGAAAACGAATAAAAGTTTAAAGCCAGTGGATAACTATGCCAACAGAGATGAAAGCTATAAAGAACCAGATTTTCCATTGCCTCTTAAAAACCAAGAATCAGCAAGCAGTTTGTGTACCAATTTGCAACCCCACAACCTCTCATTTACCTTTTACTGGGAGATAGCCTACTTGGTCAAGAAGCAACAAGCTTAAATTCTGGGAGATTGTTTTTGAACCAAGTTGTAGTCAATATAAAACCCGGCATGACTTCAATTTTTTCACTTAATTTCATCTGAAGTGATTTGTTTATCAGGAAGAAAATGTTGGCCAGAAAAGGCAAAGAAGTGGCTGCACCAACCTTCACCTTTGTTAGCAATCCAGTTGCTTTTACAACTTTTGCTTGCATACTACTTCCTCTGCACTGCTGGAGCAAGTTCAGAATTTCCCTGCAAAGCCTTTCTCTGCTGGCCTAAACGCTATTAGCACTATCTTACATTTACAACCTAAATTCTAAATCCATTTTCTGCAACTGCATTAATTCATTCCTAACAACCCATTCTCTTAATTTCTTTGTGCATGTTGTTGCAAGATCTTTTTGTCCAATCAGATTTCAGTCTCTGTGCGTTGCCATGTCAATCTAATCTGCCCAGGGCCTTTAGAATCAGTATTGCTGGCTGATGTAACAATATTAGAAATATGCTTTTTGTTTGACCAATCAGACTTCAAACTTGCGGCACAGAGCCAGCTAGCGGGACCACAGTAACGTCAGCATTTTCCGTCCTCTGATTGGTTAGTTAAAGCAAAATGTTTACAGCCAAGTTCAGCTAGCAAAACATGTACTGTGGTGATATGCACTTATCAATAGGCTTGGGTTAAAAGTTTTTACGGCCACAATGGCAGCTGGAGGAGGAGGGGAAATGGACTTACTAAAAACATTTTCAAGGCGGACTTTTCCAGAAAGCCGACCAACTCCGAAGCTGCCACAGAAAAGGATTTACTGATGGAACTAAAAGGCAGACAGTCATTGAAGTCTTCCTGTATATACAGTAGGAAGAAGGATGGATCTTATTTATAAATGATCAGCATCTCCAGTGAGTGTGATATATTTTATTTAAATGTAGTATGTGTTTATATAACAATTAGATTAATGTTGATTCTCAACTACTCCTGATTGTCTGTTCGTTGGTTAGTTTGTTTTAAAAATAGCTAAAAAAATTATGAACGGAATTTGGTGAAATTTTCAAAGAAGGTGTAAATTATGAAAGGCAAGAAATGATTACATTTTGATGCTGCTCCGGATCATCTGGATGTAGGAATTTTTTTAAAATGATTCTTTATCAATGACTATGCTTTCATGCCATTGAAATTCAGGTTAAGTTCAGTATTCTGGTTTCTGAAAGATTGGGATTAACCAGTTTACATGCATGCACAGACAGAGTTACTCCTATATACATGATAATTGCAATCAGCTGGAATATCCCGACCCAAACCGCGATGCACGAAAAACGTCATGATGATGGTTGATCATGAACCATCCAGAGCCACTGCAGTCAAACCAGCCAAGTTTCAGAATTACAGCCGAAATAACGCCGGTTGGCTTGACCGCAGATTCGCGAGAGGCAGCTGGCTTCACTGCAGTCTGGAGCCGATCGTAGTCCTTTGCTGACCCACCAGCAGTATTTGACATTGCTGGGGGTCATAGAGGGAGAGAACATGTGGTGAAAATGGGGAATGAATGTAGCTGGAGCTGTGTGCCATACAAATCCACGCTTCCCGTCTCCATCAGAGCCCCCTGAACACTTGGGATGAAGGTGCGCAGTCAGGACTGGTGGGAACTGGCTGTGATGATGAAGTTTACCAACCCCGTCTGGCGTGAGGTTACGTCTTTACCAAACTTTGCCGGATGAGTGATGGAGCCCCCCAAAGTAACTGTTTGCACACCAGTTCCTCTCTGGATGCGTGTTGCCATGGTGATATATAAACTATCAAATTGTGCAGAGTACCGTCTGATCGCTGGTACAAGTACTCCCTGTAGTTTACTCAAAAGACCAAGAATCCTTGCAAATAAAACATGCGCGGAACACAATTTAAAGTTCCTTGAAATGGAGATACGCGTTCACATGACCAAATATTCGGGTTAGAAAAGGAGTAACCCAGGGGTAATAATTGGATTTTTAAAAACCCAAATATGAGCATATGCGGGTTTTTGCCGGTGTTTACATGGCCGTGCATAACCGGGTCATTGCTAATATTTCGGTTATGAAAGGGTTATTGGCTGCATGTAAACGCAGTGATTGCTGGACAGGCCCATTCCTCGCCAACAGGTGGCGAGGAATGTAAGATCATCTTTGTCTTCATACTTATCTGTGTCCGAATGTGATGATAAATAGATGTGGTTACATCAGATACACTGACATACTTTGTCAATGGCAGATTGGGGGGTGTACGCAGCAGTGCCTGTGTCATTAAATGCCACACGTATTGTTATATTTCTGTACTCACTCTGTTACAGTAGATACTATCACAGCTTGTTACATTGCATATTTGTATCGAATTGATTGTTTCTTTTATTGTGACATGAAAGTGGTGATGCAAGTAGATTAAAGGCCCATTTATGCTCCCTTACGTACGTAACTGGCGTCTGTTTCATGCATCGCCGTGCATGGCTGCCTTCATACTTCTGTGCGTCTTCTGCATTCCCATGGCTCATAAACCAGTTTGTCCGCTAGGCGGCAGTGCTGCCTGTTCCTGTGCCCTGATGATGTGATGTCATGAGTGTATTTTCGAACACACTTACGCAGCCTCTCCTCAAAAGCTCCATCCATGTCTACAGATTCTCTCTGTTTGTTTGGCGTCTTCTTTCTCAGATGCTATTATCGGGCTAATGTCCCCGGCTGTTTTTGTGTTGTTATTTTTCTGGTTCCTGTTCCTCTTCACTGGTTTGTTCCTTTTGCTGGCTGCATATCAGCTACACAACAATGACCCCGCGGTTTCCGTGGTATTGCTCCATCTTCTGTGTTGAGTAACGTCCCAACAAGCCTCTTGAAAACTCACCAAATTACGTACATAACTGATGCAGTATCCATCTTCTGCATCGAGCATAAATGGGCCTTAAGTCTGAGATTTTCCCACTAATGGCCCAGGTACCAGATGCACAGCCCGCCACTGGCCCTCCCTAAATGTAGTCAGCCAAGCTCTGTCCTTAATGTGAGAGCAAGGCAAAACTGCAGTCACAAAAATGAATGAAATGAAATAGCACTTGACCCTTTGTTTCTGGTTAAAACTTCTATGACTTTCATCATGACCACTCCTACATCACTATGGAAACTTTGTTTCTCTCAGTCAACCAGGCTGAATGTTGCCAAAGTGTTTGCTCACTCATTACAGTTTCCATGCAGGCAGTGAATCATGACATCAGTGCCACTTCTGTGCATCTCTGAAGGCTCATCTCATTTATGCTCAATGTTAAATATGCCTATGCAAACAGACTGAGCATTCTGTCTGTCATCTAGATTAATTTCCTGCCTATTTCAGTCCATTTTCAGATGCCCAAACACAGCAAGCAGAGCAGTCCCACCAGAAATTGTGAGGGCAGAGTTGTAGACTGTAGCTCACATGCGACTCGCCAAAGGAACACAGAAGAAGCTGCAAAGCATTTAATGACCGCACAGATCTCTTTCTGAAAATGTGCATTTTCAAATCTCCTCTGGCTGTTTTGCCCCTTTCTGTTTTTTTTCACTAATGCATTGTGTTTCTTTGTGTAATTAGACATTGAGCATTTTCAAAACATCTCACATTTATATCTGGTTGCTGGTGTGACCCAGTGTGCGAAGTGAAACTTGGCTGTAATATTGGTGTCCCAGAATGGGACGGGACATGCACGGTTTCTTAACCTTGAGACGTTTCTGTGCATCAATGACTCCGAAAATGTACACAATAAATGTTACTGCAGCATCTAAGAAGTCAGAAACACAGAGTTTTAACGTGAGAAAGTTACATTGTGTGTCTTAGGTCGTTTTCACACATATTTGGGTCGAGCCAGGCGCTGCTGCAACAGTGAAAAGTTACAATGTTTCATTTTTTAACTAATAAGGTTCCGTTTCACATCTGCTTTTTAATCACAGCGCCCAGTAGTTTCTCTCCAGACTGGAGCGTTGTGTATCCATGGCAACTCGACGGAAGTAAGCGCATCCCAGCTGGGTGGAGTGGCTGAACGTGGCTGAATGTAAACAAAACACACGTTGGTGGAGCTGCTTGAAGACATGGTTGCGTGTGGAGAACAATGTTATCATGTACTGGAGGTGCCGGATTTCCAGACAAACCAGAGCAAGGGGCAGATTGATCCTGTTGAACCACAAAGTCCAGACCATACGCAGATATAATCTGCAAACAGCGAGGTAGCGGTGAGTTGTAAATACGAGCATTAACGTTTAGCCTGCTAGCCCTTGTTGGTAATTTGTCCAGTGTTTGTAAACGCCCCGTTAATGCATTAAAAATGCATTAGTAGCTGGCAAACACAAGATAATATTAAACATTACAGTTAGGCATGCCGTAACCCTGTTATTTGTAATATAACACTGTCAATAAGAAGGATATCCCAATAGTACAGTTCAGTTCAAAAAAGTGGAGTATCTGGGATTTAGGTCGAGCTAAAGTTGGTGCGCGTTTACACATCACTCGCACCGCATTTCAGGTCGATGCAAGCTGCTCCGAAACCACCCTGTTCATCTGGTCCGAGAGCGGGAGAGTTACGTCAACTATGAGCGCGAGTGGCGTGTTCACACAGACCCAGTCGCACCGTGTTTGGTGCCAAAACCCAGTTAGGTCGACCTAAATGGACTTTTTCAAACAAAACATGATCAATCCAAAAAGAATTTCTATGTATGTATGTGTATGTAATGAGTTGTTCACCGTTTCTGAAAACATGACATACTATGGTTATGTTCACATGGCAGTTAAATGTGACCTAAATACGATTTTTTTCCTCAAATATGACCCATATCCGGTTTGTTTGTGACAGAGTGAACAGCACAAGTCACACACAGAGTCTGACATTTTTGGATCAGATTCAGGGCACATTCATATGTGGTACTGAATCGGATACTTATCCGATCTGCTTCAAAGTGACTGCAGTCCGAACGGCCATGTCACATCCCATCAAGTGTTTTATTGTGAAACACATGATTAAACACACGTTAAAAAGTGTAGCATCCATATTTACTCCCGTAAATACAGCGAGCCGCCTGACGTTGTGCTTTCCTCTACGCATGTGGGTCACTTCAGACCTGTGTAAAGTTCACACTGCAGTGTGATGGAGGTCGCATGTAAAAGTGTGACCGACCACACAAATTGGATTTAGATCAATAAACCGGAATTGAGGAGTCAGACCTGCAGCGTGAACGTAGCCTATGTCTCACCGGCTGGCTTAGGTGAGGTGTCATCATTCATTTGGGATGAGCCTCTCTCACATGAACCAGTGTTGTGTGATGGTTTGTGTCCCCCCTTTTCCGCTGTAGCCCCACTCCATCCTCATGCCGACAAAACGCTTCCTTGCTTATGAAAAAAATTGTTCCTAAAGTTCATAATCTGTTTCAGAGTTACAATGGAAAGTGTAAAGCATGAATTTCTACAGTGTCATTTTCTTATGTGTGTAGTCACTATATAAGCCTTGCACAGCTATACAGTAATGATATTTTGCATTCTGTGGTTCACCAAAGTCTGTTAAAAAAAAAAGGTCACATGGTAAGAATGATAAAAGTTGTTTTGTTGGGGTTATTACTACACCAGTAGATTTTATTGGGCATACAAAAGCTCAAAATTTAACACGGCTACGTGCTTTTCTAGATAATAGTAACTAAAAACACTGGTGGTAATGCTTAGGAGAATATCAATACAGTAATAAAACTTATACAAGTAAGTAAGTCTACCACTAACATTTAATTCCCATTTTTCGTAAGGACGAAAGTACTTATGTCATAAAGTATTTTTAAACTTTATCGTTTAAACTTTGAAATTAGACAAATAATTAATTAAGATAAATGTTATATACAGTCCTAAACGGTACTTTTCTATTCTTGTATTTAAAAAAACCCCTAAAAACAGCACTGGCAACTTTGCTAGTTGTAGCTGCACGTTCTTTTCTTTCTTTGACCCTGTGCGCATGCATTTCTGTGAAGTACTCTAAATAAGAGGTTTTAGTAATTACTACCAGTCTGCCACCAGTCTCTTCTTGCATTTTGTGTGTCCGCGTTGTCTATTGTGTATGCGCATATTGTGAGGAGCTTGCTCCTCGAGTCAGGAAAAAAGCCATCGATGCAGTCCTCAGAAGTAGCACATCATTAATAACGGAGGGACCTTTGAAGATCCTGCATAAATGTCTAATTAGGTTTGGTAACCTTTAGGAAACTCAAGTGGGTGAATACTAAACAGGCCCAGAGATCTTGTACTGCATGGCAAACTAAGCACTCAACATGTGGGAGAGAGCGTTGACATTGAGGGGGTTTGTTCCCCTGACTGAAAGGGCATGCAATTTAAGCCACATTACAAGTGCGTCTGAACTCATTGGGCAATTTTGGACCAATTTATCGTAGTTAACCATCCTGTGTGCACACGTCATCACAGAGGTGAAACAGGAAAAAAAAAAGCCATGTTTCTTTCGCTTTCTTGTTTTGTTTCTCTTGCGTTGCCCTTCAAGCTGTGTGGATCGTTGTTTAGCATAACTGTGACAAGCCTACGTGGCATTTAACAGACCCTTAAGTCAGACTATTTGAGCCACCAGCCATGTTCATACTGATCCAGTGTAGGAATGATGTGACCTAGAAAAAACTGTGAAAAAAAAAAGAATAGAAAAAACAAATAAAAGCAGTGCTGGTTTACACAATTGTAACCTTGTCTCAAGCTAATAGCACATGTATTAGGAGATGACAGCACAATAAAAATACTGCCATGTGTTGTTTTAATGCAGCCAGTCTCTGGCTGACACACTGCTGCAGGCACTTAACTGCAGGTTAAACATACACGTTCACTGAAATACTGTAACACTTGAAATACTTTTTTTCTGTTATAAAACATATGAAAAAAAAAAATCACAATGAATTGCCTGAAAAAGCCTCTTTCATGATAACAATTTAAATCCAACAAAATGGTAACAGTAAAGACATGTAATTCCCTGGCTCCAGCCCAGACATACAGTTATGATACATAACCCCCCCCCCCCCCCCGCTCCCCCCTCCCCCCAAAAAAAAATGAATGGGAAAAAAAGTCAGCTGTCAGTAAAATAAGTTGGAATTGACAAAAGTAATAATAAATTTGAAAAAAAAAAAGAAAATCATTACATTGATTTTGAATTGTAATTCAACAAAAATATTAAAAACAAAAAGACAAACAAACAGACAAAAGCAAACAAGCATGATGGGGCTCCTAAACTGAAATTTTGTTGAGCACCACTTTGAGGAAATTAATGCAATCAGGTGTTTTCTGTAACTTTCAATAAGACTTCAGCACCTGTTGACACGCGTTTTGGTCTACTGTACATGAGCAAGGTGCTCTAGTTTGTGACGGCTTTGTTTGGTTTTTATTATTAGCCTTTTTCAACCACAATTCAAAATCAATATTTTATTTTACAGAATAATAATTCTGTAAAATTTTACAGAATAATAATTTAGTACGATTCAGAAATTGGCGGCCACAGCCGGCCTGAGCAGCTGTGGCTCAGGTGGTAGAGCAGATCGGCCAATGATCGAAGGATCAGTGGTTTGAATCCCGATCCCCCAGCCATGAGTCGCTGTGTCCTTGGGCAAGACACTTAACCCTCCTTGCCTCCAGTGGGGGCACTGCTGGTGTGTGAATGTGTGTGAATGGTTCCGGTGGTGGTTGGAGGGGCCGTAGGCGCGGAATGGCAGCCACGCTTCCGTCAGTCTGCCCCAGGGCAGCTGTGGCTACATACGCTTACCATCGCCAAGTACGACTGAGGAGTGAAAGAATAATGGACCTACTGTAAAGTGCTTTGAGTGCCTTGAAAAGCGCTATAGAAATCAAATCCATTATTATTATTATTACATTTTCATTTATTACTTTTCTCAGTTTCTTCATATCTGAATAACTATTTTAAATTTAGTCTTTTCTTTAAACATTCGAGCACAACTGTATATTTACCTAAGGTAGCAGTCATCAATCTCATGAAATCAATACAAAAAAGAAAATATTCATAAATCCAAAGTCATACAAATGAATTGACCGGAAATAATAATAATAATAAAAAAAAGTTCAAATTACTGTGGATGTACCTCATTTACATATTTTTCTGTGTAACATCTAAAATTGCAGCTCATCCACATAAAAATAAACCCTGGCTGTCCTGGTCATGATACCTCAACTACTTGCTATAAAGTAATATCATCCTAAGACACATCACAGGGATATGCACTAAAGCATATTTACTAAATGCACCCGCAGACACACATATAAGCAAACACACAAACACACAAGGTTGTCAGAGCGCGGTGTAAAATCAGAGGGGCTGTTAATGGAGGCGGACAGCTTGGCTGCTGTTTCATCAAAGTGCAGAGGAAATGCAGATCTGTGTCCTGCAGGATGCAGGGAATTGGATCAGCTTCCTTCTGTCTGCTGAATTTGAAACACATACCAGCGGGGATTAGACAGCCTTTACCACTGTACAGTGACTTTTTAATGCCCATCCTTTGGAAATATTTACTATTTGCCTGTGCTGATATGCCCACTGGGAGCCCCAACTTGTCCCTGTGGCCTGAAAGCTGTATTTAGCTGTCAGCCATGTGGCAACCTTGGGGCTATTTTTCTTGTTTGATTTGCTCTGTGCAGCTTAAATTTTTCTGTCTGATTGGATCCCAAACTGCTTTATAATGATAGCAGTATGACAATAACCTACAGAGGCTGCAACAAACTAATGTCCTGACTTAATGTGACATTTATTGGACCTTTACAAGGGTTGGATGATATTAGCATTAAACTACATAAAATTGTCAGTCGTTGAAGATTTGTCTTGCACATCCCAGAAAATAGCTCTTTAATATCACTGGACAGTTTGTTGAGAAAAATATCAGATATTATACAGGTCCTGAGTTCAGACATCACAGCTCTATACATATTTCATACAAAGCTGACACTTTCAGAAAATGTTTAGGATATAAATCAATGTCACAACATGACATTACGGATACAGATTTTATATTATGCCAAAAATTAACCCCAGTGTTGCATGTTTTATTCACTCAAGTCTGAAAAAAACAGGAGGAGGCCTATTCAGTTTAAGTTCTACAAATTATTTTGGCCTTTTTACTTTTCAAATTTTCTTGTGGATGAAATTTAAGTTTAAGCCCCGTAAGGAAGATATGTTTCATAATACCAGCTTTTACTCTGTGGCTGGAAATCCTGGTATACTTATTTTGTGACTTCCATTTTCCTACTCTTATTCTACTCTCATTCTCAATTCTTTCATCAGGATTCTGGTGCAGTTGCCTTCTTGCCTGCTTTGTTTGGATCCATTTAGTCTGATTCCCTTTCTTTTAGCGTACTTCACCATGGAGACCTGATTTTGTCTTTGAAATGTTTTCTGTGAAGACAGAATCCTTCCAAAAATGTGTGTATACACAAGACCACAGAAAATGATGCAGTCTATATGTCAGGCCTATAAGTGGTGCTGCAATACTGTACCTCTACAGAAATGCGCCAAAAGCAGAGTACAAGAAATGGAAAATGCGCCCAAACTGCATATATGCTGTTCGTGTCCAATTGTTTCAGGTTGTGGTGGTAAAG
Source organism: Atherinomorus stipes (assembly GCA_023101725.1). NCBI lineage: Eukaryota > Metazoa > Chordata > Actinopteri > Atheriniformes > Atherinidae > Atherinomorus > Atherinomorus stipes. Next base: position 689,537 of record JALJCO010012803.1, read on the forward strand.
AAGAGGACTTTGATAGAAAAGCTGTATCATTCTCAGGAGCTTCTGCAGCATGAAAACACCACTGTAATTTACCGTTGCTTTAGCTGTAAGTGGGGTTTGCACATGCAAGTTTAGGTGTTGCTATCATTAGTTCAGAAAAAATGCATATGAACTGTAACCAAAAAGCAAAAGTGTGATATTTTCAGGTTTATTCACTGTTACTAAAGCCTTAAAAAAAATACAAATGAGGAACTAATATCCCCACAAAGGAAACAGGTCCCGGACGGGCCCCCATATATGTTACAACCCATATGTCCAGGGGGGAAAGGGTTATCAACAAAACAATGGAAAAGAGGAGAAAAAAAGCCTTTCTAACAAGAAACACAAAATCAGGGAATGAACGTAATCACCCTGTTTCATGCTTCTTTTCCAAGGATCCAAAAATAAACATATGAACAAATGAAGTTCAACTCAGGGCCTCGGGAGAACCAAGGCAAGACAACTAAGACCCGTTCTCCACCGAGCTGGCTCTAGTGCTGGTTCGGAGCCAGACTCAGACTAAACACCAGTTCTTTGGCTTTCCACCGCCTAAGCACTGGCTCCTTGCTCTCAAAACTGGTTCTACACATGCACCAACTCTTTCCTGGGCCAGAGTGAAGAACCAGTTTATGTGGCTTGCACTGTGGGTTGGGGGCGGAGTTATCTGGCCAACACAGGAGTGTTTCAAACCAGTGGAGCAATGGATTAAAAGAATAAACTAAACTGGTCCAAGGAGGACACACTCAGAGTCCCACAAAAAAAGATATCATCCACTATCCTTGGCTTCAGCTGTGCTCTTTGTTTCTTAATCACATAAGCAGCAGCGGAAAAATCTCCTTAACTGGCTGGATGCTGGTGAAGCACACCGCCGAGCTTCATAGGTCATCCTGGTGCCAAATAACCTCAGTAAAACTTTTCATGTCCACAAAAATCAAGATTTATATTCTTACCCAAGACCACACTCTTAGTCTAATCTAAGGCATATTTTCCTGCAAAAGCTGCTGACCAACATATAGTAGCAACATAAAGCTTAGAAATATGTTCAAGGATCACAACAGGGAATTCCCCCCTCAAACAAACACACACACAAAAATATATGTATACTGTATATCAATATAGTGATGTAATGACAGCACAAACATGGGTCCGTCTATGGAAAACAGAACTGGCTCTTTGGAAGCACTGGAGCTGAACAGGCAACTTCCAGGAGCTCTCTGCGAGCTGATCAGGGGACCACTGCTTATGTAGCCTGCTCTAGGTCCCCCAAGGTCTGAATGTCTGGAGATGATTGACATTTACAGCAACCAACCAAAGCAGAAGTAGGAAATTGTTGTCCAATCAGGGAAAGACGGGTAGATGGTTGGTAACTCCAGACAGGTGCAGATGGTTTAGTGGTGATGAGCTGTTGATCAGCTGAACTCGGGGAGAGAAACTGTCTGTTAATGTAATAGCCACAGCCTCAGACATAACTGGGATTTTTTTAAGTGTTTTGAGGCCTTAAAAATGTTGGTTCCATGTGGACAAAAAAGCATGAACAGTAAAAAATTAAAAATAGATAAATAAATAAAAGATATCATGACTCTTTACTTTTGAGACACAGAGAGAACTAAAATTTTAGGAGTAGCTATGATCAGTGGATTTTCTGTAGCTGCACCAGGTATTTTTACAAACAGGGATTAACCGATGTGATACTTTGCAGCAACCGCCGGGCTGAACATCTTGCTTCCCTGCTGGTGCATTCACACTGTGCCAATGTGTGTTCTTGTCACTGCTCCCAGAGCTGATGCCTCCATCACCAAACAATTCAACCCCAAAACTTTTCTGTTTCTTTTTTCAATCTACAAACCAAAGAGTATATTTTTCAGCCAGCCTTATGTGTTTCAGACCCACAGGTCCAATTTTAAAAAAGAAGTCAACAGCTAAAGATAGAATGCCTTCGTAATGAACATTGATCTCCACTTAAGTACACTCCTGTCACCACATACTTCAAAATCCTATATGATGTTTTGACAGATGGAGACAAAATTGTAGTATGAAGGAAAAGGTATGCTGCAAAAGATCTCACAAGTCCCACTTCCTAAATCTGTGTTTATCAGTGGTAACGTGGTGAGTTGGTGTAGTGGAGGATTGTCTTCACTGAAAAGAAAATGTGATACAAGGCTTGTGAAACAAAACTGTCGAGACACTGTGGGCACATAAAAATGCAAACTATGTGAATACATTTTTGTTTTGCAACATATATAATACTGTTTACAGACATTTGCATTCACAGAAATCACATGTTTGTAACATACTGCAGATAATGTCTTTTTACAGTGGCATTGGAAAGGTGCTATAACAGCTGTGCTGAACAATGACATTGACGTACAGCTGCATTTCTTCATAAAGAACCACGATTCAATTAAAAAGAATAACTTTAAATGAATGAGAACAAATAAAAATGTGTCTGATGTATCATGATGTATCTTAATGTATTTTGTATTTAATCACTTTTTTAATTATTATTTGTTTTCAAATTCCACCAAACCTTAGTTGCCCATTTCATAGTTGTGCTTTGACAAAACTGGAAAATGATGCTGTATTTGTCCCTGCAGTTTACCAAGAGGGTGATATGCTTTTCTTTTTTTCTTCCATGATTTAATGATCTAAGCTATAAATAATACATGATAATTGACTATTTTGTGATTATTTCTATAAACATTATTTTGAACTGATTACATGCTTCAAGTATCTGCAGCTAACAACAGAGGATATTGAGGACTTCCCCCTCTCTTTGTACATTTTTGTATTTTCCAGGAGTGTCAATGTTTACTGGAACATTGACACACTAGCGTAAACAAAATCAACTATTTGAATAAGAATCACAGGTGATTGCAATCCCTCCTGTGATTCTATGATCTTGCTGGTCTAGCAACTCAGGGTGTGCTCATGGGCGCACCGTGCACGGTGTACATGCTCGTGCCATGGAGGTTGGAGCAAAACCGTTGCACAGCCGGTACACAGCGCGTAGGGACCCGGACCCGGTATAAAAGACTTGGTTAAAAGTGGAGGTGGACATGGTGTTACGCTTCCATCTTCCCAGCTGCTGGACACCCAGAGAAGCAGCTAAACCCAAAAAAGACGAGACTGGAACAATTCACTTCAAGTAAAACCTTGGCAGAACAGAATTTTAAAAAAGTGCTTTACTCACTGGAGCTTATGTTTTAGGCTGTGCATGAAAAAGCTCCGCCTTTGTCTGTCAGAAGTGGTGCAGTAATAGTGCACTATTACTGCACTATCCCTGGCTGAACGATTTGTCCCACGAATATGTCATCACGCACGGTGTCCAAACTTGCCAAACGTCCTTGTTGGCATTCATTTATGCTCTGAAATCGTTTCCCCTGGGCACACAGGCGTTTCTCTGTGCGATTGAATTAGCAGACAGGTCGCTGGTAAGTGGCTGGTAAGTGGCTGGCAGTCGGCAGAAAGGGGAACTTTTTCATGCCCGCATCTGTACATCGAGAAAAATCTACACCATGTATATTTCTAGGGTGTACAGTATATATAAAAAAAAGCCCGTTAGGACTGAACTTGCTCACAAAATCCAGCAAGATACCTATTATAACAGCAAGGGTTGTTTTCTCTCAAACAAATTTTCAAGCACCTCGTTTGATTAATTCATACACAGAAAAAAACAAGCATTTCTACATGTTCTGGTGAAAGTCATGAACGAAGCCGGTTGACACCCCATCCGGCAGCTAAAATAACCTTCTCTGTTGGAACGGGAGTGGCAGAAAGAGACCTGTCCCAGAGAGGAGGTTCAACAGTCTAAAAAGAGACTCTGAGCTGAGCAACTCCGAGTTTTTCCTTCCACATCAGCTGCTTTGAGCTGGTTCAATCAACTCCGAGTATCTTTACCCGGAGGTAGGATCCTCGATAAAAAGCTACCATAAATGAAGCTCTGATACTTGGATTCACCATGGCAACTGTTGCCAGTTATTTCAGCCAACTGAAGCAGGAAGTTTTTATTCGAGCTAAGAGGAATACAAAGTGGTACTTTGTAATAAAACAGGAACGCTGCTACTGCTAAGGAGAGAGGCGCACCATGGCAAAAAAACTGCTACCCGTGACTAAGTGGAAGTTGGAATGCACTGATCCACTGACTTAATATTTACCTTTATTTAAACTGCATATTGGTTAAAATATTGGTGGATAGAATAAAATCTGAGTTTCATTTAGGTTCAATCAAACTGTTAAAAACACACGTGGAGGATCCCCTGTCTTTACTTTCTGCTATTATTTCACCAAACATAAACATCACAGGAACGCAGACATGTCCGCATGCAGTCAATGAAAACAATGACAAACCCGGCATGCTCACCCGTTGCTGCAGCACCTTAGGTTATTACCGATGGTTGGCAATGGGCTTTAAAACACAGGAGGCTGTACTCATCACACCTCATCAACCTTAAAACACACTTGGAGAGGTTAGTCACTGTAGTATGCTTAATCTCAGCATCAAGTGGTACAGTTTGTGGGCAGGGAGCACAACAGCACCCGTCTCAGCTCCACTTCTCTGCCAATTTTTGTATTTTCTGGGAATGATGACACACATGACACCGCCAAGATAGCGACAGTGGGAATGACCCACTGAACTTTAATTCAGCTTTTCAGAAACCAACGGTTGGCTCCGCAAAAGGTTTGTACAGTAAAAACCAGTCTATGGTTAGCATCCATGTTAACAACCAGCTTAGTGCCTTAGCAGTATTAGCTTATTACTGCCTTTGTACAAAAATACTATTAACTCCATTAGATTGGCTTCCCTGAATGTGTTCAAAAGAAAAGCAAAACATTTACTCAACACAGTGAGTTGATTACTTAAATTACTGGTTTTAACAGCTGGCATGAATAATGTTAAATTGAGACCAACAAATCATCACACGCACTGTAAAGAATGTCATTTTACCAGGTCTGTTTATTAAAAAAAAAAAAAGAGAAAGTTCCAGTTGTTGCTGCTTTAAAATGCATAATTTATTGAACCTGTAAATTCCAGATATAAATAAATTAGAGTTTTTTTCCCCCTTTTTCTTTATTTAATAAAGTGAAATGTTCATATTTTCTAACCTTTATTTTAAAAATACAATTTCACTTTTTGATTATTACAACTTTTCTGATGCAATAGCTTAGGGATCCCTGCTGGAGGGAAAAGTGAACGACCGGCAGGAAAATGTGAGCCAAGAGGTCTGGAGTTGGTGATCCCTGAACTAGTGTGTAGCAGAATGTTCTAATCAGACCAGATTGCAGATTATGCTTTACAACTAAAAGTAACTTGCAATTTGACTCAAACTTGAAATCAAAACTGTTCAAAAATGACACAAAAATTAACATATGATAAATGACCTCGTCAGAAGTAATGAGTACAGCTTTCTTATGTCTAATGAGGATAGTGTTGTAGTCAAGACCACACCACCAACACCAACACATTACTGAGACCAGGAACTGAGACGAGACTAAGACGTTTCAGAGACCAGGGACCGAAACCAAGACATTGCACAAGACTGGGTAATGTCTTGATCACTGTCCCTGGTCTCAGTGATGTCTTGGTCTTGGTAACGTCTCGATAAAGTTTTGGGCTGGTGGTGTGGTCTTGACAACAACACTAAATGAGGACATTTAAAATGGATCAAGCTAAAGTTGCCCTATTTAATTAATCAATTAACTGATGATATTTCACCAAATCTATAAATAAGGCTCTAAGATTTCTTTAAGTTCTGTTGTTGCTGCTATTGCTTCTACTTGTCTTACCTTTACTATGTTATTACTACACAGATTTTCAGCTATCCTTTGATGTGTATTTTTAACTTTTCTTTTTAAATATGGTATCTTCTATTAAGGAATTTTATAGTTCAATTGCAGCATAACTCTTAACCATCTTTCACTCCCTTAGGGAAGAAATGCATCAGTGAAAAAAAAAGCAAAAAACGTTTTTTATGCAAATGATCAAATATCTGCTTTTAATTCATTGTTACTCTTCCACCCTCACAATTCCTTTGAGAGGAGCTTTGCGCTAGATGATATTAAAGGAAGAGAAGAATAGGCTGTCAAGTCTTAAATTTCAAACGACACAATGTAAATGTTTAATATACTAATTTAAAAAGAGGTCCAGACAAGGACAGCAAATAAAGAGGAAAATGGTGGTGTATCAGATGAGTTTCTGATTCATTATTTGTTGCACGATAACAGACAAAGATTTTTTGCGCAATCTTTTTGTTTTCACAGCATGAAGCTAAAGAAATGAAAACACAGCTCAATATACTGTAGCCAGTGCACATGCGAACAAACAATGAAATTATCTCCTAACCAGTCATTTAATAAAGTCTTCTAAGCTTGCCAATTAAAATAAACATATATGAAATCAAGCAGAAGCTCATGAATGTTGAAGCTCTGTCATATTCCCTGTATTTAGTCTCCAGATATGTTGCATATGTACAGGAAAGATGAAAGGAAAACAGCTGGAGAGTTATTTGTGATGTTGCACATTTGTTTCTCTACATGGATTTAATTCTTAACTATAATTACCCCAGAAAGGAGGTGCTTCGCTTTATAGCGGCTACCTATTTAGCGTTTTTGCACCACCAACAAAAGCAAGTTGGACTTGATGGCATTATAGGTGTCAAAACAAGGCATTTACAAAGAGTAAATGCTGGAGCTATAGCAATCCCATCACAGCCCAGGAACTATCTGCCAGATGTTTTGTCATTAGGTATCAAGGTAGCACAGTTCATCTCGACCATTCAGCAAGGACGAGCTTTTTACAATAGCATTTAACGAATTATGTTGCTTAAGCAGAAACTATCTCGGCCCTCGGGAACCATATATGTAATTTTATCACGTACCTCAATCTGTCTGCACCGGCTTTATATTTCAAGGTGAAGGTCAGGAAAGGGATGCCAGTTATATCCTTTGATATTTATATTCTGTTAAGTTCAGCCGCAAATGCAAAGTTTTGGAAATGAATATAATCAAGAGCCACCTGAACTGCATTCCTACTCCCACGCACATCTTTATTCTAGTTCTCTCTCCTGAGAACGCCAAAGTGAAGGTGTCATCTGGTTTTGCCTTACTGATGGAGTCGGGGGTCTACAGAGACCTCTAATTTTCTGAGTGAACGGTCCCAGAAAGAGCTAATGATATGTTAATGCCGAACGGCAGACATTAGGGAGGCCAAATGACGGCAATCCCAATTACCTTTGAGGGACGTGCCTCGTGTGGTTTTGTCACACAAACAAACTCTGTAAATACAAATAGCGTGTGGAACATTGGCTGAAAGGACTCCGGGGTAGCTGACAAAATGTCACGGATCTGAGATAAGAAACGAGAAACTGAAGAGCATAGAGTTTATTGCTGAACAATGATCACACCTTCTCACTTTGTTTGGCTGTGGAAAAGAAGAAAAAAATGAATTAACTACACTTCAAATGGTGAGCACGTCAGTTTTCATAACATAGTTTCTTTGAGAACACTCAGAGTTGTGACCTTTCCAGAAACTTTTAGTTCTCTTTGTTCGCCCTTTCACAACCTTTCAAAGAAATTTTGACAAGAATATAAGAGTATCTATATTTTAGGGGGAGAAAGCAGTTGGACAAAGTCTTGAATGGTGCAAGGCTGAAATATGCAGCTGCAGATATTTGAATGCCTCAGCTTTCCCTCTTGGGCAAATCACCTCGATTGGGTTAATGCGGCAAATATATCTGTACGTGTTCCTCTATGGTTAGACTTAGCCATAGATTGCTTTCCTCTATCCTCTTCTCTAGTTTGTGCAGCATATGGCCATTGTGATGGAGGGTTAAAGGAAATGACAAGCCATTTGAAGATGCTCTAGTCCCTGCCTTATGAATAATGCAGAGGGTGCAGCGAGCAGGTTCTCAGCACAAGCTTCAAAGTTTATCGGCCTCCCCCCGTCTCCTTGGGAGTGAGACTACTGTGCTGCGAGGAGATTAGATGGACACCGAGCAAGGACCTGGTCAAACTTAATTAAATACAACCAGGATAATTCCATCCTCTCATTGTGCCATTCGGTTTTATTAGAAAAATAAACCCTGCATGTTCGGGCCTCAACAATAAAACAGGGAATCTGTCTGTAAATTATTAAGCAGCGAGTTGACAGCATGCCCAGTTGCTTTGTGTAAAAATATGTAAATTGAAGGATAGCAGCAGGCATGATTGATGAATATTTTCATCAATTATGTCAGACAAATAGTGTAAGATCAGCATAAAGAGAAAAACAGACATGAAAAAACTGACCAAAGTGGATTCAAACTTATCTCAAACACAGTTTTGCAAACATTAGTTTAATCACATCAAAACTGATAGACACGGAAGCACTGACTATGCTCAGAAGTACTGTTTAACCATTGTCGATGGGTTGTAATAGTCCCACTGATAGATGATATATTAGTCATCCTGATTTGAATGTGTAATTGAGCTGAATATAACTAAGAAAACCCCAAAACGAAAAGGAAATCTTGTTTGTTTAAATATGCATGTTTCCTTCCTCACAGTCTTTCGAGATCTAATTAGCCCTGAGGCGGCCCCCTCCTGATGGGAGATGTAGGCCTACAGAAACATTTCCCTCTACTGAGGCTGTTGTAGCATGTAACTATTTTCCATGTCTACATGATAAACAAACACTTATGCCACCCACATTTCCAGAGCTATATCAAGCCAGGCTTGGCTAATGATGATAAACCTACATAAAAGTACAAAGCGCTGCTAATTAGGCCTGTGTCGACCATGGCTCATTAATGCTGACGTCGCCCTGACATGTTTATGCCAATCATCACTGGAGAGGGCCTCTGCATCATTTTCTAATTACTTTAATTCACCATTGTACTGATGCTTGTTCGCATTTGACCCATCCATGGTCACACGTTAAGATGGATGTTTGAGTTAAAAAAATAATGGAAAATGAATGAAAAGAGGTTGATTGTACCGACAGTAGAGTGGTTGAGGTGCTTTTACTCTGGTTGAAAGATATTTTGGTGAGAACCCAGACCAGAAGTGCAACATTTAGCCACCTCAAATGTAACAAAAGTGGATAATAAATTAATACAAGGATAAAAGGTTTGATTTCTTTGGAAATTTTATAATACAGGAAAACTTTGCTGGGATTACATGTTGTCACTGGAAATAGTCTGATGCAATGACTATTTTTATCTGTGGTAGTTTGTGGCACACAAACGTGTGAAGTTCTGTGGACATGTGCAATGTTTTTGAGACCATCACAAATCATAGCCAATTATCTATTTGTGCGATTGGACTCAACTTCTTCCTTTTTCTGCTTCTTCATGAGGCTGTCATGAAATGGTGTAGCTAACTGCTTTTTATTCTTCATTTAGTTTTGAACTTCACTGTGGGTACGGAAAGTATTCAGACCCCTATAAAGTTTTCACTCTGTTTCATTGCAGCCATTTGCTAAAAAAACAAAAAATTCTCATTAATGTACACTCAGCACTCCATCTTGACAGAAAAAAACAGAAATTCAGAACTTTTTTCAAGTTTATTTAAAATGAAAAACTTAAATATCACATGGTCAAATATATTCAGACCCTTTGCTGTGATACTTATTTAACTCATATGCCGTCCTTTTCTTCTGATTGTTCTACTCCGAGTCCAGTGGTGTTTAATTAAACTGATTTGACTTGATTAGGAAAGACACATACCTGTCTATAAGATCTTATAGCTCACAGTCCATGTCAGAGCAAATGACAGTCATGAGGCCGAAGGAACTGGCTAAGGAGCTCAGAGACAGAATTGTTGCAAGGCACAGATCTGGACAAGGTTACAAAAGAACTTTTGCAGCACTTAAGCTTCATAAGAGCACAGCGGCCTACACAATCCTTAAAGGAGTGATGACATAGCAGTAAAAACTAGTTCGTGTAGTTGACATTGCTCCATATGTCAAATTTCTAAAGAAAAAAACTGCATTTTTTACAGCGGGGGATTGTTTGTGAAATGCCAGACCTCCTTTCCTCAGTGAAAGAGTTATGTGCAGTAATGATATGCAGCTTTACCCGGAGACATTCATTTTGATTGGCTACACCTTATTTGGCTATAACCTTATTTAGAGAAACTAGGTCAAGCTGCAGTCGGAGTTTGCTAAAGGCTAACTGTTAGCAACATGTGCATCTCAGAAAGTGAGCTATGTTTATCAGACAAGACAACATTTAGAAAATAAATAAACTTACAGGTAATGACGAGGTTGTAGTCGCCTCCCTCAGTGTTGCTGCAGAAGTTTTCTTTTTAAATCCATTTGTTTGAAAATCCAGACCTGACTGCTCAGCAGTTAGCCTACTCAGCTACACTCACGCAGCTGAATCAGACAGGAGGGGGGGGACACAACAGATGATATTATACCCCCAAAACCACAGAAAAGTGAAATTTGATGTCATGGCACCTTTAAATTGCAGAAGTTTGGGATAATCAGAACTCTTCCTAGACTACGGCCGTCCAGCCAAACTGAGCAATTGTGGGAGAAGAGCCTTGGTGACAGAGGCAAAGAAGAACCCAAAGAACACTGTGGCTGAGCTCCAGAGATGCAGTAGGGAGATGGGAGAATGTTCCACAAAGTCAAAAATCACTGCTGCCCTCCACCAGTCGGGGCTTTTTTTCTGTGTTGATCAAACATTGTTATGGGGGACAGTGATATTAGAATCCCTTGATAACTGAGTAAGGCAGCTTTAATGTTCCTAAAAGTAGGAGCATGTTGTCTTAAATAAACCCTAGGTCTTGATGTAACGTCCATTTTGATACTTGGCTAGCTTTAATCACAGTGATGGAGTCAATTAATTAATAAAAGGAGAGGATAAAAACGGGGCTTAACATAACACATGGGCAACTCGGTCTTGTGTAATAGCATATGAATAATGAGATGTTGCGTCACGTGCAACTGACAATGTGTTTTGCATTTGTATGGATGCCATTGCATGCCATAAACTGGGAAAGCATGACCCACTTGAGCTTGGTGCCATTCACAGGGAAGTTAGAATATGCCAAGTCATCTTTTTGTGTCTTGACTAGTTGTCATTTTATGCTATGTACATTAAGGGTACACCTTTTGTTCTACTTTTACATTAAACTGGAAACTTTGAAAAAAAAAATATCTCGCACAAAATTTTGAAATGCAATAATGTGGCTATAATGACATGCAATTTGCACACATTTCACTCTACTCATGTATCTGAACATGATCTGTTTTGAGGATGTTTCACACACTAAAGGGAATACGGGAGAAGTCAGTGACTAAACTGTGTGGACGGAGTATTCAGAATATGCAGGAGTGGGATGTTAGAATAAGAAATCCATGGTCTGCAGAGAAACAGGGATTAAAACACAGTCATGAGTGGGCCTCTTCATTATGATTTAACTGCAAACAGATCCTCACATGTCTAAATTGGCCTAAAAATCTCTCTTTTTTTCGCTTAGAAAGAGATGACTCCTGTCCGATTTGCAAAAAACCACAAATGTGATGTAAAAATAAAAGAAACCCACTGCAATGCATCACTTTAAAAGTAGCGCTGGATGTCGCAGAAGACAATCACTCAATTTATATCATTATTAGCATTATTTTTCTAAAAAGACATTATTTTTTAAAAAGTTTGGCTAAATTTGAAGACCAACAGCTGCATTTCCACCTCAAATTATTTTGTTTTGTTTGTCCTTTCAGAAGCAAAGTGAATCATTGCTGACATTTCACCTTTCTTCACTTGCCTTTTCTCAGTTGTGCCCAGCAGCCTCAGACACAGACATTGATGAGCTACTTTGAGATCAACTTTAAGTCATTACTCAAAGATTTTCTTTTATTTCTCTTCTTTTACACCCTATTACCCTAATCTTGCCACTATGACCTACTTTCCCCCTCGTTCCCCAGGCATTTGAGGAGCAAGCTGTTGCACTCCCACTCACACACATGTACCTCTCAAGAGAATTATTTATATTACCCAGGACTGGGACCAGTCTAATTTTGGTGGAACTATAGAGTACACAAACCTGAGGTCTGACATATCTTGTGCTGAAAGAAGGCAAACTATGAATGCTGCTAGAAAAGATAGAGAATAAAACATGGTGTTGCAACGGCCTTTGATCTTCCTGCCCCCCTTTTTCTCTCTTTCAAAGAACCAGTGAGGGAGTCGTCCAGCTGATGGCAGAGCGGGCCCCCCCCCGATTCTTGGCCAAAAAGGCACCCCAGGATAAATGGCCGGCAGACTTACTTATTTACTTGTATTGCTCTGTATTAGAGCACAAAAACAGAGACAGGCTTACTTTGGAACTTTATTTCGTGCTGGGTAATAGGAGAAATAAATATTCACCCATATGCATAAATATGCAAGGATTCAGTCCTTCTTTGGCTCTGAGGTAAGCTTATGTTTCATCTTATATCTCAGCCTCTGTGCAAAGGAAGACATCTCATTCTTCCCTAAAAACTTGGACAAAAAAATGTGTCTACAATATTCAAAAAGACACCGTTATGTTATGTCTGCTGCACACGAGAGCTATCTGCTGAGCTGAAAGTCATTCGAGACCGTTTGCTCAGCAGATAACTCCCCGTGTGCACCTAATTTTTGCCAAATTTTCTACCTCACGAAACCTTGGGGGGAAAATCAAACACGTTTGATATTTGTTTGTTCGCCAGGCAAAAAACTCACCGTGTGTGAGCTCCCTAAGCTATCTGCCGAGGGATGAAATTAAACGGACCAATCAAAACGCATCCTCCAATGATATGATTTCAAAATGACAGCCCCCTGTCTTCACATAAGAGGACTTGATTAATATTTTGCAAAAACATTCAAAGGGTGCATGCAGAAAAGTTTTGTGGCTCTTTTTGTTACACACTGAATTGTGTTATCGTATTTAATTTTCATTCTTTATATTTTTTTTTCATACCAGCTGGTGGTGATTATGCACCTTCATTGAGTTTGCCAACTGCCATTAAACTTGAAAGAAGAAGAGGAAGAAGAAGAAGTAACTTTAGATAAATGAAATGGAGACAGAGATAAATGATTGGATGGATGTTTTTTAAGTCCAATGAAACATTATCTAAAAGGGTATGGTCTGGCTACATTTCCACCAATTTATCCATGACACCGTGGGCTGCCATGCTAAAATCATGTGATCAGAGGACGCATTTTCATTGGTCACTTGGATTTCTGCCCTCTGCAGATAACTCAAGTAGCACGCACACAATGAGTTTTTTGTCTCGGGAGGCAAAAAATGTTATTTGATTTTTATCTCAAGGCCTCATGAGGCAAAAAAAGACTCACCAAAAATTAGATGCACATGGTGAGCTATCCGCTGAGTAAATGGTCTTGAATGACTTTTAGCTCAGCTCTCGTGTGCAGCAGGCATAAAGTGAGTGTTTCATGTAGTGTATTCTATTTTTCATGAATTAAAAGTAGGGTGGAAGATCCTGGAAAAATGGTTTAAGCAAGCTGCTGTGACAGTGTGGGGTCTTGTCACTACGCCTCCGATTGATCATGCACCCTGGCTACTTGGCCACAGGGATGTCCCTTTGGCTGACTGGTAAGTGTGCGTGACTCCCATCTGGGGATCAAGTCCCACCCGGGCACTTGTTGCGTTCCTTGCTACATTCTGGCGTTGTCGGCAGGATCCATGTGACGCTGGTAAACAGTCCTTGGATTGGAAATTGGGGGCACCCTACACGGAGCACAAGGACATGCTTGTGGTGTGAGCAGTCTGCCGGTCATGATTATTTACACTGAGTTTCATGAAAAGGTGCATGCGGGGAACAGGCAGTTGAGTTTGATGAAAATATCACCATTCAATCATTAAGAATGGTCTGGTTAATAACTGGATGTGTTTTTTTAGTCCTGTCCGTTTCACAGGAGACTAAAAGTTTTTACTTTTATGTCACAGCATTTAATCAGTTGGCCTCAATCGAGGTGTGAAGGAAATTTTAAGCAGTATTGAAAAAAAATGATTTTGGAAAACATAATCCACACCACCTTTAATGACTTTCTTAACATTCTGTAAAAAAAAAAAAATTCTTAAATGAAGAAACTATGCTTTTTGCAGCGTAAATAATTGCTGCTACAGAGGAAAGTAACAGTATGACAAAGGGTCTCAGACACCTGTGTAGCATGTGGAGCCAAATGGCAACTGCAGAGAATGATTTCTTTAACAGGCAGGCAAGAGGTCAAACTCTATTAGTGATGTTCCTGCAGACAATCTGAGGGAAAGCGTGTTCCTCATCTCGCTGAGAGTCTCTGAAAATGGGCACCTCTTTGTCAGGGCAATTTGTTGATGATGCATGGTTATGATAAGAATTGAGTGAAGTGTCTGTAGCCGGCCAGGGCCTCCGCAGCCATAGCGCCAGGGCCAACACAAGCAATCAGCCGAAGCTGAGATTGAGCGCCTGATAACAGAGGTTCCCTGATTGCTCATAAGTACACCAGGCAGCAGGCGTTTAAAACACTTTCTGCTGATTTTGATTGGCAGCTGGTCAATCAAAATCAACATCTGGTTGCAGCCGTTATCAGCACTGGAGTTTACATCACACATCTGTGTTCAAGCCACTGTCTATCTGCCTTGATAAAAGACATCTCCAGTAATGTAACACTTCCATCTTGCTATAATATCACTAAATCATGGTGGGGATCTTGTTTTTTCCTTTTTTCACAAATGTCTCAAAAAGCTCTAAAAACATAGAGCACAGCAATGCCTTTGGAGGATAGAGGTTTAACTCAACTTTTTCACAGAACTTTTAAAGGCCTTGTAACCTTCGCTGAGCAGCCTGCATCATCTGTAGCTGCAAGTGACAGTTATGAGTTAATGCTTTATGCTGACCTATTGTTACTGTAGTACAGTTTTCAGTCCAGCTCAGTACAACCATTTTTACCTTTCAGGCCTATTCCAGTGGCTATCAGGTGAGATGCGGGGTCCGGCTTTGAGAGGTCACCGGTTCAATATGGAATCTCCAATAACATGCATGTGCTGGAGTACTCTAAGAAAACCCACACATGCATAGGGAGAACATGCTAACGCAACACAGAAAGGCCCCAATATATATATATATATATATATATATATATACAGTATATTTTCCCTTTTGCTGAGGCAACAATGCCAGAGTGCTATGCATGTTTGTAAGTGTATGTTTGTGGCTTTATCCTTTGTACTATCCTTTTATTTACAGAAATGTAGTTTTAAAAATGTGCAGATGCCACTCAAGGTCTTTACATACCTATGTGTACTGCTTCTCAAATTTTTGCAGAAAAAACATCCCTGTAGTTTAGTGTTTTGCTGTCACATTGAGTAGTCCATTGTTTAGATTGTTCCATGTATACTGTATTGCCCACTCCTTTTGTTTCTGTCACGTCGTGTGGTGCGGTGTTTTGGTTAAACGGCGTTACATGGCAATGATGTCACACAATCACATAGCAGTGCTGTCCAGCTAATTCTCCGCTTCCAGAATAAGGATACAGATTGCTGTGGGGACACAGCGTGAAATCAACACATCAGTACCCAAACCCAACCGATACGGCCTGGCCCGACCCGACCTGACCCAGACCCGCGGGTGGAAACGGGGCATAAGGACTCAAGCTGCTGGGAATTGCCTAATAATCACCTGGATTGGACTGAACCATAGAGGCAGAGTAGAGAGGGGTGGGAGTGAATGGGGATTTTGATTAGTTTGTTTTGTGTAGCTATTTGTTATGCTTTTCTGTTATGTCGTTAATTTAGCAGTCACAATGTATGTAGTTTGTAAATAATTCAAGTGGAGGAAGATTGTAAATAGTGATTTATCTGTATATTTGTACAGGGAGGGCCCTTCACTCATTTAGGTTGGTGTAACCGGGAATTTATATAAGTGCAGTGTAATGGTGTGACGAGGGTGCGGAGAGGCGAGACAGGTTGGAGGTCTGATGCTGTAAAACCAACTGATGCCGTGCTGTTAACTCCTTGCCAGTGGTGAGCTGACCTGTAAAAACACTGATTTAAAGTAAAAGAAAATACCAGAGCTCTGAAAAACATCTGGAGATTTGTCATTCATCTGTCATCCTTGTTTTTGAGGGTTCTTTTTACACCCAAACCCCAACACCCCCCTCCACCAAACTTTACACTTGGCACAATGCAGTCAAACAAGTACCGTTTTCTTGGCAACTGCCAAACCCAGACTCGTCCATCAGATTTCTAAATGGAAAAGTGAGATTCAACACTCCAGAGAACGCCTCCACTGCTCTGGAGTCCAGTGGCGGCGTACTTTACACCACTGCATGCAACACTTTGCATTGCACTTGGTGATGTATGGTTTGGATGCAGCTGCTCGACCATTGAAACCCATTCCATGAAGCTCTCTGTGTACTGTTCTTGAGCTAATCTGAAGGCCGTATGAAGTTTGGAGGTCTGTAGTAATTGACTCTGCAGAAAGTCTGTGACCTCTTTACACTATGCGCTTCAGCATCCGCTAACCCTGGTCCATCAGTTTATGTTGTCTACCACTTCGTGGCTGAGATGCTGTCGTTCCCAAACACTTCCATTTTCTTATAATACAGCTAAGAGTTGACTGTGAAATATTTAGGAGCGAGGAAATGTCGTGATTAGATTTGTTGCACAGGTGGCATCCTATCACAGTTCCATGCTGGAATTCACTGAGCTCCATGAGCGACCCAGTCTGCATGCCTAGGTGCTTAATTTTATACACCTATGGCCATGGAAGTGATTGGAACACCTGATTTCCATAAGGAAGTTACGTGATTGCACTCTGTGTCAGTGGCCAGTCAATGGGCTTTTATTTTCTTAAATGCACCCCCACCCCTCTTCCTCCACCTCCCCTTGTTTGGCAGGAGCATGCGGAATGAGGGGCGTGGTGGGAGGAGGCTGCAGGAAAAGTGGAGGGAATGTAGATACAGAAGAACTTAAAAACAGCACGTCAACAATTTGGAGGTACTTCGGTCATAAAAAAGAGGACATGCTACAAACGCAAGTCTGGATGCGCGGCAGAACCCTTCATGAGTTTCACTACATTTCCTCACTGAAGACTTCGAACTCAAGTTCGAACGCCCGTGAAAACCAGCTCCTGGACTACAACAAGTGTTAGCCAGCTGAGATTTGCATGAAGAGCAACAGGTCTGCATCACCATGACAACGGAGCCAACATTGTGAAAGCCCCAACCTCAACAACTGGGTAAGACTCCAGTGTTTCAGCCAGACCTGCGCTGGAAAGCAGTATTAGTGCGAACTTTATCCTTTATAACGTCTGCATTCAGACAAAAGTTCCAGTCTTTTACCTTGGAGATGAAGCGGGCATGTACCGGCTTCATGTCATCAGAGCAGAAATGTTGCGGCTCGTCATTTTGGCTGAACTCACGCGGAAATGTTCCGGACAGAGTTGAAGGGAGAAGCTGTGATGGCTTATCCGCAACATTTCCTGATGTCTGAACATGACCGGGGTGCAATAAGTCGGGGTGCAATAAGGAAGCAACATGTTTGAAAAAACGAGTCTTATTAAAGAGCGGATGGACTTTACCGCACATGTACTGCAACACAAGTCTGAAAGTGGCTAATGAGTGGATTATTTGAATAAATCAGTTAATTTGTTCTGCTTTTGAAAAGAGATACTAAAAATACAAAAGCTTAAAGAGGAAAGGTTGCAGTGGAAAAGCACAGGAATACATTTTTAAAGCCACAGTGAAGTTTAGCATGAAAAAAGATGCATTAACAAGTATTTTATTCATCATGAAATATATCGTCATTGTGAGTCTCAACACCGTTATCACCTATTGCCTATTGCCTATTGCCTATTTTTCCATTATTGTGCAGTCTGGAGCTTTATCCTCTGCCAATAAACCAGTCAGGGAAAGTTGGGCCTCTCTTACCCAAGCTAACTTTGAGCCAATTAGCATTCAGCCAGCGTCAACTCAGAAGACTCTGTGTTGCTTGCAGGGGCTGAGAGCAACGCTGATACATGCCTCTATGAAGGTATAAAATGCACATGGTGTGCACTGGTGTAGTGATGCTGAGCATCCATCCTTACGTTTACTCTAACACTGAAGTGGAAGTCTTGGGCCTGGAGCAAATTCTTATTTAAACAGATTTACATTGCAGAAACAGGACATTGGGTGATATATGACACATCATATTCCAATAAGGGGCCTTCCTACCATGTTATTACATCTTTAATGTTAAAATTCAGATTTGTATCAGTGCTTCTGACAAGGCGTAAGTGTTTCGCACAGCAGTATAAATGAGAAAGACGCTCTCCCATCTTTGGGAGTTTAAAATATCTTTTGCAGGAAGTTATCATGCATGATAACTTATGAATATGGAAGAATGAACACATGAAAGTTTGAGTAAATTGCATTATAATGAGCAAACACAATGGCCTCAGTTAGTATTGACGCACTCAGAAAATCTTGGATGTTTTGTCTTTGCCAGGTTCAAAGCTTTGAAAACTATGTCAATACCTGTGAGGAGATGACATATTTACCAAGCAAAGATGCATAACAAGCTCATTGCAATCTCTTGCATCATTATGAATTATACTGTCAGTCGCATTTGTGAACCTCTGACTACTTGAGACAGCATGGGATGCAAGTTGTTTTCTTTTTGACTTAAACTTATATTGTGCAGGTCATGAAAACAGTTGTCAAATGCCTTTGAAGAATGACAAAATGGAAATCAAATACCTGGGATTATTTATTTTGTATATCACTCCACCCATCAGCAAACTGTATGTAACTTTGCATTGTTTTTCCAAAGGTTTTAGACCTGACAAGTACGCAGAGATGCTTTAGCTGTTATTGATCAATTCACACTAGCATCATTGAATAAAAAAAGTCCCAAATGAAATCAATAGTTATCCTTTAATTACAGCGCCAATTCTTCTGGGTGCACTTGTAGATTTTCAAGGTACAGAGGTTGCTCCGAAAGCCTGAAAATAACTGCCAGAATTCTTCTGATCATATGAGCTGTCTCTGTCTCTTCATGAAATCCAAGATCAACCCTGTAATGTTCAGATCAGGAGCCTCATTGCAGGATTCCTTACTCCTCATGTGTTTCAAGATAATTCTTTATGATTGGCTGGATCTTTGGGGTCTTTTTATGTGAATATTAAACCTCACTTTCTATCAATTTACTGGTGAATACAAATATAAAACATGAAAAAAAATATTCTGCTGAGATTTTGATCTAATAGAGAAGCAGTTTAAGTTGTGGTGAATACACAAATGACTAAAATGGGCTAAGCTTCCATCCATCCACTGTCAAGACCTGCTTCTTTTCAGATTCACAGCCGCATTTCATTTTACACATGGCAGTGTAACAAAAATAAGTTAACCACTAGGATAAGCATTAAAAATTCATTCTTTCACTTTTTTTTTACAGCCTCTGTAAGCCGTTCAGGGTTGCATAAGCTTTTTAATGTGCGGTTTAGATTTAGATCAGCTGTTTGCAATCAGTGGGAAGCAGGATAATCAACTGTGAGTGGGCTCTGTTTCACCTTTTACAATGTGTTTGGTGAAAAATAATTATTATTCACATCTGTCTGGAAAGTGTTCTAAAAGTAGCAAGTTGGTGAAAATGTGGCTGTGGTGGTGGCAGTGTCATGGTTTGGATCTTGTATTAATGGGATAGGACAGCTTGCCATCATTTATGAAACATCATATTGTGAATTAAACTGGATATTTTTTTTATGGACAAGTTTCTAAGCTCAGCGAGATGGTGGATCACATAATAACCTTCAGCAAACAAGTGTTTTACCAAACAATGGCTAACCTAGAACACTAGGGTTGGATGATACACTACACACTGGTTTTTATTCTTGTTTCCTATTCTTGTTTTTTTTCAACCCCCCCCCATTGAGTTGCATCATTCACTGCCTCCACTCCGGTATAGAAAACTATAAGAAATTAACTCTGCGTTCTTAAAAACACCACTTTATTTTTAGAATGTCCTCTTTTCTGAACGATTGTCAGGCAGCTGAATCTAACGATGAACAGAAATGGCAATGTTTGATAGAACAGAGCTGCTTTGTGTAGAGTGATGGATGCTACTGTATAAAACTAAGCAAGACCTGATTGACTTTAACTAGGGTCAGCTCCCTACCTCTAGATGTTGGTCAGTCAAAATTGAAATGGTATTACTGTACAAGGAGATGGAAACAATTAATAAGACCTTCCTGGGGGTGCAAGCTATAACCTGACTGACAGAGATATTATAATGAAATTAAATCAATTCAAAGGACTTGGGGGAAAAAGTGTTGCCTTTGTTTAATTTGGTTTCTTTGATTAAAAGTTTCAAAGTGTTCAATTTTTATATTCATCAAATTTCAGAATTTTGAAAATTTCAAAAATTTCAGGTTTTTGAA
This sequence comes from Atherinomorus stipes, assembly GCA_023101725.1. Lineage (NCBI taxonomy): Eukaryota > Metazoa > Chordata > Actinopteri > Atheriniformes > Atherinidae > Atherinomorus > Atherinomorus stipes. The sequence continues at coordinate 709,917 of JALJCO010012803.1, forward strand.
CATAAAGATGGTTTTAGAATTCCAAATCAAAACAGTGACTTTATTATGTGCATTGCTTCAGGTTTTTGTTTTATTTTAAGAGTCAGAACACTAAAAATAAAAGTTAAACATGTAGACAAGGCAATAGCTACAACTGAACATATTAAAGCCAGGTGATATGTTGTCTCACTTTGGATAATTTGATCATATAAAGAGGTGTCTACAATAAACATGGTGAATAATCCTTTAGATGATGTGTAGGCTTATTAGAGTCATTTAAAAAATGCTTATGAAGAAATATTTATGCTCTAGGAGAGAAAAATATTCAACTATTTATCTTAAGTGTTGTAAAATTCCTTTGGGAAGTTGTATATTGTGGTGTTATGACCTCATTATCTATATTTTCTTTCTTGCCAAGACAAAAGTGTTATCACCACCACACATGCACACATATTTTGTTGTTAGTCTTCAAAGAAAATGCAGTATTTGAAAACATCTATAATGGAGTTTCCTTTGACTGCACCATGCAGGCATGGCTAACTGGCAAAAGGCTCCTCAAATGGCCAACGGTAAGCCTCACAGTCGTCACACAAGCCTCCGTGGAGCGTGAAAGCTTTGTCTCCATCAGGTCTTTCAACTACAAAAGCCTTATAAAAAAATTCACTTTTCTCCTCCCTCCTTTCTAGGTTCGTTGAGCACAATCATTGATTATTACTGTAAGACGCTGGTTGTAGACAGCACTGACCTTTATTTACTTGGCAGACATATTCCTGTACGGTATCTGTTGAGATACCCTTTAATAAAGCTTTTCAGCCTTCTTAAGGAACTGAATGTCAATTTTATTGTCAGCAAAAGGATATAAACATCATTTGCACATTTCTGCCTCTTTAAAATAAATAATACATATCGGTCGCACGTGTGCACACCCAATCATAACATAACATCTTTTTAAGCTACAAAAAATAGAAAAAAAAGAAAAAAAAATCATCAGCACATTATGATTATCATACAGTGTGTCCTTTCACCATCAATGTTCAAACCATACATTTTTTTAAAATTTCATTTCTGAAATGACAATATATGCTGGACTCTGCAAACTACAGAAGCAAAATTACTTTACTTACAAACTGCAACTTCACCTCAGGAACAGCTGCCACTTTAGAAACAAAAGCGGTCTTTTTTTATTTTTTATTTTTATTTTGAGAGAGAGAGAGAGAGAGTCTAGGTGGCACGATCAAGCACAACATGGACGAATCCATCAGCACAGCTTCCTGACATTGCACGGGTCCTCGGGTCCACCTGCCTCGTACAAAAGCAGAACTAAATCCTGTCAGTTCCAAGCTGAGAAATTATACTTTAGACTTGGCAATAGAAAGGCGGAAGAAGAAACAGACTGAGACACACACTACATTGCAACATCTGCAAAATGTATTGTCAGAAGAAGAAGAGAAATTATATGTTTTCCTGTTGCACCAAGTGGAAACATCAAACTGATGAGAGTGTCATTCTTTTTATGATTCACATCACTTCCTTAGCACATCAACTACGAGTTTATACTGTACTGTCTGTGTGCAGTTGCACATCATATAGAGCTGAGAGGTACGACTGAGTCCATGAGTAATGTGGCTCTGGATGTAATGCTTATGACAAACAGCCCCCCCCGTCACCCTACTCCAAAAAAAGGAAAGAAAAACTGAAAAAAGACAAAGAGAAAAAAAAAGGAAACATTTAAATTGTTCTCATATTTCATATGAGCAGTCAAGTGACTACTGATTAGCTGCCAGCGAGACAGCATATCATGAGAAACTTTTATGTTTTTATAGCACAAAGATAGCAGAGGAATGCATCAAAGCAAGATTTCTGGGCCTGTGCCCATCGTTGGAATGAAAGGACAGGTGCCTCCCCGTAAAAAAATGCTCCAACATGTAATGCATTCTGCAGTCAACGGTTGGACTCGAGCCCGAAAACCCTGAAACCTTTAATGTCTTTTTGCACACAAGGTTTCCTCCTCAGTCAAGCCACTTTTGAAGTCTGTGTCAAAACTCACCATGGCACTCTTTTGAAAATCCATACAGGGAGGTAAACAAACCAAAACCTTTGAAGTCAAAGTGTTTTTCTTTCAATCTTTAGTGTTGTCTTTGAATCTTTTCCCCCAGTGCTCTAAGGCGGACAAAATCATTTTCTCTGACAATAAATTACTTGTATATTTTAAAGTCCAAGAAATGTTACGATTGGCATTTAGGGGCTATGAGAAGACGCTGGCGCCGTCGCTGTTGCCATACAGATCTGCCAGCTTTTTAAAGCGCGGCCCCCAGTTGCTGAGATAGTCATAGTTCTGATCTGAGTCTGTACTTAATGACTCCAGTGAGCTTAGCGACTCAGCTACAGAGCCACTGCCTTCAAAAGCATATGTCTGCAGAGAGTCATACGGGGGAGCTGATGGGTCCACATCAGCATCCTTCAGTCGCTCCCAAATAAACTCCCGAAAGACCACATTGTCAGGCAGCGATTTGTAGGAGGGCCGGGACGCTGTGGGGTAATGAAAGAAGGTAGGGGTATCCGGAGTGACATCTCGCCGCACGTTGGGGTCTCTGATGACATTGAGGTTGCGTAGGGTAACCATGTCGAAGGCCTCGGTGTCTTCCTCTCCCCCGCCCTCGTCGTCATAGCGGACGATGTTCTCTCTGATGTCCCTCTCCTCCTCGAGAATCAGGGGCTCCTTTCTCCTCCGGCGCATTGTCACAATTAGCAGAACCATGACTGCAAAGAAAGGGAGAGATGTCTGAGTCAATACTGATGGATGATGTGCATCCTCAGTGCCAGGGAGCTGAAAAGATGCAGGAGGAGCTGAAAACACTGTCAGGAATGAGGAATAGATGTCTAAAGTAACACATTTCAAATAAATGATCTGATGAAACTTGCTTAAAAAACTATTTAGAAACCTCACGAAGAAGTTGAATTTGAATGTTAAACAAATACAACTTGTCCTCCCTCTTTGCTGTGCCTCAGCTCCGCTTTAAAAGCCCCTGTCTGTCATGCACGCAGGCTAATAACCATGGTAACTGAAGAAGTGATCGCTCTTATTGGCTGTTCAGGTACGGAGAATTCTTGTAAATTTTTTTCATTTCATTTTCATTTATTCATCCGTATCAGTTTTAACTGTACACAGTCCCAAAACAAATAAAGTACTACATAATATATGAACATGGATGAAGGGAGCAGACGATGTCTTATGTTACATGCCCCTTACAGAAATAAAAGACAACTTAGGTGGATAACCAAGCAGCAGTCTTTCCGCAGCCCATAAACAACTCTAATAATTTTCCCCACCAAACAATTTCTTTTACAGAGTCACAGTGACTTTAAACCTGGACTGATTTGCAGAATTTACACAATTTGCAGATTACAAACATTGCTACTTTTGAAGAAAAACTTTCTTGAACATATTTTTTAACTGATATATCGTATGGATAATTTTTACGTCATTTCTAAGGAGTTCATCGTCTTACTCCAAAGACCATAAAACCCCTCTGTCTTAATGAGGTCCTTGAGAAGGGAACACAAAAGTTACCTTTTCTTCTGCTGTTACCGTCTGTGATCATGGTGAATTTATTAAAAATGTGTTTGGTAAATTATTCCTAACTTTCCAAATAATATAATCTGAATTTTTAAAAAAACCTTGAAATGTTCAACTTAACAAAAAGATGATTTGTGTGATCTCTGGAGTCTTTATGTACAAAAAAGATGCAGAGAAAACACATTTTTTAAATTGATCGTTTCACATATTAATATTTGGACACAATTGCAGTTTAGGAAAATCCAATAAAATGTCACTTTTATCCAAGTTTTGCTCTAATGAGCACAAGCAGTTAAAATAGAAGTAATGAGAAAACTAGAAATAATGATTATAATGGCTTAATTAAATGGCAGGGATAAATGGTTGAAAAACAAACAAATAAAATTCTTTACTGACTAAACAGAGACAACTCTGTTTATTGTACCGTGCCTTTGTGTTTTCCACCACCCACACTTTGCTTGTAGACTTGCTCGAAACTTCACCAGACTGGAGTCCGTGGCCATCTGAGATCATACCAGGAGCTTTCCTCCAGCCCTTGCTCCCTCTCCCATACATTATTGCTGAAAATAACTCTACGCCCAAGCAAACTGGCAAATGTCTAATGATCCTCTATCCATCAATGTCAAGCTGGTGCCAGTGAAATATCGTTCCGTGGGCCCATATTTCTTTTCCTGCTCGGCATCCAGCTACTGATGGCGGCAGAGAAAGAGGCCCAGGAACCAAATTCAAAGACCACTTCACACCCTCTAATAACAGAGCAAATGGAGGAGATGGAAGGGAGGAAAGTGTCACATGGAGAGGCTACAGGAGATGAATGGGCAGCTCTCTTTTAGCAATGCGGAGACTACTTGTACCATACAACAGCAACTGTACTATCACAACTCACTACTTTTTGTGAAATACTTGCAGCACTCCACGCAGTCCAATAGTAATCCCCCAAAATACAACATTTTTAAGTGCTCCGGAATAGAACGTCAAATGTTTCTGTGGGAGACTGTTTCCTCTGATTTTAGGAACTCCAGTCATCCTAAATTTTGTTCAATTCAGTAGGGCTTCTCAAAGTGAATTACAAAGTGGCACATCCAAATCGAATATTCTTAGTGCTTTCCAGCAAAGCTCTTTAGGGTTTAATGCCTATAAGGCAGTCACAATGCGTCACATACTGGAAACAAGCCAGCACCCAGTTACAGCTTTCTAGGATGAGCAGGTGGATGGCAAAGCATACAAATGGTCTGTGTCAGGTACCAAGGGTCCTGTAAGACATGATTTCCCACCTCGGCAGTTTAGCAAACCGAACCGTGATACAACAGTCTTCACAGCGTATGTACTGATGATGTAAACCAAGTGAACAGCAAAGGAAAAGGAGATCAATTCAGCGCTACAAAGGCTTGAGCTGTAATTGAATTGTTTAAATGATCTACCTCACACAATCGATCGTGAACAAGGGGAATTTTCTATGCTGCTTTTTTGTGCGAGCATACATCTTCCTCTCATCTCTCACACTTCTATGTGTTCTGTGTGATTCTGGTGAACATAATTATTTACCTACTTTGTCACCCACTCTGTTTATCTGTGCTGCTGCCCAGTTTTATAGCGATATGAATCAGATGTGAGGACGTCTGATATGAAAGGAGGCCTTATGTTTAAAGACTGATTAACAGTAGATAGGACATGTTTGTTGAAATGTCAGGCATATTAAAAAAAAAAAAAGAAAAAAAAAAAAAAAGAAACATCCATCCCAATTTAATAAAGGCTCTGAAGGACTCCTTTATTATTCCCCATGTAACAGAGTCAAATGTGAAAAGAGTCTTTCAGAAGCTCTTATGACAAACATTTACTTATTAGATAAATGTGATCAAAGCTCATCTTAACAGCCTTTTTGTAAAAACAGCAAATCTTTGGGTTTACTATAGATTTACTAAGTTCTCCAGCATGGGCTTGTGTTTCTGTCATAACACAGAAATCAAACTGAATTCACATATTTAGAGAGATTTAAAAAATATGCTAGATTCTGACTGAAAATATCTGAATTGTAAAATCAATAACTGCATTTATTCATTGCTGGAAGTGAAATCCTGCTGAAAGAAAGAAGAAAGTGCTTCTACTTAGCTGATGATAGGAGGCGATTACGCCTGTGATCCTCCCACTGAAATAGTGGAACATGGTTATATTTGCAAGAGTCTTGAGCAAACTAATGTCATGTTTCAAAGGTGAAAGCTATTAAGTCGTGTATGATTTGCATTAACTTTAACAACTTTGCATTTCAACGACACTTCAGTGTTGTACAAATCCACAATGACATTTTATAGACTAAGTAAATTTATGTTTTTTAAACAAACTTTTGGCGCTACAGAGGCAGAGGATATATGTGACCAGAAAATCCCTAAATACTGCAAGCAAACCTGGAGGAAATGTCTTGCCCAAGGACACAACGACAGATGACTGGGGGACTGGGATTCAAACCGCTGACCCTTCGGTTATTGGACGACCTGCTCCACCACCTGCCGCCCCCAGGCAGAAACCAAACTAGGAACATGGAGGAATGCAGCCAAAACATCAACGGAGACCTTGCTCTGAACAAAGAAGGCTGAGGAGCTGATGAACTGAGGAAACAACTAACCGATCTGATCAGAAGGAAACCCTGCAGTGTCACACAGGCCGAAGGTAAAAATAAGACTTTACAAAAATAAAACAGGAAGTGAACCATACAACTAAAATACTGAACTGAAGGCAGAAAATAGCAAGGTAAAACTTACAGACAGCGACAAACAACCAATAAATATCCGATGAATTTTCTACTGAAATATGAACAAACACATAATTTGTGATTATCAGAGCAAAGAACAACACAGACGGAAAAGAGCGAGCAGGAAGACAAAGGTTTGTGAGTGCACGTGGAGTCCAGATACTCTGGGAATGTCATTGTCTGTTGCAGCAAATGTGCAACATCATGAGTCGTACAGAGAAAATCACAATCAGAGCAGATAAAACTGCTGTTTTACTGGCTGCATTCTGTTCTTTATCAGTGCAGCTGGATGCTTCCTGCATGATTCAAACAGCTTTTTGATGTCTGCACTGTTGCTGATATCATCAGTCACACTGTTAACTGTGCATCTGTCCAGATTAGGAGTCTGTGTTTATTTGCTGTTTTCGTTAGATTTGTGGATTTTTTTTTTTTTTTTTGGGCTCCTTTAAAAGCTGGTTGTACCTTTTCCCCCAATAAGATATCTTTCCTGATTTTTTTTCCAGGAGCAGCAAAGGTATATTTGCTCTTTGTAGGCTTGTTTGGACAAAAATAAAAGGTTTCGCTTTTGTTTTTGTATTTTTAAAAAGGAAAAAAAATATATATATATTTTCCATGTCAGTAAACAACTACACGGTTTAAGACTTTCTGTGACTACAATAGAGAGATGGCTAAATAAAGACACACACAGAGGGACTTACAGAGACAGACGGATGGACAAGGAGATTTATGGAATGAGTGTGATAAAAACAACTCAGATTCTCAGATAAAAATAACTGTCTGGAGAGTTGGAGTGCTACGTAATGTCCTAATTGGCCCTCTGGAGGACTGAGCAATACCTGACCTGTTGTGGGGAAAAAGGAGCTGGATCTTAACGAGATAATGATCATCTCAGTAGTTTAGATGTATGTTCCAAAAGTGGCTGTGTCATTAAAAAAAAAAAAAAAAAAAAAAAAAAAAAAGGGTTTAAATGACATTTCTTCAGAACCAGAGTTGTGTTCAGGCATTTTCAGGGCTATTAATGCAAGAAGCCCAGGACAAGCTCAGTAATTAAATCTAAAAATATCAAGCTATGATTGATGACCACTCAGCTTATGAGCATGTAGAGCTAATGCAAACCCAGCGCACCCAGCTCTGAGTGGTTTATAGCCCAGCAGGTGAAAACTGTACATTTTCTATCTCTGATGGATATGGGGACAAGTACAGAAGTGGCATTCAAAGGGGCTCTCCACGCACGGCGTGCATTGTAGTTATTAGACTCGGCCATGACGATAGATAGCTAGAATCACGGCTGCCGGAGAGAGTGCGTGTTCCTCTTACTTGATGAGAAGGAGAGAGATTGATGTACAAAAAGGATGGAAGGGAGGCAGAAAAAAAGCTGATTTAAGAGTGACAGCACCAAGGATGACGGCGACGAGAAGCAGCTCGGTTCGACTATCATCTGCAACAACACAATCACACGCAATCATGGGCTCAATTGCTACCTACACACTGAAAAAGATCTTGATGGAAGGCCATCAAAGAGGATCAGAATAAAAAGCTGCAAAGAGTGGTCACGCTTGGGATGCTAATACAAGAAAAGGAAGACGTCTCTGGGCAAAAATGCAAAAAGAGAAAAGAAGGAAGAAGCTGATTGAGTTGAACCAGACAGAAAGACGGGGACAACGAAGCAGGCACAGTGACATTCACAGAAACACACAAAAAAAGGCAACTTGGAGGTATATTAAACTGGAGGCCATTAGCTCTAAGCCTGTGGCCTGAGGCCATGCTGCGTAGCACACAGCCAGCTTTCATTAGTGATGCTGGATTCAGGGGTTGCTCTGCTACGCATTTCCCCCCTGTTGCTCTTTTGAAGTTTTCATTTATCAAAAAAGTGCTCTCTGCTGCAGAAAAACGGGGGGAGAAACGTCAAAGGGATTTGAATAAAAAGCAAAGTTTGACCCCATCAGAGATCTCATCTCAGTTATTGTATGTGCTGTTTAGATCCTCCGCGGCTTTCAATGAAGATCGACAAAGCGTTAAACTGCGACTCAGCTCTGACGGGGTATCGCTTTGTCTGCCGGTTTTATGAGCAATAATGCTGCCTGGAGGTGACGGCTCAGTGCTGCATCTGTGGGAGAATGTTAATGAATTTTCATTTACAAGTGTCTTTACTAACATCTTAACATATGGTGTCGCACACAAGTACAAGCGCACTTATCTATGACACCTTTGAATGAATAAAACTAGAAGAAAACATGTTTTCTTGAGAAGCCATTTTAACACTTCCTTTAGCAGGTGATTTAATGATTCAAACACAAAGTGTAAAAAAAGTACTATTATAGGTACAGTATGTGAAAAACCAAAGGTCAGTGCCCAAAAAAAGTAATGTATTATTCAAAACTGTGTTTTCATTGACATGTAATTGCTGCACTAGCATAGCTGTTATATTTTTTTATTTTCTTAGAATGAGTCAATTATATCTACTTGCTATGCGGTGCACATATGGAGGCTGCCATATTTGTTCCAACATTTTCACTACGGTGTCCCTGAATGGACAAAACAATGTGAGAGAAGTAAGAACCCTCTGAACTTTAAAACTGCTGTACCAGCTTTGTTTAATGGGAGTTAAAGCAATGTTTGGGTTTAGTAATGCCTTTAAAGACATTAAAAGTAGTTACACATAGTACAGTCATAGCTGCACCTGAGACCACTGGATCCCTCCTAGATGAAAACATCTTTTTGTCCGGGAGAACTTTGGCCACTAACGGCCACCATACATTCACAAAAGTGCTTGGAATAGGAAGTCATTTGAAAGAAAACATTTTCTTTCAAATACCCATCTTTACCACTAGATGTGGTAAAGTAATTCAGGGGTTATATATACATATATATATACCCCTGATATATATATTTTTAAAAAGTAAAGAAAAGAAAAAGAAAAGCTGATAATTCCAGCATATAGTAAAGTCATCACAGCCTGTTTCTCTTTTCGATAAATGCTCCTATTCTTACATCTCTCTAAGTCGAAGTCAAGGCAACTAAAAAGTCTTGGTCAGCCCAGCTCACAACATTTTTTTTCCTCATGACAGGTTCAGCGGAGGACTCAGGCAAAGTAAAGATACTTCAAAATTCCTCCAAAACCCAGAACACCATCTCTAATTGATCTTGTTGGCAAGATTTCAGTTGTGTTTTACTGGTAAACATCCATGCAGCTATTCAGAGCTGACTGACCGAGGTCATGTGTATTTATCAGACAGGAAATATGAGGGAATATCTCTCCCCCAGGTTTAACCTGTGCAAGACCTGAAGATGCAACAGTATTTCAGCGAGGATTCTCCTCAGCTGCCCGGAGATAAGTAAGCACGGGTTGTAAACACTGAGGTGAGCTGTGGTTCGTCGTGCAGAACTGTAAATCTGCATTACCTCCACTTAAATCTGAACTTCAATCTGAACTGCAGAGGTTGTTAGCCTAAATATATTCCCACTGTGACTGAAAAGACAAACGGAGCTGAGCCTGTAAGCTGTAAGTTCAGCCAGACTACTACAGTCATGTAGAGACAGCAAAAGGACTGCCCGCTCTTAGATTTGCTAAAGGTCTGAATTATAATAGGAGTGCAGTGAGGTCAGAGAGGAGGGTGGTTTCATATTCTTCTTTTTTGCTGAAAGGAGGGTAGTCAGAATTTTACTGGAGAGTTATGTCTTTAGTGTTTCTCATCCAACATTATTGGTAAATGGATGGACTTATATGGTGTTTTTCTAGTCTTTTGTTGTCCACTTAGAGCGTTTATCTCACTCGCCCATTCACACACACTCATACAACACTTGTGTTGTTAAGTGCTTTTTCATCTATTACACACATTCATTCCCTGACAGACACATCTGGAGGCAGGAATGGGTTCAGTGTCTTGCCCAAGGACACTTCAGCGTATAGTCTGGAATCGATACAGACTTTTCAGTTGATAGACGACTGCTCTTCCTCCTGAGCTCCAGCCGCTCTCGCTTCTAGGATTATTGTAAAACATAAAGATGAGAGAGGCATCTAAATGTAATAGGAAGACAGTTGCACAGTATCACATTAAGATGCAGCATCATTTGATTTCATTCATCTGCATTTTCCTCATTAGGATCTCTGATGCAGCCTCATTCTGCTCCCAGATGCTGCAGCGTTTAAGATGTTAAGTGAAGTCAAGTAGTGCCGAAGGATTTATATCCTCTAGTTTGAGCTTTTACATTCTAAACGAGTAATTGATCAAACAAGAAAATAATCTGAAGGTTGACAACTTGCAAAACAAATCATAAGATTCAGTCTTATTAAAAAAAAATCTGATGAGGAGAGTTGTTTGAGAGTCTGACAATGTTTGCAAGCTGCATTCCTCTGGGTTTTTTTTTTTCACTTTGCCTGATTTGGTGTTTGTCATTTGTCATATTTGCAATTAGGGCCTCACAGCCTGGCCGCAAATGCACATTTCTAACAGGAAAGCTCAGGGAATGTAGAAACTTTTCCTAACAGATGTCCTCCTTGAGATCAGGAGTTTCACTGCTTTTTTTTTTTTTCAGCAAGTCTAATATTTGCTGCTCATGCTAATATCTACAATGACAGTATCTGCCTCAACTTTGTTTACTGTTTGTGCAGCATCAGTAGCTATTAGGCGCTGATGCTGCTGGCTGTTCTTGTACCTATTCTTTACTACGTTTTACCTTTTATTAGTTATTTTCTGCTTACATACTGCAGCTGTCACATTACCTGCTGTCACTGGACTGACAGTTCTTTTAGAGTCACATTTAACTGGTTTGTCTTTAATTGCCAAAGTGTGAACAGAGTTTCATGTGCAATGCACATAAACATGAGTAGAAAACAAAACTTTGCCACACTTAGAATATACTTGAATGTTATACCTTATCACATTTCTACAGCAGTAAAAGTGCAGATTGTTCTCCAGCTATACATGTTTCACAGATTTACTCAACGCTTTCATCATGGAATTAATCACCGAACTGGCCATTAAATGCTGAAACAATGAGATGCCTTTTCAGAGGTTTTAGTAGAGGATAAAAACTTAAAAGTTGAAGAAGACTTTTGTATAATTTCAGCATGGAAAAAGGACAAGAGCCCCATGTTAAAGTTTGGATAGCTTTATGATTTCTTGCTCCAATCTCAAACATCAAATAGATGGCTGGAGCTATGGATTGTTCACAGGCTTTTCTTCCAAGGGTAGGTGGTGCAAATCGTAAAGCTTTATAAATTCTCTTATTTCTGTACAGTCACGGTCTTCCTTAAGCAGTGGCTGAGCACTCAAAGCACGCCCCAAAAGGAGGAGAGTGCTGGACAAACATTACAGAGGTATGAAATGAACGGAGGAGGTCAAGTGTAAAGCTGAAGAACCAAGAAGACCTTCTGAGAGAGCTGATTATTGGCTGTGGAAAAACCCAAAGATAACTCAAGACAGCCGGGAGGTAGAGCTCTGCTATTTTTCTAGGGCTGTGATGAAATCTTTCTGTAAAGGCTTAAGAATCACACTTAAATCTCTCATGTCTTTAAAGCATTGCGGTGGATGGATCACACTTTCTGCTTATTGGACTGTACAACTGGATGGGGTCTTGCATAGGAAAGCTGATTTCTACTTGTCATTATATGTGAAGGAACAAGACAATAAGGAGTAAATAAAGCAGTGGACTGTAAATTACAAGGTAACTGGTGGGAATTGGGAACTGGTTCTTGGAAAGAACCGGCTCCAGTTTGAATAAATGGAATTGTTAATCAGCTTGCCTAATGACATCACATACACCCTGTGTATTTTGGCTCAGAATATCTCCAATATAGTGTCGAGGCACAAGCACTCCAAATATGGTTGTATTTCACAATAAAGGACGATACTAAGGCTCACTGCAATACATGCAGAACTTTAATCACTTCAAGGGGGAAATACTTCCAGCATGCTAAAACATTGGTCCACGCAGCATGCAATTAGTTTGTGCAAATGTAAAGCTTTTGATACATTGCTTAGCAACAGCGATGATGCTCGATGGGGAGCTCACGGCATGTTTTCTATCTTAAATTTCTCAGGTAACGTATAACTCCCCCAGGTCCTACTGATTGTAATAATGTTAGTGCCATACTGAATGAATGATCCTTTTCATTCATTCATTTATTTTCTGTACCGCTTATCCAGTTCAGGGTTGTGGGGGTTGCTGGAGCCTATCCCAGCTAATATCAGGTGAGAGGCGGGGTACACGTACACCCTGGACGGGTCGCCAGTCTGCGAATGATTAATCTCCATTTCATATCAACCTTAAGTCCTAAAACATGCTGTAAACTTCTATTCACAAAAACTGTAAATGAACAAAAGTTGATTATTGCAGTTGTATTTTATATCACAATGTTCATTTGAAAGAGCTATTTTTTGAATTAAGCATGTTTGTTGAGTTGGAGCCAAATGCAAAATGTTGGTTCATATTTTTATTTAAAGAGTAACTTTAATCAAAAACATTTGATATATATTTCATAACTCAATAAGAATCGACAAAACAGCCGATGCAGAGCCTAACTGATAAGTGATATCGATAATGGAAACGAAATTGCTAAATTCTCAATAATTCCCATCCCTAAAGGAAACTGAGTCAGTGTTTACTACTGTCCCTCATAATCATGTTGGGGAGACGGCAGATGCTCATATACTATATGTAAAGAAGCTGTTTTCTATTTTACAATTGAAAAAAAAAAACCTACAAGAGGGTTATCAGTCTGCAGGTTATCAATGTGCTGATCAATGGTTAGCTTCAAAGAGGGGGCAACATCCATGACCTAGTCACCTACATTTAAAGCCTTTTTCCTGGGAATCCATTACGGCAGTGATCCCCAACCCTGGTCCTCAAGGCCCACTGTCCTGCACGGATTAAATGTGTCCCTGTTGCAACACATCAGATTTGCACTAAATGGATCTCCGACAAGCTCTGCACACATCTGCTACGGACCCATTCATTTAAATATGGTACTTGGAAAAAACTGCAGTTACTTTATCACCCCGAAACAGGAAATGCATTATTACAGGTTAAGTTAATGTTTGATTTGATATTATTTTTCTTCCCTGAGAAATGAAGAAAAAAAAAAAAGAGAGAGAGAGAGAGAGAAAACAAACAGATTCAAGCCACAAAATGCTTTTGAATTTTGAGTGCTTCATAGCTGAGAATGGGACACCCTTCAGGGTAGCAGATACATTTACAGAACTGATTAGCAGTTGCTTCTTGAAATGCTCCAAAAAAGTGACATTTTTTAGTTGACATTGTTTTGATAATTAAGCCTGATATTTCTTTTTTTTCACATCTTAAAAGATGAAAGAGAAAGAAAAAAAGAGCACTGCAGCTACCTCAAGGACGCCAAGCTGAGCAAACGCTTGCATCCCACTCTCAGTATTGTTACAGTATAAATTCCTAACTTCACCTCATAATTTGATAGCTTCATTTTGCTACTGCAGTAAAAAAAAAAAAAAAAGATATAAATACTATACCAGGATTAAAAGTACAAGCAGATTTGTGAAAAAGCTACATCTGTAACCTCTTTAATAATGAACCACTTATCTTTGACCTTAACGCTGATCTCTGCAGCAACAACAAGACAAACAGTTGTAACATGGACTTATCGCTCACACTGAGGTCGTATAGTTCTTACCCAGAAGTGTGATGATGCAGCCCAGAATAGCCAGGAGGGCGCCGGTGCTCAGGCCAGTTGCTGTGTAGGCCACTGCTCCACAAGACAAGGCCACGCCGTCAGAGTCACAGTCACACACTCGCACCGACAGTGTGTTTGTGCTGCTGAGGGCAGGACTTCCACTGTCCACAATTAAGACAGGCAGTCGATACACAGGCTGCTCACGTCTCCTAAAGCCGTCTCTCTTCGTCAATATGGACGCTGTGTTGTCTGCAAAACAAAGTAAAAGCAGAAATGTCAATTGTATTTGAGGTTTCAAATAACCAACGAGCTGGAAATAAATGACTAACAGAGGGTTTAACTTTTATTCTGTGGTGACTGTTTTGCCTTGGTGTTGCATTTGAAATGATTTCCCAGTATTAAAAACAGGAATGGCAACAGATGGTGTCATTAACACAGTTCACTGTCTGACACATTGTGGCATCTCTCTCTGGTCTTGGCCACCTGTTGGCTCATATCAGCTTTCATTTGATGGTAAATCTCACATGAAATCTCCGTGTATGAAAAGCAGCAAGAGGGGAACAATTTGCCATTAGAGCAGCTAAAAAAAGACATTTGGTGACAGCTGCATCAATGGATGGAAAGCAATCTCAAACTGAGCCATGACAATTGAAATGTAGATTTAGCCTCAGAGGACAATTCCTTTGTTTGTCTGAGGGATATTCAGAAGTTGAAGAAAAGAAGGTAAAAGCTGATATATGGATGTGTTCTCTTGTAAATGGGACATTAGTAAAATTTGAAAAGCACTCCGATTGGATGAATAAAAACACAGCTGGTTGATGCTTACTGGCATGAATGTGTCCTGGTACTATGAAACATAGAGTTCTGTTCTTACAGTAGCACCTTCAGTGCTATGGTTTGGTAGTTCATCCCAAAGGAGGTGGATTGATTTCCTTGTTACCAACATTTGTCAATTTCAGTGCGTTGTGGTTTAATTATCTTCTGTTTTGTTCACCTTTTAGCTGACTTCCATCTGGTTGCACAAATGTACAATAATGTGTATATTGTCTCAAGCACTGAACCGTACAATCATTGTCACAACCGAGGTGCCAGGGGCAATGGGGACAAAGGGCTGATGTTTGAATTAAAGCATGGAAGGCAGTGTTTTAGGGATCTGACTTTGTCAAAGACTAATGTTGAAAAAGGAAGATTTTTTTTTTCCATTTTAGATTGGAGAATTATGTCCAATCTCTGAGGCCTAGTCCCAGCCACTCTCCATGGCCCCACCAGCTGGCCAAAAACTTTTGTTTTGTCTGGGTGATGTAGGTTCCCTTTTTGTTTCATGCATCAAGCAGTAGTGGTCATCTAAACATTCAATTGACCCCCAACACGTCTGTCACTGGGCTAGATGACCACCACCCCCCTTGTACATAAAATCCAAGGGGCAACTATACAAAATGGAAGTGTAAGACTGTCATTCTTAGCCTCACCAGGCAGTGTAATGAATCCGTCTATAAGGTTGCTGTGGAGAGGTTTGCAGACTGGTGTGACAGCCACATCAACACCAGTAAAACTGTTAAGATGCTACTGGATCCCAGATCAGCCAGTGACCAGTGCTCTCTTACCATTCACAATAGTATCATTAAACAGGTGACTTCATACAAATACCTTGGTGTTTACACTGATAGTGACCTGAGTTGGCAGACACAGGTTGCCACCGTGTGTGCCAGGATTGATCAGTGCCTCCATTTTTTGTGGAGACTCCGCTTGTTTGGGTTCTCCAAAAATATAATGGTGATTTTCTATAGAGCTATGATAGAGTCCATCTTGCAGCACAGTATCACCTGCTGGTTTGGAAATTTAACAGTTAAATCTAAGACTCAAATTCAAAACCTCATGAAAACAGCTGGTAGGATTAAGGGGCAAACTCCTGCTAGTCTCCAGGAGCTTTTTGATCAGACAGTCATTGCACAGGCAAAAAATATTTTATCTGACAGTTCCCATGCTCTGCATGTGGAATATACATTATTACAATCAGGGAGGAGGTACAGGGTCACCATGAGTAAAAATACCAGGTAAAAGCATTCATTTGTTCCACTATCCATAAAGCTCATTAATGAGCGAAGGTGACCTATCAGTCATAGAGTAATGTTTTGTCATTTTTGTCTTCTGCATAGAAGTTTTGTCTCTTTGTACACATATCTGCTTTTGATTTATAATTACTGTTGGGTCTTGGACCTCTGTTGTTGTGATTGCTCTAGATGTCTTATAGTTTTTTTTTTTTATTGTTTTTATTGTTTCTATTGTGCAGTTGGCCCTTTTAACCAGGCCAAGTTTCTCCCAAGGGAGACAAATAAAAAAAATCTGAATCTGAATCTGAATCTAAGACAAAGTGTGGAAGCTGGGACTGGTCCCAAGACTTAACTTTCACCGCATACTTAAGCTGCCCACCTTAAGGGTACAACTATAGAGAACCCTTTGCAGATGACACTAATTGTTTCCAACAACTTCTCTTAACTTCTTTAAGCTGGGATAAACTCTTTCTGACATGTTTTTTTTCCATGGACACCTCAGAGGGATCTGATCACCAGGTTGAGAGCTGGATTGTTAATGTGTCCTGAAAAGGAAAGGAAGAACAAATATAAAAGTTTGGCCCAGGTCCAGGGTGGGAACTGAGACCGACTGCCGAGTTTAGAGGGGACTGGAGTTGATTTAGTGTTATAATCCAAGATCTATTTTAAATATCTGAAAAAATGAAGTCTCCCTTTATAACCATCACCCGGTACAGATGATCGGATACATACCAATAACAAATATTTCAAAGGAAATCTTGACAAAACCAGTGGCAGTCTTGTGCCCTTATTTCAAATTCTTTGAAAATTGCATAGAGTTTTATCTGTCATATACATAAACACCTGCTCACCCAGGCTGGAAGAGACATGGCACAGATTGGATCAATCAGTTGTTGCATCCAAATCAATTTCATGGCTATATCTTTCTGTCACCCCTCTTTTTTGTTTGTTTGTTAAATCAAACCAAGAATCTTTTTATAACTTCATACACAATGTTCTAACATTTTACAGATGTTATCCATCCATCCATCCAAAGATCCTGATAGAAACAGGTGAAGCAGACACTCCCATCCGTCAACCCCAGGGCCCTTCTGCTGATCCTTGATGTTATCGCTTCTGAAAGTCTAGGGTAATACCTTCTTCCCTGCTGCCCATGCCCAAAAAAAAAAAAGATACATAATAATGATAGAAATAATCTGATATAAGCTGCCAAAAATAATGGACAATTTTTTACATGCTCTAATGCAACGAAGAAACACCAGTGTGTTCAGTGAGACTTTGTCAAGTTCCCTGCAAACCAGAAAGATACAGGACATCATAACTGCCACCAGCCATGACCATCCAGAATAAGGCACTATCCTGTTATCAATGGGCTACATGCACTACTCCACTACTTCCTGAACTTCAGCCAGCACCTTCGCTTCCTGTCTTTCATGACTGGAGAAATGGATTAATCCAGGTGTGTCTGGCACCTGGATTAATCAGTTTTTCCAATAATGAAAGATAGGACACAATGGTGCTGGTTGAAGTTCAGGAGGTAGTGGAGTCATGCATTTAGCCCAGTATGAAAGAAAAAAAAAAAAAAAAAAAAAAAGAAAGAAAGAAAGAAAGAAAGAAAGAAAGAAAGAAAGAAAGAAAGAAAGAAAGAAAGAAAGAAAGAAAGAAAGAAAGAAAGACTACAACTGCAATTTCCCTCTGAGATTAATGAAGTATTTTTCATTCATTCCATTCCAGTTAAGTTTTCATTCATTAACTTTCATTTTCATGTCCAAAATATGAGACCAGGTTTGCAGTGCAGCAGATCAACAATCAAGTGATCCTCCAATAGGACAGCCAGGAGTTTGATCCACACACCCCTCAGTGTGTAAAGTGCCACTGAGTAAGACAGCAACCACTGCATGTGTCATGAATTTATACACAACACAGGGAAGAAATGGTAGGACACAAGGGGACCAATGACAAGAAACTGGGGAGTGAAAATGATGATTTGACAATGAACAACTGAAACCCTGTGGACCATGACAATATGTTTCTAGGAAAAAAAAAAAAAAAAAAAAAATCTGATGTATATGATAGAGCCAGTGTAAAACACTTTGTAGAACTGAAAAAAGATTCTATGTGCAGGAAAAATAAAACATGTGAAAAGGAACACCTGAAATAAATGTGCTTTGGCTCATTTTATCTAAATTGAAGCAAAGCAATTGAAAACCTGACTGAATTTGACAGCAGGAAAATTACTCATTTGAAAATGCGGTCAGCCTGAACAGAATCTGATAGACACCTAAAAAAAACCTTGAAGAGTTTGTCAGAAAATGACAATAACATTATAAAACCATCTTGAAAAAGGATGTTAAGTCTAACAAACTAATTCTAGAAATATTTTTTATATTCTTCATGTCACATAAGCAGGAACTTTAATTACCACTTTTCTCCTGCACAACAGTCAGAAACAGTAACTGACCAGTACACTGGAGATGATATCAAGTAAAATCTATCATTTAAACTACAAGGAACATTTAATAATGTTAAGGCTACCATTTTTTTCCCCACCACCTCTTCTAAGGCGCTCTTCTTCAAGTGAGCAGGCAGAAAAATTGACACACAGAGGCAATAAACCCAGACCTTCTTGGACTGAATCTCAGTTCCTCAGAGAAGCCATCAATCATTTATATTTGGCTACATACATAGTGAACACAAGGTAAGCTCTAATGAAGCTATAAGAAACTGTTTCCAGACCAGGCTACTCTTCATCTACAGAGAGGTTACTTCAAACATCCAGTTCAATGTGAAGCACATGCCTGCACTCACGTGGATCACTCTGGCACAGCCTGGCTGCTCTGCTCCTTAAACATGGCAGCTTCGGCCGAGCTCCCACACATGCAGACCAAACAGTCCACCCAGGTTGTTATCTCTGAGAGTCCATCAGTTCTGCGTGTGTTCTTTTCAAGGGATACGTTGAAGTTTGTGATGATCGGGTCAAGAACAATTAAACAAGTCTTTAAAGTTGTATGCAAATTAAAAATATGTTTTCCTGTTGGGAGAAACTAATTGTCTTTCATTTTCTGTGTAGGTGGACACTAGTTCATAATGACATTGAGGTGATTTTCATCTTGTATTTTAAGCTTGAAGTTATAATGTAAGAACACACAAAGCTGTAGCACAAACTAGGTTTGCCCAGATGTGCTCCGGATGCTCTCAGTTTTGATATGGAATTTAGAGAAGGAAAAAAAAGGTAGCAGGGGCATTGTCATAACAGAATTATGGTTTCATTTGGCGGAGCTGGGCATGCCAGGAGGCCCCAGATACTTCGCACTTCTTTTGAGTTAGATTGCTGGGTGGATTGTGGCCAGGTAGAGAGAGCTAAAGTGAGCAATGGCCAAAATATCAACTGCATTGCTGCCAGGCTTAATTCAAAGGAAAAAAGTAGCAAAGAGCTAACTTAGACCAACACCTTTCACAGACTCTGAAAGCCACTTCCAATTTTCACTGGGGAGCGTTTGATTTTACAGCAGCATGCAACAGGACTGACCTGACTCTTTGAGCTTTGACAAAGATGTATACCATAACTTTAAAGTGCTCAGTGAATTCCTATTTTCAGGACACATAAGGCATTTAGAGCAAACGATTCTTGTGGTTTCGATTTCCTGAAAAAACACATACCTCTGAGTATTTTTACTCTGGTTAAACGTATTGCAAATAGTGAAAGATAATGGAAGGAATATAACATCCAGCTGGTTAACAAATCAAATCATCATGTTGTAATTCCTCATGCCAGTAAAGCAATAACATCATTTTCAATTATTGTCTATTCCTCTATGTTTTGATTTAGTTTTGAAGGCTAACATTAGAAAGGTTTTTAAAAGCTTGTCCCAGTGTTGTATTCTGACATTTCCTGGACCAATTATCAAAGAGCTTTGTTTACATCCATCAACATTCTCATAACGGATAGGAAAAGCTGTTATTCTGAAGCAGTTGCTAACAAAGCTCTGGCAAAAAAGAGTTTAGCAAAACAAAGAGCATCTGATGGACTGTGAACCTCAAAAATCTTTTTTGCACCCTCTTTTTTAAAATTTTTTTCTCTGCCAGTCTGTCTTTGAAATAATGTTGAAATGTTCTCTAGTTATATTAAGTCTTACTGCCGAGGCTAGAAAAAGATACGAAGCAAACTAGTGTCTGTTGGACTAAGTGATGCCCATCGTCTGCCCGCTGGTGCCTGGTTGGACAAATCCACACAATGGCCTGATGATCAAGTTTCCTGATCTTGTTATGTATTTGGTTTCATCAGGTAAGCGATGTGTTCAAACCATTTATTCTTTATTGAATATTAATTTTCCTGGATTTTTAAGAAATGGTGGTATTTCTTTGCTGTACTTCTCAGAAGTTTGAACTCACCAATCAAGGCATAAATTACTGGTTGCTCGAAGCTCATCTGTATTTTACTGATGATAACGTTGTGCAGTGTTTATAACGCTGTTAATGCTTTTCTGCCATTTTTGGGGTTTTTATGCTTATGTGGGAATATTGATGGCAGTGATCTGGATGAATGTGATCTTTAGTCCGTCCCTAGGAGATGGGAACAGAGCGGGTGGCACTGTATTTTGTACATCCACTGATTTAATGATGTTTTCTATCATATGCAAAAACAACTACAGGGTTTAAATCAGGGGTGTCAAACATAAGGCCTGGGGGCCAAAACCGGCCCTCCAGAGGGTCCAGTCTGGCCCGTGAAAGGGCCTAAAAGAAGAAACCAAAAAACCGGGGCCCAAGGGATGGGGCCCAGGGAAAAAGGGAAAAAGAGATACAGAGACCAACAAAACCTTTTTTATATTAATAAAATAGAATAAGAAAAAATCTGGAAGAGGGAAAAAAGAAAACAAAATTCTAAAAGAAGAAAACAGAGGGGGGGCAAAAAAAAAAAAAAAAAAAAAAAAAAAAAGGAGGTGAATCATTAAATGTCACATTAAAACAGTAAGACAAACTCTAATTTCTGATTGGTCACATTTACCTGATTAAACACATTTTACCGACCACTTTATTAGGTACACCTTGCTAGTACGGGGTTGGACCCCCTTTTGCCTTCTGAACAGCCTTAATTCTTCGTGGCATAGATTCAACAAGGTACTGGAAACATTCCTCAGAGATTTTGCTCCATAGCATCACGCAGTTGGGGCAGATTTTTCGGCTGCACATCCATGATGCGAATCTCCCACATCCCAAAGGTGCTATATTGGATTCAGATCTGGTGACTGTGGAGGCCATTTGAGCACAATGAACTCATTTTCATGTTCAAAAAAACAGTCTGAGATGATTCACGCTTTATGACATGGCGCGTTATCCTGCTGGAAGTAGCCATCAGAGGTTGTTACACTGTGGTCATAAAGGGATGGACATGGTCAGCAACAATACTCAGGTAGGCTGTGGTGGTTAAACCATGCCAAATTGGTACTAAGGGGCCCAAAGTGTGCCAAGAAAATCTTTCCCACACCATTATACCACCACCACCAACCTGAACCGTTGATACAAGGCAGGAGGATCCATGCTTTCATGTTGTTGACACCAAGTTCTGAGCCTACCACTTAAATTTTCAAACAATTCTGTGTAAACCCTAGAGATGGCTGTGCGTGAAAATCCCATGAGATCAGCAGTTTCTGAAATACTCAGACCAGCCCGTCTGACACCAAGAACCATGCCATGTTCAAAGTCACGTAGATCAACTTCCTTCCCCATTTTGATGCTCAGTTTGAACTGCAGCATATCGTCTTGACCATGTCTACATGCCTAAATGCATTGAGCTGCTGCCGGTGGTATGTGGGGGGCTGTAGCTCAGGTGGAAGAGCAGTCGTCTCTCAACCGGAGGGTCGGGGGATCCATTCCAGGCTTCCCCAGACTACATGCCAAAGTGTCCTTGGGCAAGACACTGAACCCCAAGGTGCCTCCCTAAGTGGCTATCGGGGTATGAATGTGTGTGTGACTGTGTGTGTGACTGGGTGAATGTGATACGTAGTGTAAAGCGCTTTGAGCGGTTAGTATGACTAGAAAAGCTGGAAAAGTACAGTCCATTTACCATTTACCATGTGATTGGCCGATTAGAAATTTGCATTAATGAGCAGTTGGACAGGTGTACCTAATAAAGTGACCGGTGTGTCTATCTATCTATATCTATATCTATATCTATATCTATATATATATATATATACACACACACACATAATATATATATATATATATATATATATATATATATATATATTTACGCAGAGGAGCAAACCATCTGACACAAAGTGCTTCTGGTTGCTTCTGTGAAGTCCATTATATGTATACTGTATGTTCAGGACACTGGATGTTCATATAATCATTTGCAGTTAGTAGTAAAACATCTATATCTTACCTGTTCTTCAACTCATGTGAAACATTTGCAATTTAAACAGTTATTAAATCAACTCAACTTCAAAAACTTTAACTTAAAGTTACCAGGTAACAGATGTTTTTTGCAACAGTCAGTCGGTAAATGAATAAAAGTTATCTAAATAGCAGCTTGGATCCAGTTTGATATATTCCATCTGTACTTCCCAATCGGACACCAATTAATCCACAAAAAATACCAAAAATAAACCAGTGGGCTTGTAAAATATAAATTAGATAAATAGCCAATCATATAAAATACTTAAAACAACTTTTAAATCTAAACTGAATTTCAGACTTCCAATGAACACTTTATAATATTCCAATCGCTTTTTGATGCTTTTAACAGTTTTCCTGACGTGCAGATACTCTGGGTGTACAGGTACTATACTTCAAGAAGCATTTTAATTTCAAATGATCACATAAAACCACAAGAGAAATATGTCAAAGAAATAACACAAAAGCTTGCTGCACCTTTGTTATCTCGTAGAGTGAAGTTGTGGTTGCCAGCAACAGGTGCAGCCAGAGCGAAATAAAAGCGATGACCACTTGGAGGTTCATCCTTATCCACCGCACTGATGGTCTGAATCACCTGAAGAAAAGAACAACAACAAAAAAAAGATATTCAAGAGCAGTTGGCTTGCCGATCTTTATCTGATCTCACTGGATGATTAGGTGTTAACTGAACCCGTAAATTGTTCAGAGTGTGCTTGCAGAAAGCACCAACTTTTCTCCCTCTCTGGACCAGTAAAGTATCATCATCAAGCCTTTGTATGGGCATCACTTTTCACTCTGACACAGATTTATAAACATGGGGGACATAAATATTGTGGGCGAAGCAACAATGTGAATAAACTGAAAAAGAAAAAAAAAAAAAAAAAAAGAAATCTACTTGATTGTTACTGATGGAGAAAGTTGGTTTTATTATGTTTGGCTGTGGTTTTGAGTCATTTATCTCCTGAAATACAGTAAGTGCTTATTTGGCAAGAAGTTGGCAACCTCTTAAGGATGAAGTGGTTTCTTTGGGGAAGTGTTTTCTAAAAAGGAAATCATTGTGCATAGATTTTTTTTTCTTCCTAATCCAAGTACTTAGATCAACACATATATGGTGTGGTCAACTAGATTCACCCAGAGAAAAACAAGATTTGTACAGTTCAATGTCACTGAACCAATTATATACTGTACACCGTGTTGCACTCTCCGATTACTGTGTATAAAAAAAGGAATCACCATCATTAATATCTAAACATTAAATATTTTTTTAAATATTTGTAAAAGTTCTTCAACATAATTTGAATAATTGAGTTATGAACTATTATCCCACGCAGCTATTACAGTATAAGGGAACAAATTATGTATAGACCAGCTCCATGCTGGCTTCATTTACCCCTCAGAGGGTTGCTGCTGATGTGTGTACAGTGAAGTGTTAAATGTAGTGTGAAGATGTTTGTGATGTATGACACGTTTTCCCACAGTTGTGAAAACTGCTAACTAACCTGGGAATTTGCAGACATATTTTTGCCTTGCCCTGTAAGTCCTCTCAGTGGGAAGATGATTTAGTCAGTTCAATAAAACGAACTTTAAGCAAGACTTCACACCTTAAAATGTGTTCTACCTAAGAGACAATCACTGATTTTTTTCCCCTACTTGATAAGAAGGGTTGTTGATGATTTCTGATGTGAAAGAGGGGGTTTAATGTCATTATTAGGCACATAAATTCCCTTTAATAGCACAACCAAATGACTGTGTTACCTTCAGCAGTTTTGAAAATACTATATACATGAAAAACAACCCAAAGAAATGTGACATCACTCCATTTCTGTATCCAACACTTTCAAAATTCACTGCTGTCCCTTTAAGATGCCCCCTGCTGTTTCTGACACGCCCACTCCACTAATCACAACACTCTGGTCTCAGGCTCTGGTGGGGCGGAGCTCAGCAAGGGAGGGGGAGGAGCTTCGTGGTATTGGAGGTGCTGTGTGGTAGCAGCCATTCTGGCAGCCATGTTGGTTTCCGCAGGAGATTCAGGGATTTCTCAAATATGCGTGAATGAGTCAAAGTAACGCCCAGGGCATGTTTTATGGGGAAGGAATGACATGATGGCATAATAAAAAGCTCAAAAAAGTCCATCTTGCATGTTATCCCGCCTTTGAATATACATGTGTGTCTGCTACTTAAATTAATTCTCATCTAAATAAACAACCATCTTCCACACTTGATTGATAAGTTTAACATGACAAATTTTGCCTTGACCTGACTACCTTGGTTTCTGAAATGTAATTAACTATGAAATTGTATATAAAATTAACTTTAAGCATGTCTCATTGTATCTTATCATATTGTATCGTATCGCATTGCATTTTATCGCATGGTATCATATTGTATTGTATCGCATTGGATTGCAGTGTATCATATTGCATCGTATCGCACTGCATTGTATCGTATCGCATCATACCACATCCCAGCACATCGTATCGCATCCTATTGCATTGTATCGTATTGTATTGCATTGCAGCGCATCGTATTGCATGATATCCCATTGTATCGTAGCATATCGTATCATATCGCACATATCGCTTTGCATTGTATCGTATCGCATCATACCGTATCGCAGCACATTGCATGATATCCTATTGCATTGTATTGCATTGCATTGCATTGCAGCGATTATTATATATTATTATTTTATCGTATCATATTGCATCATATCGCTTTGCATCGTATCACATTGTATTGCATTGTATCGCATCGTATCCCATCATAGCGCAGTGTATTGTAGTGAATCATAGCATTTAATAGCGTATTGCATCATATCGCACCTTATTTAATATCGTATTGTTTCACATCGTATTGTATCACATCGTTTAAAATTGCATAATATCGCATCGCATCGCATCGTACCGCATCGCATTGTATCGCATCACATCATATCGCAACTCACCACATCGTATTGCATCGCATTGCATCGTATCGTATTGCATCGTATCGCATTGCATCATATCGCATTGCATCGCATTGTATCGCATTGTACTGCATTGCATTTTATTGTATCGTATCACAAAATATTGCATCATAACACATTGCATTGTATTGTACCGTATTATATCACAAAAATGTTTTTATTTGTGTTAACAGGACAATGAAAAATACAATTAAAAACTATTTTATTTGGCATTACAAGGAAAAACTAGTAAAATTGGAGAGCCTTTCCAGTCATCCACAGCCAGGGGCTATGGTATTGTGTACTGATGATGTCTGGTAATCACAGTATCATGAAAATACACACATTACTTTTATTTCTAATATCTTAAGCACCATCAGACTTACTGGCCTTGAGCAGCACATTTAAACATGAAATACAATCCCACTGCATGTTGCTACACTAATGCTGTCCAAAATAAAACTGCATGCTGTGCAGTCAGCCATGTCTACTTCATTATTAAGAATGAAAGTGACTCATGATAAGAACTGCTCTTGCTTGAGGCACTGAAGGAAAAACATTTGTATTTGTGAGTTAAACAAGTGAATACAATTTTTTTTGCCCCACTTTATTTTGTCTCTGAACTCAGGACTAAAGACAATTTCACTCCATTTATTATATAACAGGGTTGACAACTATTACAAGAGATCAAATGGCCAAATAAACCAAATTACTTTCACCCACGAGCATGTGCTTCAGTGGTTATTTGATTCACAGAAACACACTATCTAAAGAAATCAAGTTAGCTCTTTTTAAAGAAAAAAACATAATTAATCAGTGCCTGCAGAGAAAAAAAAAAAAGAAAATCTCGCTCAGTACATGCTGTACATGTAAGGAACATCACACTTCAAGATGCCATATGGCGACAAATGATGCCACCACGATGGGCATTAAAGTAGGTGTTACTGCTGTTGTGTCCTTATAAACTTACACCAAACATTTGGACGCAACCTAGAAACTCAACCATGAGACAACTCACACTTATGGAGAGCAGCCAATAGATTCTTAAAAGCAATCTCACTACATTATCACATCTACCAGCCTCAAACTGCTTTGAGCTAAACATAAAATGAGACAAAATTAAGGGAAAAAAAAATGTGTGGAAGAGACAGAAAAAAAAAAAAAAAAAGCCAATGATCCATCAGTGCTGAGACATGGATTATCAGTTGTCAGCTGTGATTAAATGCTGCTGGTTACAAGCTGTCAGGTATTAAGTGTTTGTGTAGGTGGCGAACGACATCCTGCCAATTATTAAAACTGGCAGGGGGAGTGAAAATTTATGAATTTCTTGTACTTTTTTATTGCAGAAATTAAAACAGCTATTTCTTCGCTAAAGTAACCACAAAGTGTAATCTTTCTGTTTACAGTTCAGTATTGCAGTGCAAGGGGGACATAAAACTGGATCAGAATTGTAAAAAGGTTATCTTCTCTAGCTCTTAAGCGTTTGGGATGTGTGTATAGGCAGATGGAGGTGATGTTTGTGTCAGGATCAGATCAGTGGTAGACAGATGCAACAATTGAGCATCTAAACATGCAGCATATGCAAGCTCCGCTGCACAGCAAAGGCTGCCATTGATCCTGGAATCATAATAATTCACATGACTCTCACTCTGCTATGGAAATTTCACATCTGATAGAAAGCTCTCTTTGTGGTTCTTACACCGACAATGAATCCTATACACAATTTGAAACCTTTGATGTCCTTTGAATATAGCAGGTGGATTCAGAGCTTATCTCGAGGAAGGTTTTCATTTCTCACTGCAAAGGGAAAGGACAGTAAATCATCTCTAAATCAAACACTTTGTAATGTATAATGCCTTTCATTAGTGTGGCTCTGATGCAAGGCATTACGGCAAACCTTTGGTGGGGAATCCTCTAATGGGTTGAGTAGGAGATAGGAGGAGAGAGACATGGCTGCAGACATAAATTCTCGCTGAAAGACATTAACGGCAGCAGCCGACTGGTGCCTGTCGCAAGGAGCGACTGAGGGGCCTATGAATTACCGAATTAAACGTTTCTTGAGTTTACACTTGGCTGCATGTCGGATCAAAAAAGATATTAGAGGATAAAGGTGCCTATTTGTAGCTTTGAAGTAGGAGTCGGCTTGGGAGTACCTTATTCATTCCTGAAAGTCAAACCAAACATTAAAGACGAGAACAATCAGTAAGTAAATGAGTGTCATCTGCTTTCTTAGGTATGTCAGCAAAATACCATGATTAGCAGATCTCAGCTCAATCAAATCTTTTTCATCATTATTCTACTGGAAGTCAGCAGGCGGCTGGATTTCTGCCATTCAGAGAAGACTGGTTTAACTATAAAGGTCAAACAGCTGGCGGGGTGCTTAATGGCTATAGTGTGGTAGGCCTCCAAAGGTTTCAGGCGTTAGGATATATAGGCTGGCTTATATTTACTCCAATTGAGCAATGGATTTTTTTTTCAGACATGTTTTACAAATCCTAAATATCAAATCAACAGATCTGTTTGGGTCCAAAGTTATAATTCAGTAAAATCCACTTATCTGCCTTATAAAATCTTTATTTTGTAAGATGCTTTCATGCAAACCCCTTGGTTTGTTGTTGAGAATTAGGTTTTAATAGTCAGGCAAAAAGCAGAGAAAGAGGGTTTCTAGAGTTCTCAAGTAGATAGGCGGCTGAGTACAGTTATAAGGCCCTCTCCTACAACCAGCTCCCAGTTTGAGCTCGGGAAGCAGACATCCTCTCTGCTTTTAAGGTCAGACTTAAAACTTTACTTTTTTGATACAGTTTATAGTTATTTTCATTCATTTGTACTTTTCCTTTTTTTCTAAGCTGGTAAGGCTTAGAATTAGACACCTTTTTCCTGTCTTCTCCAACCCCAAAGGTTGAGCAAGATCACTGCTATTCCTGCATCTACGTAGTTCTGCTGGAGGTTTCCTGACCTGTTTAAAGAATTGCTCAGGATGAGGGACTCAGCTGAAAAGGTTTGATGCAATCCATTGGTTTCTTTCGCCAAGCACTTATTATTTTTGAATTGGCTTCTATAAGCACGATTGGACTATAATTGGACTACAATTAACTGGACTGAAAGTACCTTGAGACAACTTTACTGGCACTATACAAATGAAGCTGAATGGAACCGAAGTAAGATTCAACTTCCTGCTTCTGAGGTGTAGCAGATGCAGCTTGATGTAAAGAAACTGAATAATCTCACTTTGAGCTGGATGTGACATAACCGTACCTTGTGACTCAGAACAGCTTTCTGAATGAAATATTTTCAGACCTTGGTAGCCCTAAACAAAGTGTGAGGATTGTGTTTATTTAGACTTTTGGATATGGCAGTCACATCTCGCACCCAAATAAATGCTCTAGAGCAGAATAAGTGATTCTTTGTAAATGTCCCTTCAACCAAATTGTTGGTTAGAGGGACAAAAACTACAGAGATCAATGTTCCTTTTCTTTGACTATCACAGTTACAAGTCAGATTTCAGTTTATGGAAAACTACAAGGAAAGTGAAGTTGTAATAAAGCATTAACTGAAGGTTTTGTCTTCTGTCGTCTTATTTATCTTTAGTTGAGACAGTTGTACAGTAGCAGATTGGATGCCATGAGTTATTTATTTAGTATTTGCACTTTTTCACATTCTATTTTACAACTTTTGCTAAACTTGTGTGCCTCAGTGTGTTGGTATATAAAATATAATAACTTGGATCATTTTTATCTTTTTTCACTGGTACTGAGGTATTTGTCTTAAAGTCAAAAGCAAATATGCAAAGTACAGTAATTCAGATGCAGCGGACCTACTGGCCCTACTGCATACTGACAAGATAAATTTTAAAAAAATCATGACAAATGCGGTATATTTTTTTGGGTTCTGAAAGCCTTAACATATATAATCAAGGAAACCTTACAATATTAAAGTCTTTATTTCTTTAATTTTGGACATTTTTTGGCCAATCTCAAACAAACAATTTCAGTCATTTCCCACCCAAACCTCACGGCACCACTTAAAGAAAAACTACAGAAATTTGGCAGATATTTTTGGCGAGGCACCCCTGAACAATTATTTTTTGCATCCTAAATGTACCCTGAGCTCCCTCAGCCAGAGAAAATCAGTCCGATGCTGACTTTTGTCTTATCTCTTGCTTTGTCCCTTTCATTCTCTTTTTTCACATTGCTGAATCAGCCACGATGCACATTCAAAATGGCCACCACATGGATATCCAGCCGCCAGGGGTGCATTATGCAAACTCAGCTGCAATGTGACGCAGCATCCTTGATGTAAAAGTTGTAAAGTGCCATTTCTCAGCCTCAGGATGCTATGGGCTCCATGAATGTACACAATTATTATCACCATTTCACCAAAACGAGTCAAAAGTAGATACAGCATTTATTTATTTTTATTTTTATTTTTTAGCAAATACGATCCTGAAATAATGTGTCCAAAAATACTACCTGGCTTATATGCCAATCACAAAGGCAGTGTAGTGTACGAGGGAACTAAGAAACATCATTCCATGTTGTGTATGTGAGTTTCATTTACAACTCCATCAGTTAAAGAGCATATGAACTGAGATGTGAACAGAAAAAGCTTGACAACCAGTTACAGTATGTACTGAATACTCAGACCTTTCCAGATGATTCTCTACCCTCTATCAACATCAGCTATTATGACAAAAAAAAAAAACAACTTCTGTCTGCAATCCAAAGCCAAATTCAAGATCTGGACTGTTTGATTGAAGTCTCCTCTCCCTGGAGCGTAGTTATTTGGATTCCCCAGACTATACCACCTGGGTGATGGAGCTGAACCTTCACAGATGAAATCCTGACTGTTCACTCAGTGCTCCCTCACAGTAATTCCACAAATAGCATCCTGCCAAGTAAAACGTGTCTCCTCTCAATGGTGTGCAGCTCAAACAATCGAGATTTCACGCTCCCAAACACCTGAGGTGTGTTAGTGAACTGCATTGACCACAATTCACTGCAACTCTGCCACAAAGTACCTATGCTGCTTCGAGCTGCAACTCAAACCGATTATCGAAGCTGGTATGTGGCCTCTTTAATGAGGGATGTAATGCCAGTCAATGTAGCTTGGTTAGACTTGTAAGTTCACACTTCCTTCTCTTTAACACCTGCGAGACAAACACTACTAGGCATTTAAATTCCTTTTCTTCCAGTTCTCTAAACTCTCCCGTCTAGTTATAAGTATTACACCATCTTAAAAGGGTTATTATCAGATTCTTAACGTGTAGGGTTGGTTCTCCAGCAAAGAGCCTTTCATTTAAGCCACCTAAAGCCCTGCTGGCAGATGACTCACACAATAAGATCAAGCCAGCCACTTCAAAGTTGAACCAAGAGTATAAATAAGCATCGGATCAAATAAGTGGCACTCGTTGCCATGGTGATATGACAGCTGTCACCAGGGGTTGTGTTGACGAAGGAAGTGGTGAGCATGCTGTTTTCACACCCCTCACTCTACACTGTCTCCTACGACATCGACGCCCCAAACATCACCCACATGTGGCACCCGTTACTTTGCTCAGCGACCCATCAGCAGCACCCACCCACACATCAAACTGCGATCGCGCACGCACACACGCACGCATAGAAGCTGTATTAGCAATCAATATTTACTCTTCAACAAATGGCATCTTTCAATCTCTATTTTTCCCCAAATTTCTGCAAAGCTTCTCGCTCTTTTCACAGGGACTGGAAGTCATTTGCTGGGACCCGTCAGCCTTGTCACAAGGCTGTTTGCTGACATGATCCTGACAAGTTGAAACTGCTGAAGCTAAGTCATCTCCTGGTGAGATCTGAGATTAAATTTGCCCGATGCTCCATCTTTTTATAGAACAGACACTAAGCTGCCACACGCTTATGTTTCTGTGGCCCTTGTGCTGTGACATATCTGTTTTCATCTCTCAACATGATGCAACACCTATAATAAACTGATAATTTGGACAGCGTCTGCAGGTGTGAACACATTCTGTGTTGTTCATTGACTGATGGGACAGTTGAGGGTGGATTGTAATTAGGGAATAATATGGAAGGTAGAATGATTGAAGGAAAAAAAAAACAGGAAAGCTCTTCTCCAAGAGTGTTCAGTCTAATACTGAGGGCCTTTGTGCTCTCAGAACCCATTTCCTCAAAGCTCAAAGGATGTCAATATTTATATAATAGCTGATGAGTGCTAATATTTCAGGCAAAAAAATTGCATCATTAAAAGTGTGTTGATAACATTCCCAATATATTCATGCATGTACCCATTGCATCTAGTTCTGCATTACTTTGATGCTTAAGAAAAGTACTTGTGGGTGATTTTTAGTCTCGTTGAAAGGTTTCTAATGGAATGAAAATGACCTGGAAGTATCTGAGTGAATTCATTTATGTGCTGAAGGAAGCTCGACATTTCTTTTAGCATCTCTTTATTGTAGAAGACTCTGAACCCATCCTTTACAGACAGGATGTATTTCATTGCTGCAACAGTGATGCTTTATTGTTTTTATCTGGTTGTAATAACTGAGATATTTAGATGAATATGTAGATGGTATGAATCATCAATCTGTCATAAGAATGTTTTCCACTTTTTAGCTTTTTCTTTCCATTGTTTAATGGCAAACCCTGATTATCAAGTGATATTTCATATATTATCTTATCATAATAAGATAATATAGGTAATGTGATATGGCCTTAGTGAAACAACAGATAAGAATGACTTAATTAGATGTGTGAAATATTTATTAAACAGCTGCAGTTTCAGTGCTGCAGACCCGGTCCAGCTTTACCTGCTGCATCTGTGGTCTGATTCTCATTCTAACATGCCTGTCTTGTCCTCAGTCCTTGGGAATTTTCTTTGAACACATCTCCTTAACCCCATGACATTATTCGAAATACATCAGGCCATCGTTCTTTTTCACTATCCAACTAAACCCATGTGGATTTGAAAGATCTTTATCATGTCCCTGTGTTCAATTTTGACAGTCTTGTTACTCAGAAGGAGAGCTTTGTTTGGTTCCAATTTGCAGCAATCAGGCGCCGTGGGTTTTGTATCTCACTTCAGCTAATTCAGCTTCACATCCTCACATCAACTGCGGCAGCTCCAACTGCTGATTGTGTTGGTAAACGAGCCAAATTACAGTAATTAGCTAGAAGGGTACTTGGAGAACACAGTCTTTTGCCAAGGCCTATGCCCAATCTTGCAATTTTTTAAAGAAAGCGATTCAAATCTGCACCAAAGTCAAATAGATTCCTCCCTTGCTCATTGCTCCATCTCTCCACCAGCCTGTTTGTGTTTGGAACAAGAAAACCCAAACAACATGAAAAACAAAAGTCTCAGGGTCTTTAATAAAAGCCAGAAATGTCCTGCCACCCACTTTTGGTGAAAAAGCATTAATCAGAATCCCACATTCCCTCCCAGAGTTTAGGGAGGGGCAGGCAGCAGGCTGAGGGCAACAGAATGCCAAGTCCACTCATGTCTGTAATGGTTACACTGAAGCGATTGTACAATGTGACC
This sequence comes from Atherinomorus stipes, assembly GCA_023101725.1. Taxonomy (NCBI): domain Eukaryota; kingdom Metazoa; phylum Chordata; class Actinopteri; order Atheriniformes; family Atherinidae; genus Atherinomorus; species Atherinomorus stipes. The sequence goes on from JALJCO010012803.1 coordinate 742,785, forward strand.
CCCCCCCCTCACCTCCCTCCTCACTGTCCCCACTGGCCATGCCCCTTCCACCTCATCATGATATCAATTAATATTATGGCAGAAGACAGACGCACAGATGAACCGTAACAAGTGGCATCTCTGGAGAAAGCCATTGCCATGAGACTCTGCCTTAATTAGGCCTGAAAAATGGCAGGTTATTCCATCCAGGCCCTCCCTGATAATCTGTGCTATACAGCCACAGAGTCAGCTGTAGCCCCAACTGGCAAATGTTATTATTTCATCTTTGTTGCAGCTGTGAATAAGCCAATGGGCGTGACAGCTAGTAGGTGACCGAGATGTATTTTTTTAAACAAAGCTTTACAGGAGCGTGCATGTCGTTAGTAAAGCCAACTGTTCCCTGCTACAGCCTTGCATACAGTACACAACAGGAGCATTTTCATTAATTAGGAATCAGGGAGGTGGTGGGGTGAATATCTGACAGGTAATGAGTCCACCCAGTCTGTCTGCTAACCGAGAGTCCACACCTAGTTGGGATTCAAACTGTGTTTTCACATTCAAATGTCAACGTCTCTCCTTCCCTTTGCTCTGTATGTGTTTTTGGGTGTAAATTTCATCATGAAATTTCCATCTTGCCTGCCTTCATTATGCAGTCTGGAGGTGCGATCCCACTGGTACACTTCAGTGTTGCCTAACAGAAGGCTGGATTTGAACGGGATTGAATAGAAATTGGAATTAGTGAAAAATAAAAACAAAAGCAAGTGCTGCTTCTCTGTAGTAGTGAGTCATCATAACAATCAGGGGAAGGAGGAGACTAAAACATGTTACACATCCAAATCCATCTAAAAACACACGGGGTGTAAATACATTCATGATTTTCACATAATTTAGAGTAAAATAAGAGAAACCAAAATGAGAAAACAGTTTGACATCTGAGAGAACACATTTAATAAATCAAAGATATGAAAAAAAGGCAGTGTTTGTCTGTCTGTATGTATGTCTGTTAGTTAGAAAAATAGTTCAAAAAGTTGTGGTGGGGAACATCGCTTGTCATTTTCCTGATGCAAGATCGCAGGCTGCATGCATTCCCAGAGGAAAATTGTACTTCTCAAAGCTTTCTCTTTTGCATCTCACGAGACAAAAGGAGATCTCATCCCAGCCATCTCCTAAAATTCTCTAGGAGAAAATAGTCTTATTTGAGACTTAATGGAGACATCCTGAGAATTATTTGAGAAATGATTGAGATCTCCTTTGAAACTGGAAGTCAGACAAGGTTGAGATTTTGTGCATCTTTTCTATCTGGAGACAAGGTTGAGAAACAGGAGAAATAAGCCACCGCCTCATTTAGCTCTCACGTGGATCTCACATTTGTCCAGGAGAAGTAAAGAGACCTTTATGAAATCTCCGTTCCAAAATTATTTTCCTCTGGGTTGCACCTACGCATTTGATGACCCACCCAACCCACCCTGCAATTAAAGTGAAAATTTCTTCACCTGACTAGATCTGACCTGCTGGCAGCGCAAGGGGCCCACATGGGTCGGCCTGCACATCACTAGTCTGCACTGTCCTACTGCTTCTCTAGGGTAGTTTTAAATAGCGAGTGCAGCCCTCCAGCAAACACCTCCCCCATGCGGCCCGATCTTCATAAAGTTCCTGATCCAAACTGGGATTCAGATCAACGTGGAAATTTAATCAATTCTTCTTTGAACCATTTTGCACATCCCCTGAAAATTTCATCCAAATCTGTTCAATACTTTAGATTTTTTTTTTTGCGAATAGGCCGACAGGCAGACAAACGCTGGCGATTACATTACCTCCACCACTCCTTGGCGACGGTAAAAAATATGACAGCAAAGCAGGAAATAAAAAGATTGTTTCTGTGCTTGTTTATATTTAATCAGACTGTAAACTCAATGGCATATTTTAGTTAATCCTCAATCTGTCTCTTTTATATTATCATTTGTAACAGACTTTGTTTCATGTTCTTTGAATAAAACTGAAAGACAGTAAACGTGTCACAGATTGTAAAAGCTATTGACTGTTTTGGGACATTTTACATACAGTATGACTTCATTGAAGAGAAAAGCTGGTTCCTTGACATGTGAAATATCCCATTCTAGTGTTTGCTTTTAATTTTGGTTGTTTCAAAAAGATTTGTGACATGAATATGAAGCAGAATGTTATTTGCTCATCCATTTTTTTATGCTTAATTTTCAATTAAGCACAAACAGGGAGTGCAGAATTATTAGGCAAATGAGTATTTTGACCACATCATCCTCTGTATGCATGTTGTCTTACTCCAAGCTGTAAAGGCCGAAAGCCTACTACCAATTAAGCATATCAGGTGATGTGCATCTCTGTAATGAGAAGGGGTGTGGTCTAATGACATCAACACCCTGGATCAGGCAAACATAATTATTAGGCAACTTAACAATAAACAAATATATACTGTACCCATTTCAATTATTTATTTTCACCAGGGAAACCAATATAACAGCTCAACATTCACAAATATACATTTCTGACATTCAAAAACAAAACAAAACAAATCAGTGACCAATATAGCCACCTTTCGTTGCAAGGACACTCAAAAGCTGCCATCCATGGATCCTGTCAGTGTTTTGATCTGTTCACGATCAACATTGCGTGCAGCAGCAACCACAGCCTCCCAGACACTGTTCAGAGAGGTGTACTGTTTTCCCTCCTTGTAAATCTCACATTTGATGAGGGACCCCAGGTTCTCTATGGGGTTCAGATCAGGTGAACAAGGAGGCCATGTCATTAGTTTTTCTTCTTTTAGACCCTTTCTTGCCAGCCACGCTGTGGAGTACTCGGATGCGTGTGATGGAGCATTGTCCTGCATGAAAATCAAGTTTTTCTTGAAGGATGTGGACTTCTTCCTGTACCACTGCTTGAAGAAGGTATCTTCCAGAAACTGTCAGTAGGACTGGGAGTTGAGCTTGACTCCATCCTCAACCCGAAAAGGCCCCACAAGCTCATCTTTGATGATACCAGCCCATACCAGTACCCCACCTCCACCTTGCTGGGGCTAAGTGGGACTGGAGCTCTCTGCCCTTTACCGATCCAGCCACAGGCCCATCCATCTGGCCCATCAAGACTCACTCTCATTTCATCAGTCTATAAAAGCTTAGAAAAATCAGTCGTGAGATATTTCTTGGCCCAGTCTTGACGTTTTAGCTTGTGTGTCTTGTTCGCGGTGGTCGTTTTTCAGCCTTTTTACCTTGGCGATGTCTCTGAGTATCGCACACCTTGTGCTTTTGCGGATGTTGAAATATGGCAAAATTGCTGGCAAGTGGCATCTTGGCAGCAGATGATTTTTCTCAGTTCATGGGCAGTTATTTTGCGCCTTGGTTTTTCCACACGTTTCTTGCGACCCTGTTGACTATTTTGAATGAAAGGCTTGATTGTTCGATGATCATGCTTCAGAAGCTTGGCAATTTTAAGAGTGCTGCATCCCTCTGCAAGATATCTCACTATTTTTGACTTTTCCAAGCCTGACAAGTCCCTCTTCTGACCCATTTTGCCAAAGGAAAGGAAGTTGCCTAATAATTATGTTTGCCTAATAAACCTGATATAGGGTGTTAATGTCATTAGACCACAGCCCTTCTCATTACAGAGATGCACATCACCTGATATGCTTAATTGGGAGTAGGCCAATACAGCCTATACAGCTTGGAATAAGACAACATGCATACAGAGGATGATGTGGTCAAAATACTTATTTGCCTAATAATTCTGCACCTCCCTGTATGTCTGTGTACTGTGCCAAACTGATATGTCTCTGTTCTCAAGTGATGAATTCAAGTCAGTTTGCCAATTTGTTTACTTTCTACACAAGTAATTAACTAGAGGAAACATTTTTGTATAAATAAACAGTATTTCTAATCCAGTCAGTCCTCCTGAACATTTCCAAATCTTTTAATGCAGAGGGTATTTTTTTTCCCACAGCAACGAACTATTTTAAATGTTAGGAATGTCTTCACTAATACCAAGCTGACACCAGCTCCAAGCCACAGTAGCTAATTTTGACCCTATATGGGAAGAATCTGAATGCATCCCATCATCCCCGTGGATGGACAAAGACAGAGGTCTTCACCGGCAGTAGCAGGAGCTTCTGGCTTCACTTGCAGCCCGGGTATCAGTGGGATTGGATAAGCAATCTGTTGGTTTCAGCTGAGTAATTACAGATGTGCTTTACCTTTTTCTGCTGATGTTGCCGTCATGGGCAATGGCTGCTATGTCCTGCAGGCTGATATTATTGTAAAGAAATGACTTTGTTTCATTCTGTTGACATCATTTATCAGGCACAAGTGGGGAGAAGTGCACACATTATCAGCTACACTTAAAAGTTGCTTGTGTTGCTCTCTATATATAACATCACTAAAGATAACAAATTTGCAACAATGTATTTGTAGGAATTACTGTTTTGTGAATTAATTTTTAAGCCGGTTGTTTAATGAAGAATTTCAATTACACCTGACCTGTTGTGTGCGGAATCCTACTCAGAGTTAGCTTTGAATTTAAATTAATATGAGACAAAAACTCAAGGCAGCAACAAACAAAACACTCAGTCTCTCTAAGGTTGTGTAACCCTTTTGAAAATGGAGCCACTCTGTGGTCAAGCATTATGCACACAGAAAAAAACAAATACACATGAAATATGGTCTCTCATTTTTGCAAATGAAATCGTTTGCTGTTTTTGTTCACCCTCCCATGAGCGCAATGACAAACAACTCCAAAATATGAATGCAAATAGCATATTTAAAAGGGCCTAATAGCTATTTCCGATACAATGCATCATTCTGATCAATTGTACTTATTCAGGTCTGCACGCCTCCTGTAGCCTTTGCCTCTGATTGTATTTTCCAAATGCCAAGACCAGACGAATCGCTGCCACAAACACACAAGTCATTTAGCAACAATGGGGCTAACTGCGACGCATGGACACAGATTCTTTCCCCTCCTTTTTTATTCCTGGGGAAAATCTCCAAGCCCTGAATTCATCTACTAACCACTGCATGATACTGCTTCCCCCTGTGGTGATCGTCTAATTACACTGGGCTTTAGAACAGTAAGTCAAACCATTATAGAACAGCACTCCATCCCACCATTAGATATGACATTCAGCTGTAATGTTACAACGGATTACTACAGGCAGGAGCCGGGAACAGTCATGAAAAAGCAACAGAGTCACATCTTTAATGAATGGCAACACCTGCAATGCCTGCAACAAAATCTTAAAGTTGTGTGTCCTGCTAATGATGCTGTCTACCTGGCATAACCAAAAGCTGCAAAGTGGATACTGTTTGTGCACAGTGGAGTTGTTTTGAGGAACAGAGTGGAGAGTTTTAATGGCTGTGAGAGTCAGCAGGGTGTCTTTGTGTGTCAAGCTTCAAGCAAGTGCAGCAAAAGAAAGAAAAAAGGGGAAAGTTGGACCAAGTGCAAAAAAAAAAAAAAATTGGGGTCTTACCTGTCCTGGCATTGTATTTTCACAGAGGAGAGTCTCATAGTCTATGGCGAACACCGGGGCATTATCATTTATGTCCTGCACTGTGATGAGAGCGATGCCTTTCCCAATTTGCATTGTGTCCTCTGAAAAAGAAGGAGAGGAAAGAATATTGGTCCTTGTTAGAGACTTCAGCAAAACCTCCTTTAATTTAGCTGTAACGCTGCCTTGATGCATTTGGCCAGATTATGGGATATTGATCTTTCACATGTGTTTTAATTAAGTGCTGCTGTAATGAAATATGCAGTGTGCTTCCAACAGCTGGTGTCGTTACTTCTTCTGCTCTGGATCAGCCAGACTGATCGGACTTGGCGCGGGCTTGTTGTCGGGGAAAGCTGTGTGTGCAAACGAACCATCTTCCACACAGGGCTTCACGCCTCTCTGTCTGCTTGACACACACTGATGGCTAAATGGCTATGTCTGAGAGCAAGATGATGATTTAGTCTGGCGTCGCCACGATGCCGACCAGAGATGACGCTCTGACATTCGGGTGATAAAAAGGGCGAACAAAGCCTGGGGCCAAAGACTTGTTGTCATTGGCGTGGTCTGGATGGAGTGGATGAAATGTGAGTGACCGCAGCTCAGATGCTCAGAGTCCATGCATCCTCTTTTGTTAGAAAGAACACATTTACTATAAATACTGTCACAAGACAGTGCAGGGCAGTGGATTTCGTTGCTAGTCTTAGAACTCAAAGATGTTTTCAACTAAAAGGAAAGTGCATGAGTGTCACTAAGTGTCAGAAGTGTGTACCTCATGCATGAGGGACTGTTGTGACATTTCATATGGCTATTATTATATGCTGCCTTCTCTTTGTTCTATATCAGGCAAGTGCTCACACACGGGATTCAACCAATACATCTCTGTGCTGTGAGATGTAAATAAAAACACAGCTTTGAAGCAAAGAAGCATAAAAAGGCTCTAAGAAAAAAAAAAAAAGAAGAATATCCTTTTTACACAGCGTTCAGTCTCAAGATATGAAAGAAGAGGAAGTGCCAGGATGACAGGCTGGTTGTCTTTTTTCACTTAAAGAAATGTGATGCAGCTGTCTAAAATGCTCAGTGGATGGTCTGCTGATGATTGTTGTCCACAATGTTTGAACGATGACAGTGGAATGATGGCAATGCATGGAATTTAAAAAAAGGGCGGAAAAAAAGGTGTTCATGTCCTTGGAGCATTGACAGATGAACAAAAAGGCATGCAACACTTCTTCACATCGCATTAACATTGTTCACCCGTGGGTGAGACCGCCCGCCCTTAGTCAGCATCTTGTCCCCACAGCTCAGGGAGACATGGAGGTCAAAACGACCGTCCTGTGTGTGAATTAACATTCCCCGACAGCCCTGCAACAACCCCACAACTCTGCGTTGTAATGTCCGCAGCACGGCAGACTAATGGCTATTATAAAGCATAAAAGAGCTAAAATTTCATATAGTCTCTCTTTGTGGCTTTAACCAGCTAAATGACGCTTTACATAGCCCGAGGCATAGATTTTATTAAATACAGTGTTAAAAATACACCACATTACCCAGTTTAAAATGTCAACACCTTCACAAATAGAAGTAGAGGACATGAAGACACAGCACTGTTCTGGTTGTAGCATAAAGCCAAGTTCTTATTTTAAAGCTGCATATGGTAACATTAAATACAACTTATAGCAAAAACTGGTGCCTTGAATAGAATATCTTCCTTTCGTATCTGCATAAACTGTCACTTTGTCTTGAAAGTAGAAATCATCCAGCTTTGAGGGAATTTAGAGTAAATTTTCAAATTATGGCCTTGTAGGACTTAGGCTCGAGTCTGTTTCCAGCAAAAAGATTTTGAGCTTATAAATCATAGACTGCATACGTGTCATCAGAAGGTGGCATAGTTGCACATGGTCATCACAAAAAGCTTGGACGTTGCTAAATGGAAAGAGAAAGCTTATGAGACAAACAAAACCAGCTGCCTTGGTTAAGTTGGAAAGAAAAAAATAAGGAGAGAGGGCTTTGAAACTATTTTCAACTACTTTCTGTCTAATTGCCAGTAATAGCAAGGTTTAGTCAAAATCACTTTAAGCGAGCATAAATTAAGCAAAATTGAGGAAGTTTTTCCAAACTTTGCAATGTCATCAACCTTTTGTTATTACCAACCAAGGTTATTATAGTTCACTAAAACTAACGAAAAAACGAAAACTAAAATTGAAAAAACATTTTCGTTAACTGAAATAAAAATAAAAATGACAGTTTTTTAAGAAATGATAACTAACAGAAACTGTATTGTGTCTTTACAAAACTAACTAAATCTAACTAAAATTATTGCAAAACCATCCTTAGTTTTAGTCTTTGTGAATTTATTTACTTCATTAGCTTCTTGGGTTGAAATGAAATCCATTTTTATTTAATCTATTTACTTTCCTTGAATGGTTTTCCTCCGAGTGACTTTTTGATGATTTTGAATGTCATACCAGATGAATACCTATAATTTACGGTAAAAAAAAAAAAAAATCCTAAAAACTAAAACTAACACTGAAACTAATAAAAACTAAACGAAAACTAAGCATTTTCCAAAAAATAAAAACTAATGAAAAACTGCTCAAAAAACTAACTAAAACTAACTGAATTGAAAAACAAAAAGTCAAAACTAAATCAAAACTGAAACTAATTAAAAATCTAAAACTATTATAATCTTGTTACCAACTTCAAATTAAGTAACAAAAGACCATGGAAACATGACTATACATTCCTCCTCATGCTTCAAAGGCACCCACTTTGCCTGAGTAAAAGCAACCAATAGGAGCAGTTGGATAAGTAGCTTTAACATCACTGCCAACCTTCTCTGCGGGGGGGTAGAGAGGCTTTGAAGACAGAGCTGAAGTACAGCAAGGAGGGAGGAGAGGAAAACATTTGCAGATGCTTCGTCAGCCGAGTGTTTCATCAATGGAAACACAACACTAGGGTGTACAGGATGACTTTCACCTAGAATATTGCAAACTGACTGTTAACTAGCAAGTTTTCACATGGCTACTGGCTAGCTTATTAGTGAGATTTACCATGAATGTGTGAGCCAAAGCAGACACTGACGCTGATGAAGACCCAATTGATCACAACGCATTGGTCTTTTCAAATTTTCAGCCATGTAAAAATGAAGGCTTTTAATAATTTTGAACCAATTCTTAAGAGTGCACATGATTACTTTTGTTGGAAACTTGCTGTCTTAGACACAAATATTTGCAAGGAGGGTGGGGATGCGACTAACGGCAGTCAAGTTTGATGGACATAATTATCATTCAATCAATAAGCACGGCCCGTTCGCAACTCCATCCAATGAAATTCATTTCATTGGAGGGGGTTTTCCAGTCCTGTACGTTCCACATGTGATTTTTTTATTTTTATTTTTTTGTGTCAGAACATTTAATTAATTGTCTGCAATCGGGGTGTGAAGACTTTAAGCAATATAGTAAAAAATGCTCCTGGAAATCATCATCCCCCCTGCCTTTAAAAATATGTGTCTTTTGGCTGCTCTGGAACAACTGCAGGGTTGTTTTTCAGTGGAGAAATTTAACAAACTGTTTTCTTTTACTCGTGTTGCAATTGCAAGATTTGCACTTGGTTAACTTACGGCTTTCAATGGCAAGGATAGTAAGGTTATGGATGGAGTTGGCCTCTCGGTCCAGAGCTTTGGCTGTGCTGATGACCCCGCTGAGAGGGTCCACGTTAAAGAAGCGCTCCATGTCTGTGTTCCTGTCAATGGAGTACCTAGGCAAAAACACACACACATCTAACCAATGCACTTTAAGTATTACTTTTAGAGCAGTAGTTTGCTTTCTGTTTGTTTTCGAACTGGCCTTTAAGTAGAAAAAAAATCACAAATTCAAAACTTAAATATCAATAGCCTGAGTGAAACTAAGTCCCATTAAATTTTGATAAAACTGAAGACTGTCTACTTGTCCCTCAACACACAACTTTAATCAGGCTCTTTCAATACACATCAACTCATAATTCTAGAGAAAATTACAACTTCAATTAGCATACATCCAAGGGGTATTATTGCAATGTAATTTGACTCTTGTGGCTGCATTAGTTCCACAATAATTTTAATTCAAACAGATGGAGTGAAATATATTACTGATTCTGATAACAGTCACAGGGGCAAAAAGAGGCAATCTAAAGCTACAATGGTGCAGTAATTAGATTTTCTGATTAAGATTACTAACAATCCTAACAGACCAAGCATGAATACCATACAATATTCATTCAATTAAGGCAGAATGGGTGGGCATCTCTGTGGTGATACTGCACAGGCAGACAATGCAAGTGCTTGTTTTGAATCATGAATGCCATGGCACAAGTGTTGAGCCTTGACCCTCCTACAGGAATGCCCTTCTTTAGTTCAGGATGGCATTTTACTTTTGCAAATGCAGCACTCCTTGGCCCACCCACCATCTGGCAGCGTCTTTGTGACAGCCTCATGGGGACTCTCAAGTGTCTGTGGAGTCTGTGTTTACAGATGATGTGCAGTAATTGAAAGAATAACCCCTTTAATTTGATTCATTTGGGTATTTGGAGTATTCCTCCTCCGACAACAAGTCATTCTTTTCTTTTTTTTTTTATGCTGAAAGGAAGTACACTGTTTATGTAAGTTCTTTTTATTCCTATTTTCCATCAGATGTCTGCCCTTTTAACTATAAGAAAAAGGAGATGGGCAAATTGTTAGTACCTGATTGCACTGCTGGAGGTATCCGGGTCATGGGCAGAGACTCTGCCAATTGAGGTTCCCACTTTGGCATCCTCTAAAACATCCATCTGGCTAAGTGGTGAGGAAAAGATGGGTGGCTCGTTCACATCTTCCACTGTCACCTTCACTGATGTTGTGTCACTAAATGGGCCCAAGCTTAAGAAGTTGGAGTCAATATTCCGGTTTGTGGCTTCTACTCTCAGAGCAAAACTGCTTTTTGTCTCGAAATCCAAGGGCTGAAAGAGACAGACAAAAGAAATTCACAAAAGGGGTACTCTTGTCAAATTGTGAAAGGTGGTCAACTCCTTTTTGTTATTGTTAAAAAGATTAGAAAAAAACTTTGAAAATTCTGTATTTTCAGTGAATCAAACAGAGAAGACTAATGGAAATGCATCTGAATCTATAAAGCATCGACACGATGCTGCAACACAGTTCAGTTAAAGATGAGCGCTATATGGACCAAATACAATTTCACGCAATCAGACAAAGTAATTTAGTGAAGGATTATTGTTACTTTGTTCTGTGAAAGAAATAATGGTTGTGAGACAGGTGCCAATGTGGTGAAAAGCACTCTGAGATGAACGTGCTTGAAACATTTTTTCTGGCTTATTGAACTCTCATTCGGAACATATAATATACTGCTGCAGCACATTGATTTGACACTTTCACTGTCAGAGTCTCTCCAATGATGTAATCATCTGAGTTTGGTGGAAAACAAACAAAGGATCGAATCGGCCAGTCTGACAAGAACTGCTCATGGCCAACAATGGCTCTGCCCCTCCTACAGAAGAGGGACAGCAATGAGCTGTCACATCAGTGTGGCCTGGGGAGACCATTTGGAGTCTGAAGCCCTGAAATCTGACATATCAGCCATGAGCTCTGAAGCTTGAAAATCTGAGGTAAGAATATGCAACAAAACGTCTATATAAATAAAAAACTGAAAGAAAAAAAGGTAGCTTGTCGTGTTTAACTTGTCAAATTTAATGTATTATGTGGGTTAGAGACCATAATGTTAATTGAGCTGTTGTGGCAAATTGTCAAGTGACTACAAATAGTCGATGTAGACATTTACATTGGACCTGCTGGTACAATCATCAGTGAAAATAGCTAATCATTTATGTGAAAAGGTTTAATATAAGTTCGGAAACTACTTTTTTTATGTAGCATCATCAGAACTAATTTGGAGTTGGTTACAATCAGAACCAGGAAGAACAGCTGGTATCTGAACTGATCATATTCAAATGATTTCCAAGTCTAATCGAAATGAAACGCAGAAAGACCAGACAGGCACAGAGGGGAAAATGAAAATGGGCGTCCTTCAGTACAAAAGATTTTTTTATCTGGTCTTTTGTAGATCTCAGTGGACTTAAAGCAGGCAAAAAAAATTAAACAAATTATTCTGTTATTCATATGCAAAATTAATGCTTCTTGTTCAGGACTTTAATACCATACCACTGAATTCTAAGTATCTTCAGCAGGTAATTTGGAGAAGTAGGCAATGAAGTCCTGCAACATTAGTTAATGCAGCATTGAGGGAACATTTTGAAAAGTTTATTATTATTATTAGTTCAAAAAGAAAAACAAAGATAAGACTCTTACATTTAACAATTCCAATGAAAAGACCAATAACAAACAATGCATAAAGTGCTGATGACATGATTTTGATATTTTCTGACATGTTTTATAGACCAGAACGTTCTTCATGATGATCTACAGTATGTAGCAGAAACAGCCGCGCCTGCATGAATAAGTCATTAGAAAACATCGCTGCATTTCAGCACATCTGACCAGACTGTGGCGCTGTTAGCAGAAACCGGACGTGACGTTGTGGGTGGATGCTCTACACCGCTGTCAGTATGGATTTTAATGGATTTATTGTAGTTTTAAGTTCCTTTTCCAGTTTTACAGACGGACAGTAACGACTCAGCCTTCTGTTGTATTGGCAGGTAATGTTTAAAAGCTCATAAGGACAGTGTTAGTTTATTTATGTTTCCTACAGATCATAAATACATTAGAAGAGGATAAAAAACGGGCTCTTACTGCTGTTTAGCTGTAGGAGCCTCCAGCACGTCTCTGCCAGTAAAATTCCTGTCTGCAGACACTATTTAATGGACATGATGAGACTTTTAACATTCTTCATTCATCAGTGTTTGCTTCACAAAGCTGTGACGTCCAGTTATGAACCGACAGCTGCGCCTCGGGTCTTCACGGGACTTCTCGGACATCACAGGACTTTTCTTGCCACTTCCAAAGATGCATCCTTACCATCCTCATCTTTATAAACAGGAACTATTTAAAACTCCACTGGAATCATGTAGGTTGTTATTTTCTTGTTTTTTTAAGCTAATTATTTACCACAAAATAGTGTGCTAGCGGTTAGCCACAAGCTAATAACCATGCTGCCTCTCCACACTTACTCCTGACTCTGCCTTGTACCATGCTGGTCTTGTCCTGCTCTTTAACAGTCGTTGGTCTGCTCGATGCTGTTCTGAGTCTGCTTGGTGTGGTTCTTGCATGCTTGACCTGAACTGTGTGGACTGGGAGATGATCTTGGAGCTGTAGGTAGTAGGGATGTCCCAAGCAGATAGTCATTATCGGTATCGGCCGCCGATATGCCCATTTTGACAGCATCTGGTAGGATCGGATTTAGTTACTGGATCACCCCACTGAATATGGGATCTACCAGAAGAAGGCTGCTAAACCACAGCAACAAACACTGGTGGAGGCATTTCAAAGAAAAGAGAATTATCCAGGAATTGAGAGAAGGAAATTCAGCAGTTTTCAGTGCTTTAACAGGAGGGACGGCGCTTCCAGGGACCAGTGGATTATATTTATCAGTGAGGATGTGCAGTCGGTAAGTGTTGCTGCTTATGTAACTTATTATCTTTATGTCAGAGACCAGTAAACAATAGTTGACGAACGGAGAAGCTACTAATGTAGCTACAAAAGCTAACACTGTTTGGTTAACTTCACGTCAGACGTCCGCTCCTTATATTCATCAGAGTCCAGCCGTTTTACTCCGCGGATCCTCTCTATCAGCCGCACCGTTGCATTTTTATCACGTTTTTCTTTGTTGGGACATCATTTCCTTCACCTGGTCTGTCCCGATAAAACTTGACTTTGACGTTTGCGTCGTGAACGCGCTTACAGACAGGTCTTACTCTCGTGCGTATTCTTGCGACAAACAACAGTCGGGGATAAAAAGAGGTTAAAATCAGCTCATTAAATTTTCGTCCCACCCAACTATAATTAAAGTTCATTTGAAGATAATTTACGAAGGATTGTGTATGTAAAACACTAGGTTATGACACCTTTAAAGTTAAGGTCATGTCATCAGCAAGTTAAGTGATTATATTAATTCTAAATATTGACATTAAAAGCAAATTGTAGAAATATGGTTTACTTTTGATGATGCTTAGGAGGATAATGTTGTTAGAGAATGTTACTTAGTATGAGTAAAAGTGTCATTTATTTTGGCTGTTGATTAACAGTCACATGAAAAGGACAGTAAAACTTTATTCATTCTAAGATTTAATGCATTTTGTTTTTCACAAATTGACTTTTGTCAATTAATTTGATTTGTTTACATAAACTCCAATTTTAACTTTTAATTAATTTTAGAAATGCACCATGCAGCAGTGGCAGGACATGATTTAACACAATAAGTGTGACACACTGTTGGGCACAGAAATGAGTGCAGGAATACAGCTCGTACAATCACAGATTGAAATCCAGTGAATTGTTTTTCCGTGCTTGCAGACTGAAAAAGAAATCTACTACACAGAGTTGAATGTGCTTTTGAAGTCACAGCTCTTTCATCCATATTCCAAGCTGCATTTACTGCCACACCAGCTTATATACAGATCTTTGTGTTTCATTGACTTTCTAAAGGGTGGATATAACATCATTCATCTGCCTGAGCTATTATTCCCAACTCCTTCCCAGTGAAACAGACAGGTTTTATGTTATGACAACCTTTTTGTTGTTGAAGCTATACCTTTTGTAGGATAATGACCCCCTCTTGTGTGTCCTCGTCTGTTGTTATGTTGAACATGCCGGGCCCGTCACCGTCCATGATCCTGTAGTCCATCTCTGCGTTGGAGCCTATATCAGCATCTGCTGCTTTGATTCTGGCCACCACAGATTGCACGGGCAGCGACTCCAGCACTGTGTACTGATAGCTCTCTGGAAAAGGAAGGACAGGAGCGGATGCTTGTAATGGATGTGCTTGTTTTTCCAAAAAATCAGCTGCATTACACTGACTGGCAGGCAAAGTGACATTTAGAGCTTTTTGTCTGTGATTCAGTATGAAAAATGAACAATCGGCTATGCAATTAAGACAAAAAAAAGAGGCCTACTTTCTGTTGGAGTTACCTTTAGTGGAAAAAGGTGAGGCAAAATAAGAAATCCCTAATTCCTGCTCCCTCTTCAATCAAGAAAACAAAAAAAAAGGTAAGAAGAAAGGAACAACAGGAGTCACATTTAGATCCCTTTGTTACATTTCACAGGATGAAATGTCCACTCAAGGATTCTATTACTCTCAAACACTCCATTGTGCAGCCTGAGCTTTTGTTTGACCCCCTGGATTTAAAGTACTCTCATAAGAATAAAGAAGGGAATCATATTCATAATCATAATCTCTCCAATCACCATGGCAGAGCTCATTACCAGACCTTTCTGTGTTCCTCACAGTGTCTCCCTCAGCCACAGTCTAAATGCTAATCTGCCTGACATTGTTTGCCGCCATGTAATCTTTATAATGGCTTTTAATTTGCCATGGAATAGCAGCTCTTTAAAAGACCAAAAAATTACTTTTCCTCCCTCTGTATTGCCCCTGCACCTACCTCCCCCACCCCTGCCCACCCTAAGCCCGTCATCTTTGCGGCTAACCTTGCTTTCTTCCTCCACCCAACAAGCTATTGCCCCCGGATTCTATCTGCTCTGATGCTCCATAATGGCGTATCGATTCTGACCCATGACCCTTTGAGCGCAGCAGCAGGAGCAAAACCCAGAACTCTTCTAAAGTCTCTTTCTTCTCAGCACGACAGCGCTGGGTTAAAACGACACTGATGACTTGTTGTGCAAACTTAAACCTTTCTTTCCCCCGAGGGACCGGCAAATTGATTCAGCTTCATGGAAGTCCAGTGGTGAGTACACCAGCCAGACGCTGGTTGGGCTATCAGCGGTAAACCGATTGCCGGTGCTTCGGATTATCATGAGAAGCACCGCATGCCTTTGAATCCTAAAGCTTGGCCTGGAACCCATTAGCAGGCCGTGAAATAGGCTGACAAAAAAAAAAAAGGCCTGATTGATCCTGGTATCCAAGGCTATAGCAGACGCCAGCCCTGATGAAGAGTGAGCAGGGAAGGTGTGCACATTGAAAATGGCTGTTCTTTTTTTTATTATTTAATTTTGTTGTATGAGTCCAGATGTTTGCTGAGAATAAAAATGCAAGGTGGTCACAAAGATAGGCATGACATTTCAATTTAATTTGATTTCACCAAACACTGCAGAAAAACATTATTTCTTACATTTCCTTGTTTATAATACCACATGTAAAAATTTCATTTGATTTTCTTTTAAGAGAGAAATTCAATCCCAGCAGTTTTGTACCATTGCCTTCACTGTAGTTTCAATTGGTTCTCAAAGTTCAAGTGGTCTTTCTGTGATAATACATCTTCAAAGCCTTATTCAGCAGGAACGAAAAGCACTTCAAATGAAGCACGAAGTTGGTGGTTTTATCCTGATTGCTAAGTAGCTGCGAACACGGTATGTACAAACTTAATCAAGCCCGTGGAGGTTGATTCAATCAGGAATCTTGTCTTACTGTGAGGGAAGCGCGGCGGGTTATCGTTGACATCGGTCAGCGTGACCGTGACAGAGGTGGTGCCGGAGAGGCCGCCCATTTGGCCCACCATGTCTTTAGCCTGGATAACCAACACATACTGGTCTCTTGTCTCCCGGTCCATATTGGGCAAAGCTGTTCTGATGACACCTGGAGAGTAAGAGAAAGAGGAAGACATAAGCCACGTTTCCATGGAGACTTGGTGCCCTTTCGGACTGAAATCATTCCAAAAAAAGATTTTAAGGCAGCTGTTTACATGGTAACTAATTTATTCTGATCTGGCGTGTACATGTGCCAGCATCTAAACAGAATGGTCCTGTCTGACATGCGCAAAAAGATGTTTACTGTACATGACAGTACGTTATTTATCAAAGACAGAGGTCTACAAACTGAGCGTCAAGGATGTTGCAGTTTCTGCAGGACTTTAATGAAGCAGCAGTTAATTCTCATGCGCTCCTACTGCAAACAACCAAGAGAAAAAGACCCAAAGACAGAATTTGAATTAAAAACAAACTTTCTGCTGCTGTCCAGTGAATTTCATTGTTCACTGCCATCTCTCAAAGTGAGGAATTATCACTTGTTGCATGTTTACATCTAGTCAGAGCATGCACTGTGAGAATGCAACCTACAACTGTCCAATTCAACATTTGCATGATATTAGGGGTGTGCAAAGCAGCCAGTATTTGTGTCTGTATTTGTATTTGTTGAGGGGGGAAATGTATCTGTATTTGTATTCAAGTAAAATTAAAAATAGACTTAAAAACGTGGGGGATGACATGCAGCAAAAGGTCCAAGGCCTGGAATGGAACCTGGGCCGGCGCTAAATACAGTTCAAAATTGCACATGGGGCAGCTGTTCAACCTGTTGAGCTAAACAGAAAGCTTCTAAACTCAAATTCTCACTAAGTAATGCCTTCTCTGTTGATGTTGGCAGCCTGTGTCAGTCACACTCTTCACTCCTGTACGTAGCTCACTACTCATTCAAGCACTGCGGTCTTATGAGGAAACAGCTTTCTGATATAATGTTTGTCATCTTCCTGAATACAAATATTTTTTAAAGATTTGTTCGAAATAAGTATTCGTTAAAAAAACATGTTATTCGTGCCTTTCTGAAAACCGTATTGGGGTTCAGCTCCACCCCCTACATGATACCACAATTGGTTTGGGAAAAGTAATATTCTACCCCTTTGAAGCCGAATGAAAATTCTTTTGGTTTGGCACTTTTCATTCAGAAAGAGGTGTTTACATGGAGCATTTTAATTCCGATATTGCTTTTAAACTGAAAGCAATCAGTATATTTGGGTCCATGTAAATGCAGCTATAGATGAGTCAGCTTGTGCCCCGCAGGTTTTACCCATACACCCCTGATACCAGTCCTACCCATCAGTGCTTTGCTTTCAAACACATTATGTTTTTAAGCTTTAAATTCCTGTACACATTGCAAAAACTAAAGCAGTGTATTCTTACATCCTATAAATCCCACTCATGTTTCTTTGGGGTTCTAGTGCACTTTTTAAAGCAGTTGCTGTACAGTAGAGTAGTGTCTGAGAGAAAGGGGGTGACATGCATCAAAGAGCCCAAGGCCAGGATTCAAACGTGGGCTGGCTGTGTTGAGAAGCTGTAACTGTATATTAGGTGGCTACTCAACCAGTTGAGCTAAATACTGCCGAGAATAGGTTTTGGAGTACAGTAACCCTTTAAAGGAAAAAAAAAAAGGCCAATTTCAGTTTTGAAGCAAAATAGGACATTCCTAATTCCTGCTCCCTCTTCAATAAAAAAAAAAAAAAAAAAAAAAAAACTTAAGAAGAAAGGAACAAGTCACATTTAGATCCCTTTGTTACATTTTACAGGATGAAATGTCCACTCAAGGATTTTTCAGTTCCTTAAATTTTTGATAATCAGATAATTATATAGGGATGAATGAAGCCTGTCACACGAAGGCAAAATATCACAGCATCCAAATCCAGTTAGATACACTACATCTTCAAAAATGTCCTACTTTACAGCTCACTAAACAACCCCCACCCTGGTTACATAGTATCATTTTAGCTTTGTGTACTCTCTCAAATGATAGCTTTGTATTTGTGTTTATTAGTGCCAGTAGTTAACTATATTTCTCAACTACCAGTGTCCTTATTTTAGGCTTCTGTTACTTTTAGAAGGTTGCTTTGTCATTCCCTTGGTGTAAAATAAATCTAAGAATATGAAAATACTGTAACAATCCTGAACAATCAGCTACTTAACGACTTCAGTAAAAATTACAGTTGAAGTCCTGCATGTTCTTAGTTATGAAAATTTCAGGCAAGTGCAACATAATCCAAAAAGGCTCTATTGATGTGGGAATAAACACATTTCAGACTATGAAAACATGCTTCAAAAAATCCCTCAAGTAGCAATTATGAGAAAAAAATTGACGAGGTGAATGTTGATAATAGTTGTTGCTTTGTTTACACTGATTTCTGCCTCTACTGAAAGGTGCTGTCACTCCAAATAGTTTAGTAGCCTGACGTACGATAAGGCTAATGTTCAGACACTGTCAGAAAAGTGAGAACATTTAAAGGGACACTTTAGCCGCCGGGGTAAGCATCATCTGTCTGTCCCCCCTGTCATGATTGATCTATATCAGAAAAGAATCAGATATGTGACAACACTGGCACCAGATGAATGCTATTTGTCTGTTTGCACCTGAGCCAATCCACATAACAGTGCTAATCGTGTTGAGCCAAGCTGTGGTGCACATGCACAAAATACTAAACAGACTGAAGAAATATTTTCATTAAAAGCACTTTTCTAATCTCAAATTTATCTCTTAACTACAAAGATGATTATTCCAGGAAAAATTAACGCAATGCATTTAAATGCAAGGAAAAGGGTCCTAATCCTTCAAAAGCAATCACTGTTGCTTTCAAAGTTAATGACTTACCACACAATGTGTTTCATTCAGTAAATGGCACTTATTAAAGATTCCTACAGAACAGGGGAAGATTACTCATTAAAAACCACACAAAGCTACAGAGCACAGTTCCTGAATATATGAATCATATTTAGTTGCTTTATCGTATGATGATGGAGATTTGGGGGGGGGGGAGTCTTAGAGCTGGAACCTGATGAATTTCTCATTCTTTAAACTACCCATAGTATTACATGTGATTAAGATTCAGTCTCACAAAGGAAAATGAGCATGCTGGACATGTCTGCAGGGTCCTAAAGTACAAAAATGTGCTTTGATTCCAAGCTGGGCTAATCAATATTTTTGTATGCACAATAAGAAATTATTTTGTATTGTTAAAGGTGGTACTTGCATAAATCAAAAATATTTTTTCACTTAGAGCTGTGAAATAAACCTACTGAACAACTTACGATGGAAAAAAAAAATCAGTGAGCCTGTACCAAATGTTTATATGTAGATGTATTGATTAAAGTGATATAAGTAAAGCACTCATTATTTTGTTTTCTATAGGGGTGGGAATTGATTAAAGAACAATCTAATTAATTGGAGGCTTTGTAATAAATTAACCTCAATAAGTCGCATTACAAAAAATGCCCCAACAAGTTACATTTTCTTTATTCAAATAGATTTTTGATGACAACTGAATCAAATAAGTGACACAGACATTAAAATTGTAAACCCAACCTCTATTATTGTCTGACCAAATGCATTTAATTTCATTTAAACTTAAAAAAAAAAGTAGAAAAACAAATGTAAACTATCCCAGGCCAAAGCTAAAACAGACCTTAAGTTGCAATTTTAAACACAAACCAAAAAGAACAGGCCTGTCTAAGTCCGTTGCCTTTAGCAGGCTGTGTGCTGCATAATGCGCTGTGATTCGGTGACCGAATTTCCTTTGCAGTCCTGCGGATGTGAAGTCAATTGATGCCGCATATGCACCCCTGACAGTTTTGATACAAGAAAGAGACGGTCACAGTGAATTCAAACACTGCAAGGGATAGTTATTGATTCTTCTGCTGTCAGCAAATGATCCAGATCAACTGAAAGACCACTAAAAAGTGGCACTATGAAGAAAAATTCTTTGTCAATGTCGTAATCAACAACGTTACAGCTTCAGATTGTGCATGCTCCCGTGCCAGCTTGGCTGATGGCTGCAGTTACCTGCAGCACAGCTGGAGTAGCGCCTGCAGCTAGAAGCAAGTAAACAATACATTCTTTAAGTCTGCCTTTATAGGTCCCCAATAACACAGAAAACATTGCTAGACTTTTTACTAGTTGCTTCATACAAAGAAGTTATCAGAGGGGTCTGAAAAATTGCTAAATTTAGCAACGAAGTTGCAGAGTTTTGCCGTGTCCGTCAGCGTGATTGGTTGAACCAGAGAATCAGCTCTGACAGAGGTTCTGCTTTGGTTCTAATGCGATGAAATGCGTTAAATTTTGTAACGCATACATTTTCTTGTAATCAATTAATCGTAAATAATGTGTTAAAGTCCCACCCCCAATTTCCCATCTATCCCTGTTGTAGATTTGATTTGGTGTTTGGGATCATTGTCCCGTTTCACGTACCAGTTTCAGTAAAGCCTTAGTTTTTAGACAAATGGCCTCACATTTGTCTACCAAATGCTTTTGTAAACAGAGGATGTCAACTCAATGGCTGCACAGGCACAATGAATTCAATCAAACGATCAAAAATCAATTGACAAATAAGAACACAGTACAAAAAATAAGAAGCCATAAAAGAAAATAGCTTAGCCTGGATAAACCACCAGGGAAAAAAGGTGGGTTTAAAGGAGGATTTTAAAACTAGGCAGAAATGGAGCCTGCCTAACTTGTAGTGGGGGCAAGTTCCATAGTTTTGGTCCCACCACAGAGAAAGCCCTATCCCCTTTCAGCTCCCGCCATGTTCTCGGCACCTCTAGGAGCAGCAGGTCAGCTGACCTAAGAGACCGGGTCGGGGAGTGATGGTGTAAGAGCTCTGAGGGGTAGGAAAGGGCAAGGGCATTTAATGATTTAAAAACAAACAAAAGAATCTTAAAATGAATCCCAAAAACCACAGGCAGCCAGTGCAGTGAAGCTAAAACCGTAGAAATGTGCTCTCTCCTTTGAGCACCAGTCAACAAGCCAGCCACAGCATTCTGCACTAGCTGAACATGGGACAAATGTTTTTGATGGACACCAACCAAGAGAACATTACAGTAATCGAGCCTTGAAATAATAAAACATGCATCATAATTTCAAAGTCATGTCTTAATAAGAAATGTTTTGCTTTAGCTAAACACCTCAACTGAAAGAAACTGGCTTTGACTACAGCCTTCACCTGCCAATCAAGGGTCATACTGTCCAACAGGACACCAAGGTTGGTGAAAATATGGCCCTTTTCCACCAGCACAGGTAAGCTCAACTCAACTCAACTCAACTCCACTCAACCCGGTTCAACTTGGCTTGGTAGCCAAGGTAGGTAATAACATAAAAGGAACTCAAGATAACACGTCACAACACAAGATCAGTTTATATGCAGATGATGCATCATTATATTTACAGGACCCTCATAATTCACTACAGGAGACACCCAGCATTATTAATAATTTCTCCAAAATTTCAAATTACACCATAAACTAGCAAAAATCAATCTTACCTCTCTCTGAAGATGCATGGGATCCTGCAGCTCAAAATAATCCCTCTTCCACTACACACTGGTAATATGAAATACTTAGGAATCAATATTTCCCCCCAACTGTCATAGCTCTTAAAAGCTTAATTACACTCCTCTGTTAAAAAAGATAGAGTATGATCTTCAAAGCTGGACAAACCTTCCACTACCACTCATTGGCCGAATAGCCACTATGAAAATGAAAATATTACCACAAATCAATTATCTATACTCAGTCCTCCCAATGACACCATCAGACAATTTTTTTGAATCAATTGATTCGATTATTACGCAGTACAATTTCCTATAATCCCTTAAAATCTTAAAGGGCACTTGGAGTTTGTCCTTATAAGCTGAAGGTGAAACAAAGCATGTTCTCATTAAAAAGAAGGTTTAAAATTTCAACTGTATAAGGTCTGTAAAATCTAAGATGAAGCTCTTTTGAAGTTTTCCTTAGCATTGCATTGTCTAACCTTGGGTAGACCATACTGGGAAAGCCACTCCTGGGCCAATTTGCAACTGTTTAAACGGAAATGACTATGAAACCACTAAAATTGATGGGCAGCAACACATAGTTCTCTAAGATTATTGCTGATGTCTTTCCTCCATAGCACAATGCTAATACAGACTTCACAAACTGACAAAAAAAATCTGCTTTAACAAAGACACTCACACCTGCTGAGCAATTAATCAAGTAGATAAGAGGAGCTGCACCTGGTGCATTACATTTTTCATTCTTAAAGAATGATTTTCATTTTTGCACACCGTTTCTGCTTTTTTTTTTTTTCTTAAATATACAGCAACACTATACTTTTACCTGAAAATGTGGATGTCTTTAAAATTTCCCTTTTTCTTTACTGCATTTAAACATAAGAAGCCTCTCAAAACATCATGACGATCTACTTTCTCTCTTGGCAAGCTTGGACCGTTATTTTAACATTATAGGATGTAGTGAAACCTGGGTGAATGAAAAATCACATTTAGGCACTCTTAACTTGAATGTCTCTGTGCTGTAACAAAAACAGAACTGGCAGACAGGGTGGGGGAGTGTGCTTATATGTAGATGCCATTTACTCTGTGACCAGACGTGATGACCTGACTGTTGATGATGGACTACCAGAAAATAATAATAATAATAAAAAAAAAAAAACTTTAATTGGTGTAGTTTATCAACCTGATTCAGACCTTACCTGCTTTATGAGTAAATTGGAGGAACTACTAAATTGTATAAATAATACAAGGAACAATTGCTTTATTCTTGGCAATTTTAACATCTATGTAGCTAAAGAAAATAGCAAAAGAAAAAATTAAACTGTCTTTATTCATCATCCTTTTTTCCTACAATAAACTCATATACTAGAGAAACAGAAATCATGAAGGCCATCATTGACAACATCATAATTAACACTAATGATGCCTGTTTTGACTCTGGTGCAATACTGTCAGACATCACAAATCACTTTCCCGTTACACCATTTATTGATCTTAAAACTAAATTTGGAGTACAGTTAAATCAAAAATTACCCCCCAAAAGGAAAGTAAAAGTGCTGACTGATAAATACTTAGGAAATAAGCAGAAACTCTAAGAAATAAAACATGGAACTCTATTTATTAATGGAAAACTCCAGAGGAAGCTTACTGTAAGTTAAACCTAGACTGCCAACTCATTCAGTGACCTCTCCTTCCCATGAACACTACACGAGAAGGAAACAATATTTAAGAGGCAAAAAACGGAAACAAGAATGCACCAGCCTCAGTGTAGCAAGAGGTTCAAGAGATCTGGAACAAGAATGACAGTTCTATTCAAGAATTACATTCTTTAAAGGTGCCATGACATCAAATTTCACTTTTCTGGGGTTTTGGGTGTATAATATGATCTATTGTGCACTGATGAGGCCATGTGAATGTCCAGAGTGAGAATCAAAGTTCCTGTTTATGGTCTGTCAGCTTTGTCTCTCTGCTCAGAAACAGTTGAATCAGACAGCAGGCTATCATTCTACGTAGTTCTATCATTCTACGTAATTTAATTCCTCCAATAAGAGCACACTATCAAGTAAACAGCGCCCCCCCCCCCCCCCCCTCTCTCTCTCCTAACGGTTTATGCACCGTCCGCTCCCCCCCTCCCCTCCCTGTCTGATTCAGCTGCATGTATGGAGCTAGTAGTAACTTCTGTGCAGTCAGGTCTGGGTTTTCAAACAAATGGATTTAAAAAGAAAACTTCTGCAGCAACACTGAGGGAGGCGACCACAACCTTGTCATTACCTGTAAGTTTATTTATTTTCTAAATGCTGTCTTGTCTGATAAACGTAGCTCACACTGTCTAAAGTGCCCATGTTGCTAGCAGTTAGCCTTTAGCAAACTCCGACCGCAGCTTGACCTAGATTCTCCAAATAAGGTCATAGCCAAATAAGGTGTAGCCAATCAAAATGAAGTCAACGTGGTCTCCGGGTAAAGCTCCATATCATCACCGGACCCAACTGTATTACTGAGGAAGTGAGGTCTGGCGTTTCAAAGCAATACCCCGCTGTAAAAAATGCCGTTTTTTTCTTTGGAGTATTTACATATAAAGTAATGCCAACAACATAAACTAGTTTTTAACTGCTATGTCATCACTCCTTTAAATATATTCAGAAAGCTATTTACTGCCACACTATGCATAAATGGTACCCCGATATGACTAGTAACTCTTTTAGAGAAATACTTTGAATGTTGTGTTGTTGACGACTATTTGTGATTCATCCCTGAAAATGAAATTTTGCACTGAATGATCCGATGTGTACTGGTAAAGATATGATAATACTTAAACAGTGTGGAAGGTATACTATTGAGTGTGTGTTTGTTGGAGGGTGACTCTTGGGGGGTGGGGGTGGGGATTTCTGATTTTGTTGTTAATTAGTTTGTATATTGTTGTTTGAATAGTTATTTGTATTTTTTGATGATATCTTTTACTTGAGTCCCCAATTATAAGCTGTATAGCTTCTGGTGAGTCCCATTTTGCAGGTCTGGCTCTTATGATGGAGACCGTGGACCTTATGCTGCATTTTATGATGATTTGCAAATAAATAAATTGAATTGAAAATGAAAAAATTGAAACTATAATTTTCCATGTGTAATTACTAAAGGTAACATTTACTTTCATTTTATTCTTGTCATAGTAAAGCAATTGATTTCCACAGCTGATTAAGTTGTGTATTTGAGTCCACATGTTCACCTCTGATAAAAGTTCCCAAAACAGGTTTTGTTTGAAATCTTTATATGAACACGTTATCTTGTAGAGTGCTTTTTTCTTTCTTAAAATAAGACAATTTTCAAAATGCCATTGAGAAAACTAATTAAATATATTTAATTTAAAGTGTTAGTTAAATTAAAACACAGTTGACACAGCTAAATTATTTCACAAAATTAAGTATGAATAATTGCACCCCCATATTTTAAGCAATCAGGTTTTCTTTTCAGGCTCTGTTTTTAAAGCCAGATTAACTGGCATATTTTTGCACAGGTGCAAACTGTTAATTGTGAAAAGTAAAATTAGTATTCACTTTTAATGAATAGGTTTTCCATCATGCTTAATGTGAAAAATAGAACGCAGACAAACATTTGGCTGGCTGTTGCTACATCCATTTTATAGTCGTTCACATTTTCATGCAGGATCAGAAGTATCTCTGCAGTAGCTTCCATTTCCTATATTGTCAATAATCACACATGCAAAATAATCCTCTTGCTCTAGTGAAAATGATGTAAATGTGCTCATATTTATATTAATATATATACTAACATACAGTATATTTCAAAAAATGGTAAATAAAATGCTGCCTTTATGGCAGCCACATCCGAACTGGGCTCATTTGCATGTCTGTCATCTCTCGCCTGTGTTAACGCAGATGCTGCTATTTGGGCACACAACATCATTTGCGTGATAAAGGTTAATGTAAAATGCTACGCACACAAACTTTTCCTCCCGAAACCTCAACCCTCATCACTGCATGCCTCACCTCACTCTCATCTTGCTTTAACCTGAGCGGTGGTTCTCTGGAGATCAAAGATGCAAGCTCCCACATGCGCTCGCACACGAGCCAGCCACAGTTCACTTCAGTCCACAAAGAAACAAGGAAAGAAAATTGGATCAAAAGGCTAAAGAAGGAAAATGAAGATGCTTTCTGACCATCAGCTGCAGCTGTACTTGAAAATAAACTATTCCATTAAGCATTTAATTTCCTCTCTCTGCCATCCTTTATTAATGTCATTATGGTCCCTCCAGCTCAAAACTCTTATTGGCTGTTCTGAATAAATGGCTCACTTACTTAAATTATAGTGGGCTGTCCACTTCTTTTCTATAAACTCCCAGCCTGTGGGCTTACAGTGGGATAATGCTGGTCAATAAAACAATAATCTTTGCTTTGCTTTACAAAACATGCCATTTCAGTGTTGCATCACATAATGAACACCGGGATGCGGATGTACAGCACAGAGGGAAAACACAGCTGCCTTTTTAAATAAAGTGAAATGTGTCATCTGCTTCTTTTTTCTCACCCTCTCCGATGCTTTTACACTGAGATTTTAGACATCCACGTTTGTGTTGCGGATATTCACCCATCTGCTCTGTTTGTCTGTTACATTCTTCCTCCCCATCCATCTATTTACCGCATCTCTGAAGCTTCTTCACACACAGTGTAACCCAATTAAAGAGCACCAACCACTGCCTTGGTGCCTCCTGCAGTGATATCTATGAACCCTGTTTACTGAGTTGCATCAGAGAGGTGACTTCAATCCCACAAAGCTCCCTAAATATTGTCTGAATGTAAACAAAGCAAAAGTTTTCTGTTTTCCATTCCACACGACACAAACACTGGCATCGAGTATGGATATCAAGAGGCATCTTTAAACAGTTGGGAGGAGTAAAGCATGAGGAGGAAGCAGGGTAATGGTTGGATTATCATAACAGCTGCGGAGGATGGCTCCTAAAAGGTAAAATAAAAAGATGTTAAGTTTGTGCAGCCAGCAGTGAAACAAATGGATGTTCCCACTAAACCACAGATAGGCTTCACACACAATTGAAATACTTATTTAATATCAGCTTGGTGTGCTGGAGCTTGAGAAATATTGGCTGTGGTTAATGATGCCATGATTTCTGATTCCAGCAAGCTGAAAATAAATAAATATATAAAATAGAATAACAGCAAGATGCTTCTCCCCCTGCCTAGCCGGAAGCACAGGTCCTTCTCACAAAGCAACACTGCAGATCTATGGGGTGATGTTACAAGCCTGTTGTTTGTCTGCTGGATGTCGGCTCCCCTTGCTCTCTATCTCTGTTACCCCGTGCAACGCTGGTGTCATTCCTGGGGAGCGGCGATGATTAAAACCCTTCTGTCGTTATCTCGGCACGGCCTCGCATTGCGCTGTGACTGCTTGCCTCCGGTGCAAGCCAGACGCATTGTAGCCGTGCATTCATCTAGCTGTCTCCACACCACTGGCGGCAGACGGGTGGGCCACGCTCCCTGCTAAAGCCCGGATACTTGACATTTGTCTTGTGAAGAGGAAATAAAAAGGCAGGCTTTGGAGCAGCCCTCTGGCTCCACATGCAGCTATGAGATCTTCTGATGAAGGCGGTGAACACTTAAACATGAAGGGTGCAGTATGTGATTTGCAGAGCCCTCGGGCGGTCCACTTAGGGGGAGCAGATCCCATAACACAAAAAACAGGCCACACAAACAGGGAATAAAACCTGCAGCTCAGGTAGTTTATTACCAAGTGACATTCAAGCATCATGCTTTAATCACGAGTCACAATAGCTACCCAGGGATCCACAAGTGTGAAAGAGCAACATGATGCGAAGGCATAAAAGGCCGAAATGTTACGGAAATACATCATCGTGCCATGAAGCGCAGAATCTATTTGTTTGTAATGTCTGCACAAATCAAGTGTCTTGTTTTGCTTGTGATTAGAAATAAAAAGACAGCTCCTCTCTGCTCCATATTACCTGCCTGAACAGCAGGACGCAGCCAGATTTATATCTAGCCTTCAGCTGTAATGTTCTCCATGTAGTGCAGTCGCCACAGCAACAAACCTGTGCAAAGCCACAAAGACACGCTTTTTTAAAGAAGATGGTCAAGAAAGGGAGACGCGGTTCAGGAAAACCATGCAAATATCAAAGCCATCCCATTCTCTCCTGACCTCAGTGTCAAAATTTTATAGCTATAGAGTACACAAGGATTGGACGTGGCCTTTTCCTTTATTTGAGCGATCTTAGTTTAATTAGATTATTAGACTAAGAAGAGACGACGCTCGGTCCGTCAAGGCTCCTTCCACCTGAGCGCCTGTCAGATTCAGATGTCATCCCCGCGTTGTTTCAGGAGGCATGCCGTGTCACATCTTAAATACTCCCCTCAGAATGTAATTAATCCTCTCATTTAGACACCTGGCAATCCCTGTGCGCTAAATTCCTCTCTTGTTATTCCAGCTATTGGGGTTTGTGAGCATGCATGCATGCTTAGCAGCGCTAATATGCACGGATAATTGTCTCAAAAGGACTTTCCACATTTCCATGGTGCATATAGCTGGAGGCAGCTGCTCAAACCTCCTTGAGCCTGTCATCAATTAGAACGTAGTCCTTGACAGCGTAACCATTTCAGCTTCACCTTCAGACTAAACTACAGGCAATCAATCAATATATATTACAAAGCGCTGTCTTAACTGAGCACCTTTAGGCACAGCAACTTATGTATTTTGCCAGCATTATGCACTGCTTGGAAGTTATTGGAGCTATTTGGGATTAAGTACTTTTCCCAAAGGCACCTTGTAGATTCAATTTGGGATTAAGCTTGGAAGTAAAGAGACTTGTTAGACGAAAGAGAGCCAGGATGCTACCCACCTAACACCAGGTCACACGCATCCCTCCCCCGACCATTAGCCCTCTGCTACTTAATCGCTAGTGCAGTATTGCAGTGTGAAGCTGGGAGTGTATTTCAGCTCCGGCACTTTGTCAAAGTCAGCCAGCACTATGGTCCAGGCGTGTGCTGCAAATGGGACTAATTAGAAACTTACAAAGACAGAGGCACAACGCCCATTACACAACACTCAATCCTGGGCCGCTGACTAAAAGCTGGTGTCTCAGTCCCTGAGCGTATTGTGTGAGATACATCTATTGACATTATGCTACTGATTTTACAGAAATAATGCATTCTCTTTCACAGATGTTTTGAATAGAACACTATCTAATACCTCTAGAGAGTAATGTTGAGATGACGGGGAAAGGATTGCACAAAACTGTCACTAGAAAAAGCTGAACCCAACAGTAATGAGCTATACCCTGTATTACCTTTGTGGAACTGACATTACGCATCTAATTGTACAAGCTTGTTTTCTAACATCCAGAGCCCAACCACTTTAGGTCCTTAGACTGCAAAAGATAACAGATAATCTCTTGAAGCCAGTCAAAAAAAAAAAGATTTTTTTTTTCTGAATCCCAAATGTTCATTGTTGCTACCTATTTATACCAAAGTCTGCAGTGCTGTTGTATTGAACTGTTATCAGCATGTTATTTTTCCCACCTAACACTAAGACTAATTACACTATCAATTTCACAGCTGACTGCCTCTTACCCCTCCCAACTTTCATTACAGTTGGAGAATAACTTTTCCTAACAGCCACTGAAGCAACAAGTGGTAATCAGCTAAAATTGCTGAATGCTTTAATTAGTATGTATCAGTAGCTGAGGTACAGCAGAGTCATGAAGTAAGTGAATTTAAACCCTGCTTACACTTCAATAGATGTCTTTGCTGATGTAATCACAAGTGGACAGCTCTGAACAAATTCAGAATACCTGCGAGTGTTGTAGCAATTTAAAAGCTAAAGTCTAAACATACAGGATGCATCATTCATAGGAAGCCCCCCCTGTTCTTTTCTGCAGCGACAAAAACAATTGTGAGAGCAGTTATTTTG
The DNA here is from genome assembly GCA_023101725.1 of Atherinomorus stipes. Classification (NCBI taxonomy): domain Eukaryota; kingdom Metazoa; phylum Chordata; class Actinopteri; order Atheriniformes; family Atherinidae; genus Atherinomorus; species Atherinomorus stipes. Next base: position 772,387 of record JALJCO010012803.1, read on the forward strand.
TAGGTCATTTTCTCTGTAAGGCTAATGTTTAGAACCCAGTTGTTCTTTTATCTTCTCCATAAAACTGGTGTTTAGATGAAGAATAACAGAACTTTAATGTGTATTGACAGAAGGAATGTGCTTTTTCATGTTACAGACACTCCTCTGCTTGTGGGTGTACGTTTTACCAGCAGTGACATTTCACAGCAAACCAAGGATTTTCCAGTTTTTCAGACTTTTCCTCACATTTTTGCACATACTGATGTGGAACAGCATCTAGACTTTAAAAGTTCCATTGTATATCTTATGTCAGCAGAGGTGCACATGCACTGAACTTTGCAGGAATCAAATTCAGATTTTTGTCAGTTTGGCTTCTTTGTCTTGTCTCACGTTGCATCTATTACATACCAAAGCTTGTTTGTTTGAGAAAGAGCTGCAGCTTGTGTCTATGTACGTGTACAAAGATATTCAGACCATTGACTCTAATCTAAATTGGAGATTATTCCAATATGGTTTCATGAGTTGCAAAAAGGATATCACATTTGCATTCCCGTTCACATGTTTTGTACAATCGAATGAATGACTCATGCCTACATTCCTCTGCAAGTCCAATGTTTGCACACATCTAAAGTCTTAGTTATATCTATGTCCTAAGAAACACAGAGAGCAGCCTACTTGTGTTCCACCTTCATCCCAAAAGTCTGCAGTCATTCTGTTCTGCATTAAATGTGCTCTAGAGGGGTATTGTGGGAAATGCCCTCTGTAACCTTCACAAGAGCTTGGCTTGCATTGCTGGCTGTAAGTAAGACGTAATACAGGTGGGTTTTGGACTGTGAGGGATGCCCTTTGTCACAAATTCTGACTGTAACCTTTATGGACAGAATTTCTAGACGTAGGAAACAGAGTCATTCCTGTCAGCTGGCTTAAGATTGGATATTTGTAGTTTTCAGATCATGTGGTTATGGCCTTTTTAAGTGGAAGCCTCTAAAATGCAGAGTAGGGTCGCTGCTCCAGCACATGGAGAAGAGGCAGTTGAGATGATTCAGGCACCTGGTTTGTATACCTGTCAGACACCTCCAGGGGGAATGTTTTACACATGCTCCATAAGGAGGCCTTGAGGCATACCGGGACCCACTGGGGTGATTATAACTCTTGGGGTCTGGGGATGTTTCAGTGTCAGGCAAAAAGAACTGCAGGGGGTGGCTGGGAGGGGTCAGGTCTGCATGCACTCATTTTACTACCCCCGTGACCCAGTCATTGATAAACAGCAATGGATGGATGGATGGATGGATGGATAAGAGTAATACCAGACTTATGAGAATGTAGTAGAAAAAACAGCAAATCCATAAATAATGTTTTTTTTTTTTCTATTTAGAAGAAAACTTCCCAGGTGTTCTGTGTTGGCGGTGTGATTTTTTTAAAACCAGTGGAAAGACTGAGAACAGCAGCAGCCTAACAAGACAGAGGTGGAAAAGGGCAAAGATGTAGGACTGCCTTTAAGTAATGAAAAATCTGTGTTTGTTACTGGATTAAAGCTGCAGGTTTTACTTTACAATAGGCTAACTTAGCGTTAGCAAGCCTAAGTCAGTTAGCAAGCTTATTGGGTTGGCAAGGCAAGTTTATTGGTATAGCACATTTCATGGACAAAGTAATTCAAAGCGCTTCACTTAAAACATTAAAAGCATTACAGCAGATTGCAGAAAGAGAAAAAAACTATGCAACTGTCAGAAAACTGGTTTGGTAAAGGACTCTTGGATGAATGTGCTGTTACTGTCCTGCTCTTGCCAGTATGTCCTCTCAGTTGAGGAAGTTTGCGTGTGTGCGTGTGTGTGTCTGACAAATTTGGCTTTAACATGAGTTGTACAGTAACTCCAAACAGTATCCAGTAAAACACGTCCAAAAACGTCATATCATCGAGATCTGCTTCAACTGAAAATATAGTATAACTCTGCCTTCAACATTTACACTTTGATAACTACCTGCTAAATCTACTTAAAACATTTTATCTCATGAAAGCAACAGATAGTGGGAACTTATACTGAAATTATAAGAGGTCACAAAGTAAAGATTTAGAGATTAAATTAGTTTGTAGCTCGGTCACTGCCCTTCCAAGGGAGGCAAAGCCACTCTGAAAATGACAAAGCACATTTCCAGGTAGTTTCAATCTCATTACAACAACTGCTTAATGGAAGTTTTGGATCTTTGTACCCATCCTGAAAAAAAAAAGGGGGGGAGGGGGGGGGTTAAATTATGGGATCAGTCCAAGGTACTTTATTGTTGACGGTTCACGGTTTCTGTTACAGTAACCACTGACATTGGGGTAAAAATTTCCCTATTGAAATGCTGCAGAAAAATTCCTGCAACTACATTTGAGGATGTAAAGTATGGTGAAGCAATTTCCTGGAAAAACTATATTTTCTATATTGCCTCAATCTCTAATTTTTGAACATAAGTATATAAACCACACATAATTATTTCTTGAGACAAAAACAGAAATATTAAAGTGTTGTAAAGGTACAAACACATGCATATCTATTATAACAATGCATGTCCCTGCTCATTAAGATGTGAGAAATGGCACGACAGGCATCTGACTGCTCAATACACGTATTGTCTCACCAACCAAACTGATTGCCTCTCATTATATACAGTGTGCTCTGTGTTCATTTTCAAATGTACTTAGATACAGACTCAACCTTGGTGAGCATCAAACTCGACTGTGGGAGAACACAGGCCACTTAAAGCAAGTAATCATAACCCATTAAAGCTTTCCAAATATCAACCGTGGGGATTCAAAGAATCCACTTAGCTTAATGAAACTCTTCAGCTGAGACTGTGGAAGTGCAAGCTCTGGTCATTGAGCTGAGAGTCTAAAAAACATGATATGAGAATAATGGGGACTTTATGAGGCAGACATGCCGTTTGAACATCATTTATGCAAATGTCTGCTCTCACCCTAATTGATATTGATCTAATGAAATCTCATTCAAGAGTCATCAATGGGTGCAAGTGTTCTCACAAACTTTGTTAGACAACGATGAAGAGCCAGAGGCAAGTGGTTACATTTCCATCAGTCCCCTGCCAGAGTCAGATATTCCTGCTCGATCACTATTCAGTTAGGTCTCTGATATTTCTGGATACATCTGAACAGATACGAGATTCTAAAATTCAAGTGTGATATGCAATATTCGTGAACATGTAATCATAAATACAAAAGGTTGCAAGTTTCTGTTCTGTTCTGTTTTTTTTTTTTTTTTTACCATTATCACGTTTGCAGAGGGCGGGACAGTGGTTTCTTTTCTCCTCTCCCACCTGTCCCAATGTATATCTTTTCCTCTGCAAACAGGTGCGCTGCTCGTGTGGCTGCACCCTCAGTCTGCCCGGTTCTGTTTGTGTTGTGTCTACTGTCTGGTAATCTTGGACGGGTTGTCTGGAAAAGAATTTCATTGCACTGGGACGCCGGTACAATGACAATAAAGTTTTCTGATTCTGATTCTGATTCTGAAAGTTGATGACACCACAGGAAACCAGCCGAGCATTTTTCTGTAGCAGCATAAATATTTTATTTCCCAAGGCAGTCCTACTTGATAGGTAACCAAACAAAGATGGAGGTGGACAAGTGAACACCACCTAATATTTCTCTCAATTAAAGCGGTTTCATCTATTTTTTACAGAGTAGTACAATAACTACGGGGAAAAATATATCTAACATCATCAAGAAGACTGTGATACAACAAGCAGGGCTCTCCCTTAACACACAAGTAACTGCTCTGTACAGGTAGTCATTTGTTTGCCCGGAGTCGTTATTTAGGCTACCCCTGACAAACAAGAGAGCATGTCTTCATGCTTCCCTGCATCCAGTCACACCTCTCTGACAGCCATCCATGCTTTTCAATTCTGACATCAATACTGCATCTCGTAGACGAGAGATCCGATCACCTTCTACGTGAATGGATAGAGAGCCAAGTTTAATAAGTGGTGGTTGGACAGAAATGGGCAGCAGAGAGCCGTGGTGCTGGCAGGGGCCCAAAGTCTGCATCTGACTGCACATTTTACTGTGTGTGTTTTTGTGTGTGTGCTCATTTGACGGGTTAATAAACCTGCCATTGTCCCACAGAAAGAGTACCAATGGGAAAAGAAATCCACAAACTCTATGCTTTAATCTCCAGCTTTTCGTGATAAATCCTTAAAACCTTTTACGAGTCACTTGAACATCTTAAATATTAAAATTTTGAAGTTAAAAGTGGCATGTTTTCTCAAGTAGAAAAGAAATACAGGAATGAACTTATTGCCCTAAAAGAGTATTAGCTCCCAGATAGCCTGGTCTAGTTACAGCACTTATAACTCAGCCAAAAAGAAAGTGACGTGTATATTTGGGCCACATCTGGTGGATATAAACTACTCAGAAAGTTACGGATATTTGCTTTTTGTATGATACCAGATTAAACCTAAAGTGCACTCCTTTACAGGATAACTTAGACTTTTTCTAAACTTTTGAATGCACATGTTCAATGTTTAAATATGTATTGCACATCATGCAGTTTAAAAAGAAGATGATTAACAGAAAAAAATACGACAGAAGTGTCTAAACCATGATTTTGGGCTCTAAATGCTCTGGTTCAATAACACCTTGTTTCTAAATGGACCTTTTCATCACTCTGTTCAGATTTAAACATCATCAGACAAAAACGATACCAAAAACATCACAAGTTATTAGGACATTATCATTTTTATAAAGAATAAAGTTAGAGGTGGAGTGCTCACTGGATCAAATCCATAATACAGGTAATGGCTAGTAAACAGCAAAATCTCAGGTGCTCATCAAACTTGTAGGGCCAGAAAACATTTTAATTACATCAGTACTGATGTACTGATGAAATAAAAATATGTATCAGCAAGTTCAAAGTGCCTCAACTTCTTCTGTTTATTATCATTTTTATGCTGTAGTATACCCACCATTGTTAAATCTTCTTTCAGCAAATTGTTTGAGATAGAGGAATTACTTCATAATTCCAGTTAAATGTCCAACATTCATGATATAATATGAGTAAGGTATAAACATTTTACATTATCCTGAAATTGTAACAGAGAGTTTAATATCCCAAACTTTTTAGGAGTAATGTATGTCTGAATTTCGGCAACCACAGTCATCCTGAGTCCATATTGCAACAGAAACCCACAGATGTTTTGGGCCAAAACAATCTTTGCTTTCTGGATTTTAGATGGTAAACATAATGGAACAGTTAGCCACTAAAGGTCAAGATTTAGACTGAGGTGCACACAAACACAATAATTAATTAATGCTACATGTTGATTGGCTCAGTGAGCAGCTGTTCCCTGACACTTTCTCCATGTCATCTGTGTAATATGCCCATACGGTGACTGCTGCTTGTTCTTCCTCAAAGTGGCCATGCAAATCAATCAATGCAGTTAAGTATATGTTTTAGCGTTAAAGCTTCCAGTATTGGCTTCCTCTGGCAGAACATGATGTTTTAAAGCACCACTTTCAGCTGTTCGAGTCAAGTGAATAAAGAGGGCAACCACACTGAATGAATGAGTAAAAAATGAGTGTGGAAAACACTGAACTGGACTGACAACTTGAAATATTTCTGGGATCATTTACACATAGATAAAGTTAATCACTCTAAAGTCAATTAAAATCATAGCTTATGTTTCAAATTTACTGAAAATATGAGAAACTTTATGGCTTAAAGAATGGTGAACATTTTCTGGTGCTTGATTACTGACTGACTTCTTGTTTTAAAAGGCGTTGTGGAAAACAATGAAGTGTAAACTCTCAAAGTGCCAAAGCAGCCTCCTCTTAGAGAAGGTGATCACAGCATTTTAACACCTTAATTAGCCCACAGAAGTTTTAGCTTCTAAGCAAGTTGAGAGACTTCACTTGTAATCAAAGATTTGCAGCCTCAGAGAGGTCCCACAGGAACCCGCTGGAGCTTAAAGAGTAGCAACAAGAAACTTTTTCATTTAGAGTATATAAAACATGTAAATCTTCTCCTCAAAACATGTTAACATGGAAATGTTCGCTAATGAAAGAGTCAGCGGGAGGCTTCATTAGCTGAAGGGTCTCAAGAAAGTGGGAAACAGCATAGAAAGTCTGTGATACTGAGCAGGCTGCACACCGCGTCTATGAATCCAACACGGCAGAACTTATTTCTTTTCTTGTGATGTACATTTATCCTACTCTCCAGAATGCTCGACTCTTTTCCAGCTTATTGGATGTTTACAGTCAACCTTACGGGTCACAGAGGAGTTTGTTTTGTCGAGCATCCCACTTATTTCTGTGTCTGCCTGAGTGTGAAAAATAAGCCACATAAATCCCTGCATTGCAGTGGCTTTCACCAGTTCATGAATCGGAACTGCATTAATAAAAATCCCAGTAATGTGTGTACGTGTTGCGCTTGAAGCAAAGGATGTAACCTAATATTATGGAATGGCCCATATTTTTCTGTTTCCTTGCAAGAGTGCTTTGCATGAGGTAGCTGAGTCTCGGCAGGGCAGTGGCTAATGAGCCAGATATGAAGATGTGGCGAGGATTGTCGTTGCTCTTTCTCGGGATAAAACGCCCCACAAGTCAACAAACTACCTCACATCTTATTTTACAGCCCCTTTCTTTAAAAATCCCTTTTTACAGACGTTCAAGTGTGTTTCTCATTTTTAATGCAGATGTCTTTTTTATACCAAGACTTCAATACTTCCAAGAGTTAAGTTTACTGTCTCATTACCTGGAGTTTCACTATAAAGATGGTTAGATGCTGAAAACAAAATTAAAGTATGAATCGTGTTTTCACTGCCAGCATCCAGGGACTAAATTCAGGTGTATGAGGAAAGCTGTAAGCCACACTGTGTTCAGTTTGAAAGGAAAAAAAGATATCAGCTTGAAAATAAAAAGATGTTTTTTTTTTTCTGTTTTTCTCAGATGAAACACACTTTGTTCATTTCAATACTGACAAGGGATTTAAAGCTAGAGCCCAACTATGAGATGTAAATAGTGGCTAAACCTAAAAAAAAACCAATTCTGCTAAATCTGGCAGCTGTATCGACTGTCATGACTAAGTGTGGATGCCGTTTCCATGTATTAAACAGGTCCTTGGGCTAAATTCTCAAAGCCCAGAGAGCCAATAAGCTCTGAGACTGCTGCTTCTATTTATGGTAAAATGAATGCTGAGAAAATATTTAGTCATTTATTCATATTACTTAACATGTTCTCTGTGTAAAGTCCAAGTTAAATGCATTGACACATTTCTGTAAGGCCTGTTTTACTGAATTGTCAAGGTAGACCTTTGAACAGTTGTTCATAGATCCAAAATCACAAATCCGTGACGCAGTGGGCTTGTGTATGAAAGTTAAAGCAAACACCACCCTACACCTCGACTGCTAACCCAACGCAATACATTAGCCTGGCACTTTAGCTGCTCTGCTTGCTTCGTGGAAGTACGTCCTCCATGGATGTCAGACTTTGCAGGATTTTTGATTGTGTGTTCAAAATGGAGAGAAACAATGACAACAAGAGAAACTGAAAAGTGAAGCTGAATTGCAACAGCATCATAGTTCCGGGTAAACACCAGCAGAGCCAGCAGCGCTTTGCGGAGATTAGAGGGCAGCACAGTGATTCAGAGAACCAAAGCTTCCGGAGTAACTATGATCAGTCAATGTTCTATAGATTAACGTTGTGCAGAGCCGCGGCGATGAACAACTCAGGATAACATCTCGAGTCTAACAATACTTTAAGCAAGCTGGACTTGACTCGTGTACTTGAAATTTTTGCAACTGAGTCTTGCATCCCCCGTTACATGCTCACTCTATCCTGATGTTTGCAGGAGTAATGTACCTGTCATTGTTTAACTGATGCTTTTTCACAATTTAGAATTGCTGGTATTTTAGTCCACAGCTGAAGCTGATTAAAATGTTGACAGTCTTCAGCATGCATTTCCTATCTCCCATCTAAGTAACTTGCTGTGACTTAACTGAACTTTGCTCTATTTGCCCCGTGGCTTCATGTTGTGTGGACACTCCCAATACTATCTTAGCGCAAGTACTGCTTATTTCTCTGTGATTTTAAAACATTATGTTTATTCATTTTATTATTTACTATAATTATTATCCATTTTACGTACACCATCTCACCTTAAACTTAAATTTTCTCTGGGAAAAGTAAAATGTTATGTCATTCATGCATTCCTTTCATTTCATTTCATTTCATTTCACAGTGACTGGTTTGAAATTGGCAAATCTGTAAAATGAATGAAAGAATAGAATAAAAAAAAACTCTATTGATGCTTTATGTTTTTTTTAAAATCATAATTATAAATATGAGGCTGTATTTAATTGAACTTCAACTGAAATTGTTCTCTAATATATATATATTTTTTGCACCAAACTAGTGCTTTATACATTAACTCAACTTGTTTCAATCAAATTTTGATCTCATCCTCAAAATGTCCAACTGAAGTCTGATTTGGTTGGAAAGACTACAGGAGTGTAAAATGACAAAGTAACACAAAAAAAAGAAAGAAAAAACATCTTGAAGCCAGACAAACATCTTTAAATATTATTTAAGCAACTGATGCATCAATAAACATGATATAAGCTTTTCTAATTGGGTCCACTTAAAATCAATTAAAGGGGATCAGACCAAACCACAACGAATAAAAATGGTCACTTTGAGTGTGCCGGATAATCATAAGCTTTGTTTTCCAGCAAACACCATGGGGCACTCTCTGTTGCATTTGTGTGCAGGTGCAGCAGTTGTCTGTTTTGTGCATCCTTGTCTTTTCTTTCTTCTTTCTCACTCTAATTTTTGCTCAGTACTTATCCTTACTTTTCTTAACACTTTCTTTCGTCTTGTCAGGTCCAGCAATTTTGGATAAAATGCAGTCATACACAAGAATTCAATAAAATGAAACAAAATAAAATAATTAAATTCAGATTTTATGTTCATAAAGCTCCTATAAGCACATTTTTTCAACACAACAAAGCAGCCAGATGATCATTCTGCTGTGATGCTGGACAGGAAAAAACAAACGAACAAAAGAACATGGTCACAATGTGAACTTGTGGGATTAATGACGTTTACCTGTTTTTGGCTCCACTGAGAAGTATGGCTGACCGTGGATGATGCTGTAGACCACCCTGGCACTGTTCCCATATGTTGGGTCATCTGCATCTGTGGCTGCGACTTGCACCACCATGGTTCCTGTGGGCACACAGCCCTTCATTAGTTTCCAAGACAACAACGACAGGCCGAGTCAAACGGAGCTAAATGTGGAAATAGTCACATCAACAGAGTCTGTGACCAATTCTACTTGAAAAGAGAGGAAAGGGAGTGATGAAAATTTAACTTCTGAGATGATAAATAATCTTATTAGTCATTGTCTTCACACTGTCTTTTATTATTGAGAGGGCTGTTTACTTCACTTTTCTATTTCATTTTATGAAAAATTGTTTGAGTAAGTTTAAAGCCGTTTTTATAAACAGAGCCGAAGCATCTGACATGTGCTGTGCGAAGCTGCAGCACTTTCAGTTGTTGCAATAACTGACAGCGAGACCGAAGCAGGATTAAAGCGTAACTTCAAGCCTTTAGAGATCATTTCGTTGCCATTATTGGACATTTGCTTTGTACAGATCAGTTAACAAAACACCCTTTCTACTTTTTTTTTTTTTTTTTTGCAACTCATCTTTGGATTCAAAAGTCGCTCAGAACAAAGCTGAATGGTTCCATATTTCCCACTGAAATCCAAAAACTGCAGCTCTCTGGTTTTTTAAAAAAGTCAAAGAATTTTAATTTGTCCTCCAGCAATGACACTAGAGACTGCAATGCTTTGTTTAGTAATGAGTACTGATACAACTCTTTAAAGAGTTTCATGACACAAAGTTACACAAAAAACAGTTGGAAAATTATTTGCCTTCCATTTTTGCTGTTTAAAACTCTAGCTCTAGCTTGCATCTATGGCAACCGGTTACTGATTAAGAGTCTAAACATCTGTGAAATGCATTATTATACAGAATGGAAATCTTAAGAAATAAAAACTATATCTTCAGGCGAAAAGCACAACTGAAGCCTTGGGGCTCAAACATCAATAGAAGAAAATGTTTGGGACGCTCTGTCAGTTTCTTTTATTAGTGAAGATTAAAATGATACTGTGGTTTAATCAAGTGAGTTGAAGTAGTCTTAATGGCATGAAAAGGGGACTTCGGGGACTTTCAGTTGACTGAAAACAGTGCTTTTCTATCCATAAAGAACACACCTTGTGCCTGGGGCTATGCACAAGAAGACCCATTAATATACCATTAATTATTTCTATACCTTAAAATTTTATCAGACACCTTAATTATTAAAACAGGTGTTTGCTGTGTAAGCCAGAAAACTCTTTAATTAATGTAAAAAGGCACAAACCAAACCAATATTTATTATAATAATGCTTTATTGACGAATTTTGTATGATTAAGGGGGTGTACTACTCTTATCAATGATAAATGTATACATAAATCAAAAATATTAGAGTACAGCGATGATAAAATTAAATGAAATTTATATATAATTGCTTTTTTTTTCTTTACTGAGTTATATATCCCAATAAATGTGCTGTAAATTGCAACATTGATGGTTCTCTTGGTACCTTGAGATAGCCCCTTCTTATTAAGTTCGAAATAAATACAAAGCATATATATATTGTATTTAAGTCAATTTTCCTTTTTCTTTCCATCATTTCTTTAATGCTGCTACACACCCATAACAATTTAATATGTTCCTCTGAGGTTCACAAATTCTAAAAACTGAATTGTTGTCAAAATTTACAAATGTCTGCAAATCTAAGGGGTGGCTCAGCTAGTGGACATACTTGAAAATGAGGAGTCTTCATGGACAAGAATGTGGCACAGTTTCTGTAAGAAGACGGCAGCCAACCAAAGCTGGCATGTTAGTGATAAGTGCAAATAAAACAAGAGTTACCAGATCTTACGACAGAAACAAGCAACAAGACCCACGGCAACGAGCCCAAAACAAATGACATTACAAATTTAGATTTATTCCTGGCCAGCAATCAGTAGCTGTGTTTACACGGACCATCTTTAAACAGCTTTTCAATCCAATAATAAGAACAGCTACTCCTCATGGAGTCAAATCTGTCCGATCTGATCCAGCTTAAGTTATTAAAAAATTTTTACCTTTTTATTATGTGATCAACAGGGGAAAAAATATGTATTAACTAATTTTTTCATCAAAACAATGCAATTTTTTAGAAATGGTATTTCCACAAAATATCTAAATGGTGCAGAAAAAACAGAATTTTTTATGCATATGATTAATTGTTTTACAAATTTTAATGGGTCCAATATCTATAAACATTATAGAACAATATCTATAGAATTTACCATGCTGGGAGTTGCTGGCTCGGTTGCTCTGTGTAGAAATAACATCTTACAATATTTGCCTTACATTTCTCAAATTCAAGCAGAAAAAAAAAAATTCGGATGAGGGTGAAGGTGAAGGTAGCAAAAGGGCTCAAATCAAAAGCCCTTTGATTTGAGAGGTTTGCCACTTTCCTCCTGGACGTGTAAGTTTAACATTTGCTAATGCTAATCAATCGTTAGCTGGTTCTTATAACATTGCTAATGCTAATTAGGTAAGTGTGAGAGCAACACCTAGTACTGGTGGGAAGTAATTAAACTTGTAGCTATCACCTTAAATTAATTTCTGACTGGAATAAATGTGTTCTTCCTTTCATGTTTGAATCACATCAGAGTATCAGAGTCACTGATTTTCTTTTTGCAGACAGTAGAATAGTTAAGGATTGTTCATGAAACATTTTAACACTGCTTCATTTTTTAGTAGTGATAGTCTGAGACACCTGATCTACTGAATGGGACACAGAGTGAACTAAACTGTAAAGGTACTCATTCACTTATAAGCAGAAGTAGATGTAGGCTATGGGCTTAAATTGAGATGTAAAGATTGGAACACAACTTTCTTCTTTCTTATCCTTAAAGTAAAGCAAAGTAAAGATGCCCCCTTTTTCACAGCGCAAGAGTTTTGTTTGGATTTAAGTGTTTTGACGGATGACAAACAGAGAATTTATTAATCTCAAATGGATATTTCGAGAGTCGGAGACTGTTCGTTGTTAAAGGTAGAGTCCGGAGTTCCACCCTTGAAAATAAACGCTAGACTTGGGCAAGTGAAATCCGTCTCAAACCACACCTTTGGGCTTCTACCCTCATGTAGTGGTGTTTGTTTGCAACTTCCTCTCCGCCTGTCTATAATTCGCTTCTTTTGCTGTGTAGGGATAAGCTCATGATTGGAGCAGACGCCAGTCACTCGAACTCTCAAAAAGAAAAAAAAAAAATGGCGGAAAAGGAAGTCCTCAGGGTTAAAATTGGTTTGGCATTTACCCGCTTCCAAGCTTTGAAGGAGAGGCTTGAAGCTGAATAGGCTGAAGAGCGATGTGGCCGTTAGCCCGAGGGGAGGAGCTGTCAGTTTGAATACTGTTGTTTACAAACAGAAACAGCTAGGAACTCTACCTTTACAGTTTTTCTAAAACACTATTTTTGAAATGTCCCCTCACTTTTGCACAACTTTAAACACTAATCCCATAACTCAAACTTCTTTCCCAAAACCTCTGCTTCTTGCTGCAAAAGGAAGTTATTGACTCAAAACAGCATCACCTGGCCTCAAAAAGCGACACTATGGTCAAATCATGCCCCAAGCACAGCAAAATGTAGAACACTGCGGAGCAATCAGGAAACACTAGAAGGAAAAAAAGATGGAGTTCTCAGACCATCATGCCGTCAAAATGTTTTTATTTTTTATTTTCATCAGGCCAAATGCATCATGTCACACGACAGAGAACTCATAACATAAAGTACTAGAAAAGCACTTGGAGAGCACAGACCTCCGCCAAGCAGCTCTCGCAATGATAAAGAATCCTTCACAAAGTAACCAAAATGTAATGGGTTCGTCTTTGGGCTGAGGCTCATGGCTGGTGAAAATTTCAGGTCAATCCGTCCAGAACTTTTTCCATAAAGTTGCTGACAGACAGATAAACAAACCAACGCTACCAAAAACATTTCCTCCTTGGTGGAGGTAATGCAGTAACATGGTCGATCACAGTTGCACAAATTTCACCTGAAATGAAGGCTCTGATCTGACCTGATTTTGCCCCCTTCCACGTCCCCATCCTCGACCACCTCTTATTCATACCCCCCTCTTCCTCTATCTGTTGCAATATCTTGACCTCCCACAGCTTCCTCAACTGGTTTATATTGGTTCCCTCATCATCAGCCAAATGTGAAAGCAATTTTGAGTCACTGTGTTCACCTGCTCACACCTGTGTCCTAGTTGTGATCAAAGTGTGCAGCATGTGTTTACCATTTTGCACAGCAAGTGCATCACAATGTAAATGTGTTTGCAAACAGTGTCTAGTGATGTGAAACGTGCTTTAGGTTTTGATCACAAGGGGACTGGTTTGATACCTCAGTTTAGGCTTCTGAAAAATTGGCTTTGAGAATGAGATTTAGTGTTTTAGCAAATGAGAAAAACTATATATATACACAAAAAAGCCCAAAAAAGCAACCTGAACAAACCTGGTATGGATCCTTGCTTGAGAATTTGTTTCCACAGACACAAGTACAAGCCCCAAAGTTCCCGTCTTCTCTGGTGTGAGGTTATCTTCCACTTTTGTTAGCTGGAATGCTAAATTTAATATCTAATTTTTGCTAGCTGATGTACTAAACCACACTTTGCGATTGTATGCCTCAGTCTGTGCAGGACAAAGAGGCACAGCAAGCGTCTGGTGACAGAAGAAGTGAAGGCTATAGAAAACTAAGCTAGCTAGCAACTGAAATATGCTCTATTTGAAGCAAGAAGAGGTGCCTGAATGGTGCTGCTTCTTAGCGCAGGCTACTTAGAGGTAGGATGACATGAGCATCATGATCACTGACCAATCAGAATTGGCGTAATAAGATAAGTGATTCTGAAGAGGGTGTATCCCATAGGGAGACATTGAAACAAGTATAATAAATGGAAGTTGTCTTTTACTGGGTGAAGAAAGCTTCCAGTCCGCGTAGGATGCAAGGTGCATGTCTGATTAGTAAATAGGGGGCAAGTCACTGAGAAATCTGCAAAAGTTCTGTTGTGTATATTTAAATAAAACCTTAAGCATCCAAATATTACAAATCAGAACAGCAGGAAACATAAAAAAATCGATTAGAGTACCTGAAGTACACCTGATGACGTTGTTAACAACAATGTTATTGGATTATAAATATTGATTGTTTACTGTAATCGGTATAACTAACTTTGATGGTTTTACAACAGCGTAACTTATATAATGTAATCAAATATATTCTATAATTTATATATTTTTGAATAACCTTAAATCTGACTTTAATGCTTAAAATTAAATGCATTGGAGTATAAAGAAGAATATTTGCTCCCAAAAGAAACTGAAGTGGGAGTAGAAAGAATCATAACATAATATCAGTAAAAGTAGCTGACAACAATATTTCTAACATCAGGTGAAAACTGACACTGCACACTGTCAAAATACAAAGCATGATTTTCCAGCAGTGTCCAGCAGTGCCCCCTTAAATTCCCAAACTTCGCCCAGTTTACAAGAAAGAAATTTGTTCTCAAACTCAACAGTGAACTCTGCTGACAGCTGACAGCTGTTATATCTGAGTATACAGTACGGTATTGTCCTCTCGTGCGCTTCCTCTGAGGCAGGAGGGAGAACATCAAACACGTCTTCCTCTGCGCTCGTCTTTATATGTACCAACTCTGGTGACTTGAACTGACAGCCGTGGTTTAGGATGTGAAGAGAAAAACGTTTGAAGATTTCACTGAGAAAACATAATCAGCTACAATCAGTGCCAATCAATTTCAATAGGTCATTTTTTATGGGGAAATTTCCCCCTTTTCCTTCATAGAATAGTTAAATATTCTTCTTTTTCTTTTATTTCTTTTTATTTCTTTTTTGTGGCTGGTTGGAGGGCTACTAAATTAAGGTCAAAGAATTGACATTAATCTGATAATGAGTCAGAAAAGACTTTCAGTAGATTGCTAGATTACCACAAAAACCTCCCACAGTGGTTCAGGCCCTTTTGTTTGCTGTTAGACTGTACGTCAGTGTTGGTCTTAAAGCTGACGCCTCCAGCGGTCTCGCACTTGGCAGCAGTGAAATCATCAACGGCAGAGATTGTTAAAATAACCTTGAAAAACAGCATTCGCAGGGTGCACAGCTTTCCTCGTCTGTCACGAGAACAGCTGGCTGAGGCCTGAATATTTCACTCTACCTGGCAAAGCCTGAGCCGCTCTTCCAGCATATGACAGAAAGTGCTGTCTTACAAGTTGGTGATATTTTACTTGGAGGCAAACATCCTAATAAAAATCTCACTTTCTAACATGAGATGTATTTTACAGGCTTTTACAGAATGAAGTGATCATGGAAATTGAAGATTAGAGTCCTCCATTCGGGCTGTAAAGCAGAATTAACAGGCTCTGGCCCTGGATGTGAACAATATAATGAAAAAAAAAAAAAAGCTTGAAGAAGCAGGAAAAGTTATCACCAGGCTGGTTGTGGAAGGACACCTAGATTATATCATCACCTCTTAGTCATGACAGGTTATATTACAGGTAGTTTAAAACACCAAGGTCAAAGGAGGACCATGTGAACGGGGACTCAGGCGGCGGCTGACTCTATTATAGGTTGATTGTTAAAATCACTTCATGCAAGGTGCAGTAGACGAGGTTGTAAATTAATATTCAGTGTAGAATCTTATGAGGCAAAGGTTTTACAGATTTATTTTCAAGCTGTTTTCTACATATTGTTTCTCCTTTGAGGCTTACAAACATTCCCTGAGTACCGGGTGAGCTGGATGTCAAACATATACAAATGAAAAAATAAAAGCCTGATATTTGAAGCGATCCTTTCTGCTCCACCAGGCCGTCATCCGCTGCTCAATTTGCCCCGTCAGTATCCCTTCAATGTTTGTGATGGATCCGACCCTTGCAGTTTTTTTTTTTTAAATTCTCTGTAGCTGTGTAGAAAACAAGCATCCTAATCAATTCTGTATCTTGGGTGAGAAACTGTCATCTGCCAGTAATGAAAATAAATGTGGCATGTTTAATATGAAGCGGAGACAGGTATGCTATAGCCCATACAGGCTGCATGCAGCTGTCACTTGTAATATGCATTTATGTTTGCACTCCCACATTGTTCTAGTTTTGAGGAATGAGATTCAACATTGGATTTAAAGCAAATGTATTAATATACTTTAAATCACGTGTTTTTGTATAAAAAGGCAATATTTATAGCTATATTTCCACATATGAACTGCATTCTTGGACTTCCGTCTACTTGAAAGAGCTATCAGCTGAATTCCTCTAATGCCAGAAAAAGACGGTTACATCTTAAGAGGGAAAAGTGAAGCCAGTTGGGCATTTCCCATCGACGTATCTTGCCGTGTCGCGTGTGTCATCACTCCCGGAAAATTCTAAAATGGGCAAAGGCAAGGCCTGGAATACCTCACCAAGGAGGCGTCTAGCACTTTAGAGAGGCTAAAGTGCTAGCGGCTAGCGAGTTTTGGCTTTTTAACATTGGATATTTACGTGAATAGTCTGATTGACTTCTTACTGCACAGAACTACATATTTTGCTTTGTTGTATTGTTCTATTGCTAAATTACTTGAAATTAAAGTTATGTCATCAGCACTTTAAAGATGTGCACATTTTATCATGTTTTACAATGTTCTATGTTTTGTCACTGAACTACTGTAAATGAGCTGTTAATATTTAATGAGTTCACCACAAGGTTTAAACCAGTCATGATCCTCCCGAATAGAGACCAAACTGGATTAGATTATAAGCCAGAACAAAACATGAAAAGCATTCTTTGGAAAGATGAAACAGCTTGCTGGAAGAAGAGAGGATTTTAAGGAGCTCATGATCTGGAGCATTCTACATCATCAGTAAAACATGTGGAGGCGTTGTGATTGCATGCATGGCTTCCAATGTCACTGTGTCATTAGTGGTTATTGATGATACGAGAGAAGACAGAAGCAGCCAAATGAATTTTGAAGCGTACAAGGATGTACTGTCTGCTCAGAGGCAAAGCTGCTTAGATGGTGCTTCACAGTGCAGATGGACAATGATCCAGTACTGTGAAAGCAAACAAATAGTTTTGGAAGTTAAAGAAGTATTATCCACCCGTGTTATTCTTGCTGCATGTAAAACTCAGATCAGTAACAAACTGCAAGGCATTGGGGGTCTTCCATCCAACTAAGCTGCAGAAAAAGGCCTGGGAAAGTATCACAAAGGAGGAAACCCATTCTTTGGTGATGGTGTGCATAGGTTCCAGGGCTCAGGCAGCCATCAAACACACATTGTAGTATTCTCAACAATACATTAGAAGTGAAAATGTGTTTATAGTTATGTAAATATGCCCAATTACATTTCAGCTCTACAAAAGGAGGATTTGTTATAATAAAAGGCTTTAATCCCCAAACCCTTCTTTAAAATTGGATGTTGATACCACCAAAATAAAGACTGGAGCCCGTAGCCTGATTGTTCCTCTGTCAAGTCAATAATTAAAGGCGTTATACCCGATTTTGTTCATTTTCGAACCATGAGCGAGATAAACGGTCTAGTTTGAACTGTAAGCCCCGCCCCTAACTGTTTCTCCCAGTGAGAAACGCTCCTGCTCTCATGTTTCTCTCGTCCCACTCTACATCCTTGAAATAACGTGCACATCTCATACTTGTGCAGAGGAAGGAAGGAAACTCTCCAGTGGAAACTTGCATCTTCCAGTGAATTTCCTGTTTTGGTTGCAGTAAATGGCTGCAAATCAGCTAAATGACATTTTTTGTCACTTTATTCATAAACTGGTAGCTTACCGTAACTAAAAAGGTGAGTCTTTAACTTGTGTATTCCCTTTATACTAAAAAGAATAGCAGCTCTGAAATTGTGTTGTAATCTTTAGTAATTAACATTTGATTGAACTTAGATAGTGTAGATAAATAGCAGACATCAAGAACTTTGTAAAAGAATATACAGTGAAGCCAGATGGCTTTGCAGAGCTATTTGATTGTTATAAATCCTGTAACTCATAACCCATAAAGGAAAGAAACAAAAGCAATCCCGAAACCTTCAGTTGCAATGACAAAAACTAATGTTAATCAACTTTCCATAAAGTGGAAGGCTTCTTTCATCTCCAGGATTAAATGACTATATCCCATCCTTGATCAGCGCTCTCATGAATTAGACAGAGAATATGACAGCTGGATATAGGACTGGGAGTAGTAAATTCAAGAGCTGTGGCCTTGAGTTGACATTATATTCCCTATGCTTGTAATGAGCCCTCAAACTGTTCCTCTGGTCCGTGGTTGTGCAGCTGGAAAGAGCCAGACTCCATGATTGTCACACCTCCAGCTGTCCTCGAGCTCTCTTGTCTTTTATTTGACATCTCGACTGTGATTAAGACAAAAGCCTTCAGAGATCCTTGGGCCATAAGGTCTCGGTATATATGGACGGGCTCTGCCTCTAATTACTTTAATTAATTAAATTCATGATTTTCTCTAAATTGAACCCATTCATCAGCGGTGCAAAGCTGTGACCATTAATGATTTAAAGACATCTATAAAGGAATTATTGAGGACAAGAGGTGCTTGGCCCTTCCCTCTTCTTTACTGCATTGATAATTGCTTCGAGCAGATATTTACAAAGAGAGCCAACGCATTATACCCCTGCTGTTCTCACAACTTGTGATGAAGACCTTCACAGGAGCTGGAAGAGTAAATAAAGTGCCGGGGGTGACCCTGCATCTCGACGCTGGTGGTGTGATGGCGTCCTCCTCTGTGGTTCGGGTACCACGTTGCTGTCTTATCTCGGGCTGGACACAAGACTCCAAGCCCTTGTACTCTAATCCTCTGGTTCCTTAAGCCTGAGCTCTGCACCTCCCGTTGACAGTCAGCGGTGTAATCCTTCAGAGATCTCTGTGCCTGTGCTGTAAGCAAAGCGCTGCTTCCCTTGGAACGCCTCCCTGTGCGACCGTGTGCCAGCTTAAATTTTCATTTTGTATTTGAGCATTGTTTCCACAAAACTCCACCGGGATGGTGGTACTGAGGGAATGCCATGTTTCTCTTATGGTACAGTAAAGGTACTTTCTGTCTTTAATCAGTTGTTATACATGTGATAAGATAATGACTTAACTTCAAAGATCTAACACAAGATTCAGCTCCTAATGATCACACCTTGCCTTGCCCAGCACAAGCAGCTGACTGATATATTGTCTCCAGTAGCTCTACAGAACCAAGAATTAGTGAAATATGACTTTAAAAGCAATCACTCCATGATGGGAAGTGGAAGCTGTTTGCTCAGCTCCGCAAATTCAAAGAGCAACTTAACTTAAACTACTGGATTAATACATATTCAACATTCAAAGTAAAGAAAAGAGCTTCCATTTCCTAAGTTTACCTCGACTTAATGTGACATCAAGGATAGCGAAGGGAAATTCTTAAGGATGCAGGAAAAAAGCAGCAACTCTACGAATAGGATGCAGCAGTTTTCCACTCGGCTGGGATGTGGGTCTATTGTGGTGAATTTACAGACGGTAAAAAGAACTCTGCTCATTTTATTTAGCACCATCCTATTTCATTTTGATTAATTTAAAAGAAGCTTCGTTCGTTTGCTCTTCTTGTAATTTTGCTCCATGTCCCAGTTTTCCACACACCTGTTTTCAATCAGTTGGTTTCACCACACCTGTGTTGAGTCAGTCATTTCTAACTGTCTACATACACTCCCTGATTTTCTTTCCTCCTTGTCAGATTGCCTTTGAACCAAGTTTAGTCAAGCCTTCTTACAGCTTTTCTAATTTATTATTCCTTGTGTTCCTTGTTTAATGCTTCCACTTGTGCCTTTATTTATTTATTTTGCGGTGAGGTTTCAGTTTAGCTTGCTCATTTTTCCTGTGTTGTTGAAATGTTGATCATTTCCACATACAGAAATCTAGCCTGATAATATTTGGATCCTACATAAAGGAATCCTAATAAAGGATCCCTAAAAACTCACCTAAATCATCTGCCACAAAGCATTTTGCATGTCTCATAAGTTTGGCACTGTGATTGGACAGTTTAGTGTTATATTTATTTACTTTCACTGATTCTAAATGTACTCAAGAATCTGTTAAAGTCTTGGGATGAGTATTTTGGAATATGGACTCTTTTAAGTTTACTCTGAGATTCAACAGAGGCTGATTAAAAATATATATATATTTTAATCTCATTATTTCAGGTGCTGTAGAGGGAGAACCATGTCATAAAAGATTACCCTATACTGTGTCAGACCACTTTACATGTGGCCCTGGATGATCTGGTGAATATTTCTGACATGTGTCACATTTTTAACGGCTAATTTTTATGAAAACTGACAGACAGGGATGTCTTTTTGCAGATGACCTAAAAAAGATGGCTGTTCACCTTTCACTTTTTTAACAAAACCTCATGCTGTCTGTTCTTCCTCAGGCTTTGTTCGCTAGGCAGAGCTCACTCCCCTCACTTGACCACTAATGCTCACACTTACAGCTCTGACAGCATTTCACCGATGCCGTCCAGCTATATTTTGTGTCTCACTCCTTTTAGTTGAAGCAGGCTTTACTTATTTTTCCTAGAAAATCATCAAGTGCCTCGTAGCTTAGCTTTTTGGCTGGTACCAAGCTGTCAATAGTGTTTTTAAGTTGCAGTATTTGAGCTGAGTGCACACGAAAAAAATGGTTATTTTTAAAAACAGGGTTAGTCCCTCTGTCATTCAATCCTAAAATATAATCTCTATACAGCACCATTTACAGAAATATCTCTGTCCACAGCTGAAGCCAAGTTGTACAGGACGTATGCATCTATTTTTTGACAGTACTGACAGTTTCCTGCCCTTCAATGTACAGGCCAAGGAGCTCAGTCATCTGAAAATGATGTCATGGACCAACCGAAATTTCCCCACTCTTCTTCAGCAAAAACAGCATCTCATTCTTAAAATCATCCCTCCAGCTCAAGCTCCAAATAAATCTGGTCCAAAACCAAGTGCAAATCTTCACCCAAGGAGGCATGTTCAAATAAGTTTGGGTTTAGTAGTAAAAAAAAATTAAAAGAAATCTGCATATGCAGTATATGTGGAGGATTGGTGCAAATAGAGAAAAACTGCTTATCAAAATTCAAAACTGAATACTCATATTTCTCATATGACTATCAAAGCTAAAAAAAAAAAAAAAAAAAAAAACTTATTTTGTTTTTATATTTCAATCTAATCAGAAAAATCTAGGTCATATTTTTCTTTCTGAACCCAAATTATTTATTGCCTCCATATTGTTAGTCATAGCTCACCTGTGATTAGACCACAGCTCCCAGCATGCCTTGGAGTGCCTTGGGAACCCCCTGGAGTAGCTGGAGGAAGTTAAGTATGTCTGAGCGACTCAGCTTACTGTGTTGCTACGGTGAAGTGGCAAGATAATGGATGGATAAAAAATGTGTTCACCTGGATCAGACAGTTTTTGCAGGCAGGTACCTGAAAGCTCTGGCTAGTATGAGAACCAATTTGTGGAAAAATGCCTGTGGGCTTCAAGCCTAATTCAGACCTCAGTTTGCCTGAGTTAGTTTTTAAACATGCATCACTCATCAACATTTCTGAGCCTGGACGTCTATGCTGGCATATTTGAAAAGATAAATATGTAAATTACAGCACATCAAACTTAACATCCCAATACAATGAGTCTTTTTTTGTTAAAAACATCATGAAACATCAAACTATACTTTAAGCCAACATGTTTTGGGGTTTTTTGTTTGTTTTACTAACATTCACATCCTTATCAGCTGTCGGGCCATGCCTTGTTGATCCTAAACATGTTTGTTTTGTTAAATTAACTCCCCATAACATATAGTTGTTACAGCAATACACTGACAAATGGCCTCGTCTTTCCAAAACGGCTTTGAAAAGTCACAAATATTAGACATTCATTTTTTTCTGCTGGGCAAAAAATTTTTTTTTAGTTTTTTTTGCCAACTCATGTTTTTATTTGTATTTTTTCATGTCCATTGCAGTGGACGCCAGGACTAAATGGGCATAAAATGTTATGACATTGTAATTAATCAGGTGTGACCTAAACTACTGGATGTCTGCATACATACTACTACATAAGTGAATTTATGGAAGGGTCTTGCACCATTTTTGCATGTATTGCACCATTTTTTTTTTTAACTCTTCTGCTTTGTAGTATAAGCTCTGAACAAAATTCTGTTGTTTTTATCATGATAAAGCAGGGGTCTCCAACTCCAGTCCTCGAGAGCTATCCTGCATGTTTTGCTTGCATCCCTTCTCCAACACACCTGAATCAAACAAATGGCTCGTTACCAGACCTCTGCAGAGCTGAATTATGTGCATTGGGGAATTAGCTATTTGAGTCAGGTGTGTTGGACAGAGTATGCTCTAATTACAGGATAGTAGCTCTTGAGGACCAGACTTGGAGACCCTTGTGATAAAGACTATAAAATATTGACTTATTGATATTTGTGAGATCATCTACAGTTTTGAACATGTAAATGAACTTTACAGATGTATCCCTGCATTGGTTGAGAACAGCAATGAGCTAGTTACCAGGAAAATCAAACCAATCTAAACATGAACTTGATAGACGTATGAGATAACCAGCTGCCACTGCAAGTTCTTCTGGCATGCACACTTCTCCAATGTACCTCTCTGAATCCAACAACAAACCAATCACATTCTTAACTAATTTTGTGCTTTCTCTTATTATGTTTTATTTTCTATTTTTGTATTTATTATTTGCTATTATCATTTGTATCTCATTATTCTTTTCATTTTCTTATGCATTACATGCAATGTAAATCTTACATATAAGACATAAAATTGATGAAAACCTTACACTGTGACAAAAAAACAATTTTTGAACTCACCATCTATATTACTTGTCTCATCTGACTCAATTTCTGAATTCTAGGAGTCAAGTTTAGACAACTCTCCATTTATAAGACCTTCCAAAAAGTCTTCGACTTTATGCTCTACAACAACATTATGTACAAAAAATATATACACATTATAGATATGAATAAATATACTGTGATAGCAAACTTTACCTTTGAAAAGCTTGCAGGTATATTATTTCTTTGCATACTGACACTAAACATGTTGGTGTTGGCTAGTATCGCCAAAGTCCTGATGTCCATTGCAGTGGACATCAAACTTTGAAAAAAATCCTGCTAATTGGTAAAAAGAGTTTTCATCAAAATAACTTGAAACACTATCACATGTAACAGTAAAGATTATTCTAAGAGCAAATTTGTTTGACTTGCATGAGCATAAACTGATATTTTTGATTGAAACTGGGCACTTACTCTCTCCCTCTCACCAATTGCTTAGCCATGCTTGTCTTGTCTGAGGTCTGTCACTTTTTCAGAACATGCTCAAAGTCATGAATTGGTTTAGACTAGATAATCAAGATCCAATGAGCAACCAGCAATGGTGACATGCCTCAATCACAGTGTTTTCATTGGTTTAGAGCAACAAATATGTCATGTCCATTCAAATGGACGCAGGGGCTGAAGGGGGACAGCAAGGTTGTAGGGGCAGATTTGAAGTGCTGTTACTGTCCTCTAAAATACACAGAATAGTGGTCACGAAGGCAAATATGTGATGGTCTTGTTGTTAAAGTGTGTTTTAGCCTGAACCATATATAAGTTTTCTTGTTTTTGTTTTTAATCAAATAGTTTTAAATTCTGTCTATCAGATTGTCTAAAGCCAACCACAAGTGAAAAGTGTTCCAACTGAGCATATCTAAGAAGTGAAAAACCATCCATTTGTCCATATTTAGAGATTCAAATGCAGAGTGACAGAAAGCCTGTTTCCTCTGAGCAGTATGGTCTGGGTTGCTACGGTTCGGAAGTGTTGGTCCGGCCTATTCAGGCGAGCATTTCCACTGCAAGTCACATGCCGCTGGGCATGCAGGGGGTTAAACTAAATAGTGCGACAACAACAGACGCAACAACATTAACAATGGAGGCCATCCAGCAGCTTCTGTTTGTTCTACTTGGATTTTGGGTCTTCGTATGTAAATTGCATGCCACATTGTATGAGAGAAGGTTGCACTTGGAAGAGAAACAGCTGAAATGAGGAGAAAACTTTTTACTTGGGGCTTGAGTTGGGAGAAGAGGTACACCTATATGCAGCAAAAACAAACACAGAGGTGCCAGAGGGTGAGCAAGTTTATGCCACGCGTTATCATGTTTATGATGTAGTTGTACTCATACACAGTAGGGGGGATGTTGTGGTACATTGGTTGTATATACATTGCATTAGGGGAATAACTTGATTAATCAAAAGTGCTGGCTGTAACATGCCATTCAACCTCACAGAGCGTTGCACCATTTCATGAACTCCAGAGAATTGTACAATGAATCAGTTTGAATACCTTGTTAAATACTTGATCAGAACACGTACAGCATTTCTGTTTTGGGGATTTCCTTTTTAATTACCTCATTTCACAGTTACTTTGTTATTTGTTTGTGTCTTTAATTGTAAATGCACATATAAATAAGACCAGTAACCTTGGCAATTATTGCTCACATTCACTCCCTCATTTTCTTGTGGTTAAAACCAAACCTTTAGGGGAAAACCACTCTTAAAATCAGGTCATAAACTAGGCAGTTGCTGCATGAGCACAGAAGATATGCATTATTGTAACTATTAATTTGCTGATTTGAAATCAATTTGAACATAATTTCCCAGCAAAGCAAACCCTGAAAATCAGCAGCTTTGGTTGACATGAAAAACACACATTGTTGACCAAAGCTCATCTTTATGAAGGTCACTCTTCCTTGTTGTGTTCTCTCATGCACCTGCGAAGTTGAATGGCCTCGGGATGTTGTTGTCATTCATTTGCATGTACTTGCATTTATAACATAAGGGGAACCGTTTGAAAACCTTGGAGGAAATCTTGACCATGCAGCCATCCAGTAGTGTTTTTAAAACGGACAGATGAAAGGAAAATCTGCAGTCATAGTCACTCTGGGTTGACTAGTAGTCTTCCACTAGTTCGCTACGACTTCTGTCCAGACTGTGAAAAGGACTGTCCTGTTATCTTGCACAATCTATGGAGGTCATGAAGTGGTGTAACGCCCTGTGGGGTTGTTTATAAATGTATTTAGTGTGTGTATATGCACACACTCCCTTCCATAAGTTGTAATGTTTTATGTAAGGCGCTTTGAATTGTCTTACACATGAAATATGCCTTAGAAATAAACTCGCCTTGGATGTAAAAACATTAGTAAATGTCGCACAATAAATTGAAAGGACTCTGGTAAATATTAAATCTTGATCGTCTGGCTCATCTTGCACCACCAATTTGTAAAATATCTTAATTCAACAAGATTGATTTGCACTGACATTCGTGGTTACCAGAGGATCGATCCAAATAAGGTTAGCGATCCTCCTTTTTCAATGCAATTAAATCCGATTTCAGGCACTTTGTGAGTAGAATGGCCACTGCCACTGTGAAGAATAGTCACATTGACTCAGCTACTGATTTTTGACTGTATGTTTTGTTAAAAAGCTGCTGTTGGAGGCTTCTGTGATATTTACTCCAATCACCAAATGTGTTTTGTAAATCTGATACATACATACTGTACATACATACATTGCACAGCACACTGTCAAGAATAAGGCTCTTTTTTTTTTTCTTTGTCTTTTTTCATGTTTCTTCTATTGAACAAACAAGAGCTTCCATTTCCAATTAGAAGTTCTTAATAAAGAAATAATCCTTGACCACCTCAAAAGTTGAATATATTTTTTCCTGGAGTCATGTCTGTGTATTCTCTGTTACACCTTTCAGAAGGTTTCCCCTTCCATGTGAAAAGTGGGAAAAGCTTAGACCTGTTTTTTGTTTTATTTTGTTCTTTTTTTTATGCTCAACAAATGTGAGACAGCAAAGGAGACTAATGAGGAGATCATGGTTTGGGACCCAGAAGCTGTCCCATGTGGGCCCAGGCCTCCAGACAAAACAGAGAGTCATGATTTATAACCTGGTGGAGTGCTACAGTCGCAGCTTCTGTAGTTTAGTGGATAAGGAAACACAAATGTTGCAACTCTACAACGCAGATGTCAGAGTAAGAAGAAAGAAATTTACAAAAAGATGGTAGAAAGGGAAAAAAAGATATCCATGCTGCATGTGTAGGGAAAAAAACCCAAAAAACCAAAGGAAGAGAAACAGATGACCACGCCGGAGAAAGTTGAATAAGAGGGCTACAGTATGCCATAGAAAAATAGAGATAGGCCTAGAGGTGATGCATACAGAGGGTTGAGACAGGGAGAGAAGATTAGGGAAGAAAACGTTGCCTCTCTAAAAACAGAAAAATGGACAGTGAAAACAGCATTTACGGATAAATTTCTTTTTAGACTTCCATCCACTGCAGTGTGTTGCACATGTTCAGTTATTAAAAGTGCCTTTATGAGAAAAAAACAAAAAAAGACTTGGACAAACATATGAAGTAAGATCACAGACAATTAGTCGTGTCAGAGTCGAGTGTGACCAGTCTACCAGCATCCAGATCCACACATCCGCTGCCCAACGATGTGCTTATCAGAGTTCCTTCAAGATTGGTTGGATTTTGGGTCAATTTACTGATGGAGGGGCTGTCAAAGAACTGCATGAATGCAGCAGCTGAAACTACTGGAGAGAAAAAGAAGAAAACTTGCAGTCTCACCATTGAGCACATGTTTATGAGAACAGTCCTGGCTCCATTTAAGTCCAGGTTTAAATCCTGGCAGGATGAGCTGGAGTTCAGCTCTCTCACTGAGAAAGAAGTTGAGTTGAATAAAAGTGGGGAAGACAGCGTGCTCCTGAAAGTGTTCAGTTGTTGAGATGTGTTGAGATTTAGCTGTAAAATTGGTTTAGAGGCTCTTAAATCAAGATCTGAAACAGAAAAGGGAAATTCAAGTTTTTTCCCCCCTTTTTTCTGTTTTCTATTTTTTTATTATTGTGAAATTCTGCCTTACATTTATTTAGTGAATGAGAGAAGATTATACTGTACATCCCATCAATCAGATCAGTAGGGTCAGTTCTATGTGACGTAAACAAATATTGCCAAAGCTGTTTTTATTTATTGTATTGAATTGATTTGATTGGACAGAGAGGTACTGATTACATGCAGATGTTGATGCAACTACTGGATTAATTTAAATATATAATACATTAAATAGTTACATATAATGATCTTCCAGACCTTTGCTTCGAGAAAATTGCTGTACCGTTTTTTAATTAAATACCCCTGATATAGACCTTTTTAGTGGCAGGAATTTTGGCCTAAGTAAATATAACAACAGAAGAAGCTTGTGTAACTGTTTTAAAGAGCCACAACATAATTTTTTTTTTCAATTTCCTCAGTGACCCACCCCCGACTGACAGCTAAACTGGTGTCCATCTTGCATCGTACCTGTACTGTGAGCTCACTTCTGCCAGTAAAAGACAGTCTTGTCTCATCTCTTGTTCTGTCCCTTCCTCTATTTCTTTTCCTTTCTTCCTCCAGTAATGTTTCCTTGTGTTTTCTTGCAAAATCCACCAAGATGTGCATTCAAAACAGCTGCCGAGTTCATTTCTGGTTCATAACAAAGATGCATTTGTATGCTGATGATGCAGTTATTCATCTGTCTGTAGCAGGGTTGATGCAAGAACTTCAAGCTGCATTTCAGTCTTTACAGATGTCACTGTCGAACTTAAAATTGATCTTAAACACTCAGAAAACAAAGTTCAAGGTTTTTTTGAAAGCTAAGTCACATTCACCTGGTGATATTGCTAATTTTACTTCTGAGGGTAGAACCATTGAAAGGGTTCCTTCTTACAAGTATTTGGGTATATGGATAGATGACAAGCTTTCATTTAATGTCCATTTTACAACTTTACTCAGGAAGTTTAAAGTGAAGATTGTTTTTTATTTTAGAAACAAATGTTGCTTTTCTTTCCATGCTAAGAAAAAACTTGTGGGAGCTACTTTTCTGTCTGTGATTGATTACGGTGACATATTGTAAAGGTACATGAACGCAGCTTCCTCCGTTTTGCAGAAACTGGACTGTGTGTATTATGCATCTTTACGGTTAATTCCAAATGCAAAATCCCGCACTCACCACTGCATTCTTTATGATCTGGTGGGCCGGATGTCACTAACTATACGTAGGCAACAGCACTGGTATATGTTTATTTATAAAGCGTTCCTGGGCAAATTTCCAGCCTATCTATGTAACCTTGTCTGTGTCAGTTCTGGTACAGTAGTTACCAGCTACGCTTATCAAAGTGGTTACTTCTCAACGTCCCCGGGCTCTGACTGACCCAGGGAAAACTGCATTTTCTCACTATGCCTCGTGGACTTGGAATAATTTGCAGAAATATGTCAGATTAAAAACATGGATTTCAATGAATGAATTTAAGGGCATCATAAAGAATGTGGTGAGGGAGATGTGCTTGTCTGTCCTGAGTGGTTTTATGTTTTGTTCTTGTTGATTGGGATGTACTTTGTCCTACAAGTTGTCCTTTTATTGTGTAAACTTTTTAGTTTTGTTTTTAGTTGTTTTTATTGTTTAACTGTGTAGTTTTTATTCTGATTTGCTGCTACCTTGGCCAGGTCTCTCTTGTAAAAGAGATTTATAATCTTAATGGGACTTCCTGGTTAAATAAACGTGAAAAAAATATCTGTTTGCTAGCAAGTGACGTGGTGGGCAACCAATAGGGAGCCGAAGTCGCGCCCCCCTACTTCCGCATCATGAGACCTAAGAGACGAAAAAATATAAATGAAAGTCAATGAGGAGAAAATAATTATCTTCTGGTTCCAGTCGTTCTCTGTCCTGGATTCCAGATATGTTGGTTATGGATTTAAATGAAAATTTTTTGTGCAAAGAAAAAATAAAATACCGCAAAGATTTTAGATTATTTCAGGATTTACTTGAAGCCTCTGTATGGACTACAGCCCTTGTCGCAACCGACCTGCGTCACCAGCTGCCTGAGTACGCTACCGTTGTGATTTTACTCCCGCACGTCACTGCTTTTTATTTAATTTTTTTTAAGAACAGGAAAAAGAGCATGAACAGATGTGAAAACCGTTTTAAGTCGGGAAATGTTGAGTCTTTCCATTACGCCGATCGAATTATGTCCAGTCTGGATCACGCCCGTCGCAGGGAACCACGTCATCACTTGCGGCAAGAGGAGTATTATTGCTAAAATTAGGAACATCCTTTCTCAGGACGATGCAGAAAAATTAGTCCATGCTTTTGTTACAACCAGATTGAATTACTGTAATTCCATATTATTGGGCTGCCCCAAATATGCCTTGAAAAGTCTCCAGCTGATCCAGAATGCTGCAGCTAGGGTTCTGACTCGAACCAGCGGAGAGATCATATTTCTCCAGTTCTCGCTTCTCTTCATTGGCTCCCTGTTAAATCAAGGATAGAATTTAAAATTCTTCTTCTCACATATAAAGCTCTCCATGACCAAGCTCCATTATATATTAGCGATCTCATAGTTCCATATATTCCAAGCAGAGCACTTCGCTCTCAGACTGCAGGTCGTCTGGTAGTTCCAAGGGTCTCTAAGAGTAGAATGGGAGGCAGAGCGTTTGGCTATCAAGCCCCCCTATTATGGAATCAGTTACCA
The DNA here is from genome assembly GCA_023101725.1 of Atherinomorus stipes. NCBI lineage: Eukaryota > Metazoa > Chordata > Actinopteri > Atheriniformes > Atherinidae > Atherinomorus > Atherinomorus stipes. The sequence continues at coordinate 802,071 of JALJCO010012803.1, forward strand.
ATTCAGGTTCGGGAGGCAGACACCCTCTCTACCTTTAAGATTAGGCTTAAAACCTTCCCTTTTGATAAGTCTTATAGTTAGGGATGGTTAGCCATCCCTTAGTTAAGCTGCTATAGGTTTAGACTGCTGCGGGACGTCCATGATGCACTGGACTCTTCCTCTCCCACCATCTCTGTCTCTCCATGTAGAAACCTGTGACAGTATTGCATCATTAACTGTGTTCTCCTCTCTCAGCAGATCTGGCTGGATAACGTTGCAGTGTTTGTTGGTCTCCCTTTCTGTCTTCTCCCCCCCAGCCGGTCGAGGCAGATGGCCGCCCTACCTGAGCCGGGTTCTGCCGGAGGTTTTTCCTCCCTGTTAAAAGGGTGTTTTCCTTCCCACTGTCGCCACCCCTCCGTGCTTGCTCAGGATGGGGGATTGGACCGGGTTAAGTCTAGATTCGATCCAATCTGTTGGTTTCCTTAACTAGGCTATTATGAATCTGACCTAAACTTTTCTGTCTGTTTAAGCGCCCTGAGGTGACACTGTCATGAATGGACGCTATACAAATAAAGTTGAATTGAATTGAATTGAAATATCTTCCGAGGGAGTCAAGTGATAAAGATATTTTACAGGAGAGTAAATGTACGTATAAACTCCTGGAAATAAGGTTCAGGTTGAAAAAAAAAAAAAAAGAAAGTTATCCTTTAAAGAGTCGAATGTTTGTCTGAATGCACATAGTACAAAAGACAAAGTCTGCACTATTATTGCTTTTCAGAGCAAGTCTAAATCAGGCTTAAGTAAACTTCAACTTCTCATCTTGGTCTTGTCAGCCAAAAGACAGTGTTCTATGACTAGTGGTTAGCATATGGTTAATTAGCATATCAATACAGGGCACATTACTGAAGTCACTCTTTACATTGTCACTGTTAATATACGCACATTATTTCTTTTTCCTTGCCTACTGCTTCAGCTCACCAATCACTGAATTAGTGGGAGATGGACGACAAGTAGCATAGTTCAGTGAAGCACATAACATAAGCCAAGCCTTGCCATGCTCAGTGTCATCATTCAGTATCCTTTCAGAACAATTACCGTTTGATATCATTTGCTAATTTCAAGGTTTGATTGGAGATTTTTCAGTTGTACCATGGCAGTGTATTAAATGAAATGTAATAAAGATTGTCCAATAAAGAAAGAAATCATTGGCATTCTAATTTTAATCCTGATTTGTTTGAAAGTAAATTAGAAAGTCATGCTGCACGTTTGAGAACTTAAAAGCTTTTTTTATGACAATGTAAATTTAGATTAAATTTCTACTTTATAAAAACATCTCAATGACTTCAATGTACTTTGTTGTTCTTTCCACAACTGTGTGATGTAGAAAACACAAGTATCTAACTAATGCTGGGTATCTGCCCATATTCAATCTAAAGGTTTCTGGGACAAAAGTCTTAATTGAGATATCTCTGGCCAGAGATATTGACAGTTTTGTCAATACATTTAAAAATTTCACAACTCAAACAACAGTTTTCCATATTCATAGGTACACTCACTGAATATTAAGTACATTTGCTTAAATTTTGGCCCAATAAGCTGATGAAACAATCAAGTTTAAATGTTGGATTTGTCATTTTCAGTACTCTAAGTGCACCACATGCCATAAAATCATTGTCAAAACTCAACTATCACACAAAAATGTAGATATTCAACAAAGATGTTAAAGGACATCTCACGCTGTTAGAGATCAAATCAAAGGTATTTAAAGGCATAGGCCACCCCTGAGTGAAAATCCTCCCCCACAGTCCCCTGATTTGGACAAGTGGGCAGAAGCATTTTCTAATCGACCCAGTCATTCTCTGAGTCTGGCAGCACTGACTATAGCTTAGCTTAGTGTAGTTGCTGTAATCTGGTGTTTCCAACTAGCACAACTTGGCAAAAGTGAACTAATTAATTCAAGATTTTTTTCCAAATACGTGTCTTGCCCACACATTCTGATCGAGTACAAATGATAAGCCGATTTCACATCAAAGGCATTCAGTAGGGGATGGAATAGTAGCAAAAGCAGCACGCAGCATCCCCATCTTCCATAAACAGGGTTGGTACTATCCACGGTGCTTCACCTGTGATTCGCCTGTGATTCGCTTGTACTTTCACGGCATATACTGTAGTTCCACTATTGAATGCTGCCTAGTCAGTCCTTCGATGTTAAATCGGCTTGTCATTTGTACTCGATCAGAATGTGCGGGTCACGAGACGTGATTGGAAAAATTTTGTGTTAATTAGTTCACTTTCGCAAAGTGATTCTAGTTGGAAACACCAGATTACAGCAACTACGCTAAGCTAAGCTAAGGTAAGCTAAGCTAGAGTCAGAGCTGCCAGATTCAGAGAATGACTGGGTTGGCTCGAAAACACATAGGCCCACTTGTCCAACTCAGGGGACTACGGGGGAGGCTCAATTTCACCCGGGGGTGGCATATGCCACCTGGTGGCATATGCCATAAAACTTGATCAAATTATTTTAGTGTGTATACCGTAAGTACTTTTAAACTTTTTTTTTTTTTTTTAACAATTTCAACAATTTGTGAAAACAATGATAACTGTGATCATTCTGGTCACAATAAACATGTCATAAAATTTTCATACTGTAGCATGGCATAACGGCTGCCTCGTTCTTCAGCCTATTCAGCTTCAAGCTTCTCCTTCAGAGCTCAGAAGTGGTGAAAGCCAAACCAATATTAACCCTGGTTTTCCAACGTGCACTATCTCAAGCTCTTACCTTTTCTTCGGTGCATCCGCCATTTTTTTCTTTCTTTCTTTTTTTTTTCTTTCGAGAGTTCGAGTGACTGGTGTCTGCTCCAATCATGAGCTTATTTCCACAGCATCATGCTCTTAGCTCTGTCATTGGCTGCCGATATAAACAGAAATCTCCACCCAGAAACGTCCCGAACACACCAAAACAATACAAAAGAGCGAATTACAGTACAGGCAGGGTGAGAGAGAGTTGCATTCAAACTCATCACGGCACGCAAGTAGAGGCCCAAAGGCAGGGTTTGAGACGGATTTCACCTGCTCAAGTCTAACGTTTATTTTCAGGGGGGAACTTCGGGCTCTACCTCTAAACTGAGTTTGATGCAATGAGCATATTTCTAGTCCTTCAAAGTGAACATTACAGACAGAGAGATTAAGTTGAACTTAGTTAGGTGGACAGATGGAGGAAAATGTGGAAAAGAAGCTGATGAAGAAAAACCTAAAGGCTTACCTAAAGGTGACATCTCTGGTACCCCTGCCAGGTATGGCCCATCAAGAAACTTTGGTTCATTATCGTTGATGTCCTGCACCTTGACCACAAACTCCGACTTGGGCTCTACAGGTAAGTTAGTGAATCTGTCCACAGCTTGAGCTTGAAGGGTGTAGTAAGCCTGGGCCTCTCGATCAAGGCGCTTCGTGGCGTGGATGTCTCCAGTGTTTTCATCAATGGTGAAGATGGAGGTGGCACCCTCCCCAGAGAGCACATACTTCACCTTTCCATCTCCTTTGTCTACATCAGAGTGTAGCTGTTGAAAGTAAGAACAGAAAGCAGTCATGAAAAAAAAACATAATAATCTACTGGAGCAAAATATCTTTAATATTTCAGTGGTGATGCCCAACTTAATAAAGGATGACTTGAGGGCTTCTGTCTCACAGGATTGTTAGACCAGCAATGATTAAATTAAGAATACACCAGAGAGGTTCACATTACCTATTCAGAGATAACAAGCTAAGTTCATTGATTGAATTGGATCTGAATTTAAACTTTGTTGTGTTTTACTACATTTCATGTCATTCACATAATCAAACACATTATATGAATACTTTGGTAGGTGCTACTTAACTGCACTTATTTAACAAAAATATCTGGCCGATCGTGATAGCAGATTGTTAGATAAAAAAATATGTGCCATTATTTAACAAATAGAAGATCTTTCTAAGGTTTTATGCTACACATGGAGAAAATAAGTCTAATTTCTTCTGATGCAATTGGAGTTGTATTTATTGCACATTAAAATATTCAATATCTGAATGTTTAGTCTCATGTCAGTGCTAATGTGTACAAAAAAGAGGAGCAAATACATGGTGTTTATTGGACAAACATTCAAATCAGATCAAAGATGAAAACGGGCACAATTTATGCATAAATTATTTATCACGTAACCCAGCATGATTTACATTTTCACACAAATAATAGAAATTAATGAAATGCAGCCACTTAGTGGAATGGCAGTAGTACTAATACTATGGTCATTATAAATGGAAAAAAAGCAATTTTCACATTTAAACCTCCTTACATTAACCGGCTAACACTACAAAGTGTGTCTGAATCAATGGAATAACAATGATGCACCAAATGGACTTGTGTATTTCACTTTCTCCATCCAGATTCTCATCACTACTGATGAAAGGTTTCTTTGGGAAAGGTTCTTATATAAATCCACTCCAAGCACTACAAATGTGATAAGCTGAGGTGGAAATTATTCTGCTCAGGAAGAAACCCTTCTCTCCCTCTTGCTAAATATCTTACTGAAAATTAAACTATAGGGAGGTAATGCTGGCATTTTGCCTATTTCTAAAATATATATATATATATATATATATATATATATATATATATATTTTTGCCATTAAAAGGATAGCAAGGATAGCTAAAGCATAAAGAACTGGGCAGGTTTTTGCCCTTTCAGGATTGCAGTCAGAACATACAGTCAGAGCAAACCTTTAGTCCGGTCTGAATAAACACCTCTGAATTACATGTATTTCAGATTATGTTCAAAAATAAAATATTTTGAACTAACCAGAATAAAAATTTCTAATTCGAAACCCCCAAAACTTTAAGAAAAAAAGGGATGTAATTCAGACACAGTTCGTGGTAATTTTAGCAGTACCTGCTTACAGAACATTTAGAATCATCAATGGTATCTTCTGTCACCCATCGGTTACTATGCATTTAATCTTAATATATGTACATCTCCTTTGAAGACCGTATATTTCTATGCTAAGATATTAGAATTCTTATTTTCTTATAAGGTGCCTTATGTCTGAATGACTATAAAAGAGTTCTCCTGATAATAGTATCGTCTTGTGTTAGTGGGGATCAGAGCAGAACTTCATGCAGACAGGTTAAAAAGGAAATGACCATTCTCCTGTGCTTTGATGTTGCACTTGAATACCCAAGAACTTCCTTCAGCTTCAGACATCTGATTTAATCAAAGTTCAAAGGTCTTGGTAAAGAGATTTTACCCTTAAAAAAAAACAACAAAAAAACCCATAGTACAAATAGCAGAACAGTCCCAAAGCCTCAAGTGTTTTACAGTAAATTAGGAGTTTTCTTTTTCACATTCACACATTCATCGATAAATAAACTGATGTAAGGCATTTAAAAAGAGGTCAGCTCCTCAGTTCCTCTATTCATCGGACATTATCCCTGAAACACTGTGGCTTATCTTGGAAAGTTTTTTGCAAACTTTAGTTTTGCCTTTTTGACAGTTTCTTTCAAAATGGCTTCATCCTTGGCCTTTAAAGGCTTTCTTGATTCATCGTACAGCAAACGTCAAAGGCTAAAAGCATCACTCCAGAATGCTCTCCAATCTGCCTGAAGCTCTTTATATTGCCTACAGTATGTTTTTCTTTTTTTTTTTCTCAAAGCAGTATCAACCTTCACAGACTTCTTTTAATTGGGTTATTTTCTTTTACTGAGGAACTTCTTTATACTATTAAAAACTTTTAAAGAAAAATTCAAAGGTGTTTTGTTCATTGACTTGCAGCAGTTGTTGGTTTGCGCTTTCTTCCCATCCTCTCATCTTCACCGCTGTGAAACAGAAACTACCAATAATTAAGTATTTTATTCAGTGAACATCACTCACCAAAAATTGACAATGTTTGCTTTATTGAACTTTTTTAAAATATCAAAAAGGCCAAAATGGGGTTTATATTTGTATTTCACTTTACAGCAGCCTTTTTAAAGTTGTTCAATAACAGTGACTTGCTTTAAATATATTTTCTCAATGAAAGATGTTCTAATTTCTATAATAATCTGGGGCTCCCTGTGATTATAAAGTAATTTAAAGCACATTTTAAAACTACCAAGATAGCAAGTAAGTGTGAAAAAGGGTTGTATTTTTTTTTACCTGTTTTTATCTCAAAGTATCTTAGTAACTATTTTACATGTGAACTCTTGTTTCTTGCAGTGGCTAAAATAAGGGAAATTAATCATAGGAATTGTTCAGATGTAACATAGAAAGACTTTTGTTTTTATGGTGAATCTTTGTAGTTGCTGATGACAGAGATTAAATCTCGAAGGAGTGTGTTAAGACATTAAAGATGACTTTAAGACCCACTCTCAAAGCACAGCCCCAATAAAATAATCCCTGAACAATTCTGGAGACATAAATTTAAATTATCATGACAAGTACGCAACTTTGAATAATCTTGTTTGAAGTAAGAGTTGTCTGATGGCCACCAGCTATGGAGTGATCACAGAGAAGGCCGTGTTTGGTATTGAAAGATGGGCAGACAGATCATTTTTAGCCGTCAGCACTAAGCATAGGTTATATTTCTGTTTTTACCTTATCAACTCAAACACAACAAAATGACAGCAGAGCAGGCAGAGGGTGTTTCAGGGCATTTACGGGTTCTTGACATTTTGTGTTAAGACTGCAGAATAAAGCTTCAGTTGATGCTTTAACATCTGCACTTCAGTAGAGCTTCAATCTACAAGATGTTTTAAATCTTGTTGCCTCCAGATCAATAATATGAGGAAGGATGAGCCTGAATTTATGCATCTGCCAAAAGTAAAACTGCTCTTCTGTATAGCAAGGAAAACTGTCAATTTTAATGGCCAGTACAAAAAGCTGAAGACAACCGTATCCATGATTAGAATGTGGTAAAAGATAACCAGCACAAGTAACAAGCTCATCTCTAACAAAACCCAACCAAACCCAGTGTTTGAATTGTCTGTGTATCTGAATGAAAATACCTGAACCTGACCCCGAAACAGGCAGTCTGAGGACTGAGGGAATCTGTCCAAGTTCTGATTGGTAAAACCATCTATCCACTTCTCCAGGGTCAGAGCATCCTCGGACTCTGTGTAACGCTCTCCACTTGCAAGCACTATTAAAGCCAGAGTTGGTAATCCTGCTCAGAAACACTTTTTGTTATACTGGGTGAATCCAGTAGTCAATACATCATGTAGGGAAGGAAAAAAGTCAGACCTCTGTGAGAGCTGCAGTTCTGTAAAAACTCTGACCAACCCCTGCCATTCGCACCGAAAGGCAGGAATCGGTATTTCACAACTAATAGAAAGAACAAATCGATGCCTTTATGTCTCATCTCTGTCCCTCCCCTCTCTCCGTCCCCCACATGAATCCCCTGTGCGCCGCTCACTGTAAACAAACATAGCTAACGAACTGCTAACTGCTGCTGAGCCAAAAAAATAAACAACCAAAACAACAGATAAGGAATAAGTCTTGGAAGCGTTGATGTTTGCAGTGCGGACTTTTTAAACCGCAGACGGAGTTGGAGGTGAGTGGAATAAAGCTTTTAGAAATGTGGTTTGTCAGCAGGTTACGATCAAGCTAATGAGCTATCCACCCGGCTGTTATCTTAGCCTGCTCATAAAACCGTTTTTCCAACATTGCCAACCCTAGCTTTAATAAAACCTTTCTTTTCTAATCTCATCTCAATCAGACTCTTGATAATACTTTAGTTTTGCAGCAACAGGTTACCAAACAGGACATCCCATACATCCATTTTTGGCTGGGCTTTGAGATTTTGTTATTAAAAACAACATTATTGGTTATAATGTCAATGCATCATCCACTAGCAATGCCATGTCTGGAAACAAAGCTACAGGTTTTTCCGCAGTTGATCTAATGCCACTTAGTTCGTCAGTAATTTAATAAAAATTCAATGAATATTATAAACAAACTGGACAGTGCTGGATGATTGTGACATCAGATTCTATAAGAAAGTTTGAATCCTGCTATTGAATAGAAGAGTTTTCTAAGCTTTTATGTTGTAACATGAACTAAACCAAAGTCTGATTTGAAATGACACAGTTAAAGTTGTACTTATTGTACATCTGAGTGAAACATGCTTTGTTGAGAGGACAGAAGGACAGATGAAGAAAAGCAAGTGGCCCAATATACTCAGTTTCATCCGTCATCTTTTATTAGTTGCATAAGTTAATTATGTGAATTCTATACTGGGATTCTGTTTAATCTCTTAGCGATTCATTATGCAAAGGCTGTCTGTGCTAAAGTCAGGGAGTAGTTTTGTTTAAATTGATCTCACTCTGTACATTCATAACTTTCATTGCTAATTTAGAAAGTTAAAGCCATTGACAGCATATATTTAGTGCATTTTATATTACTTTTGCTAGGGCTGAGTTATATTGACCAAAATTCACATCTATCATGAGAGAAAAGTAAACAATTAGTATCAAAGGTTTTTCTATGAAAATGTGTCATTATCTGGAGCATTATTTTGGTCTCTGGAACCCTTCCAGAAATCATTGTCTGTGACTACAGCTCACTATGCCTTCCAAAACTGCAGGTCATAGCTTCACCGTGCAAAGAAGAAAGCATATGTGGACATGATCCAGAAACATCGCCGGCTTCTCTGAGTCAGAGCTCATCTAAAATGGACAGAGGCAAAGTTGAAAACTATTCTGTGACAGAGCAATTCAATATGTGAGACTCCATTTGGAAATCATAATGCTGTGTCCTTCAGAGTAAAGAGGAGAGGGACTATCCAGTTTGTTATCAGTGCTCAGTTCAACAGCCTGCATCTCTATTGGTATGGGACTTTATTGATGCTTATATGGAACTTGCAACTTGTACATCTGGAAAGGTTTTAGAGCAAGAGAGCTACACTGCCAGCCTGATAGCATTGTTTACAGTGAAGGCCTTGCACATTTGAGCAAGATAATTGATATTGTTTATTTTATTTAGCCAAGATCTCTTCTTCAAGGGAGTCTCATCACCTTTTAATTAAACTGCACACATGATCAAAGTATCATGGTTTCATAGAATTAGAGCCCAGATGCTGGACTGGTCTGCCTGCAGTCCTGGGGTCTGTTGCACGAAGCAGGTTTAATGAAAACTGAGTTGTTTGACCCTGAAATTAGGAAAACTGAGTTTTCTGTAACACATAGGTAGGTAATTCAACCCAGGGAAAGAGAAGTAACTCTAGCCTGTTTCACGAAGAGGGATAACTTAATCCCTATTGTTTTAGGGATTAAGTGATCAGGGCTATTTCAGGGCTATTGTTTATTGCCCTGTGTTTTTTCACAAATAGATTCTTTTCTTTCATTGGCGATGCAGGGCATTTGATGTGACAGTTATATTTCATCTTAATGCTGCCAACAAGAACACTTCACCCCAACAGGATCGCACCCAAGTTAAATAAACAAAAAGGCTGCAGTGAAAATACAGAGTTAGATTCGAACATCAGCCTCCTAAGAGTAAGGCAGGTGTGCAAACCATTCAACCAAACAGGAGTCTATACACAAAACCACCTGGAATCATACTGAGAGGGTCATGTTACCGTTAACCAGCTCTACCCTAAAACATCGTTATTGTAAAGGACAGCATTTAAACTTAAATCTTTTCCCATGCTGTCTTTCTTTTTTTTTGCAGCAGCAGCAGCAGCAGTTCCATTCAATGGCAAATGCAGCCCCGCCATCGCGTCCACGTTGCCATGGTGACTCGTCGAATTGATGTTCCATTAATGCTGGCTTTTTATCACAGTAGCATGAGTGTAAAACCCTGGGTTGATCTACCCTGAGTTGATTAAACCAACTCAAATCAGCTGTTCTTGGACCGAAAAGTCAGTTTCGTATCTCCGAGTAGATCAACTCAGAGTTCAGGGTTACACTCAGAGATTGTTGTAATTTAGCCACATTTGAGGGTTTTCCAGCATGAACCGCCTTTTTAAAGGTGCCATGACATCAAATTTCACTTTTCTGGGGTTTTGGGTGTATAATATGATCTGTTGTGCACTGATGAGGCCACGTGAATGTCCAGAGTGAGAATCAAAGTTCCTGTTCATGGTCTGTCAGCTTTGTCTCTCTGCTGAGAAACAGTTGAATCAGACAGCAGGCTATCATTCTACATAGTTCTATCATTCTACGTAATTCAATTGCTCCAATAAGAGCACACTATCAAGTAAACAGCCCCCCCCCCAACGGTCTATGCACTGTCGGCTCCCCCCCTCCCCTCCCTGTCTGATTCAGCTGCGTGTACGGATCTAGTAGTAACTTCTGTGCAGTCAGGTCTGGGTTTTCAAACAAATGGATATAAAAGAAAACTTCTGCAGTAACACTGAGGGAGGCGACCACAACCTTGTCATTACCTGTAAGTTTATTTATTTTCTAAATGCTGTCTTATCTGATAAACGTAGCTCACTGTCTGAAGTGCCCATGTTGCTAGCAGTTAGCCTTTAGCAAAGTCCGACCGCAGCTTGACCTATATTCTCCAAATAAGGTCATAGCCAAATAAGGTGTAGCCAATCAAAATGAAGTCAAGGTGGTCTCCAATAAAGCTCCATATCATCACCCGACCCAACTGTATTACTGAGGAAGTGAGGTCTGGCGTTTCAAAACAATACTCCGCTGTAAAAAATGCCGTTTTTTTCTTTGGAGTATTTACATATACAGTAATGCCAACAACATAAACTAGTTTTTACTGCTATGTCATCACTCCTTTAAGGTCATGCCACAGCATCCCAATTAGATTCAGGTCGAGACTTTCACTAGGCCACTCCAAAGTCTTCATTTTGTTTTTCTTAAGCCATTCAGAGGTGGACTTGCTTATGTGTTTTGGGATCATTGTCCTGCTGCAGAACCCAAGTGTACTTCAGCTTGAGGTCACGAACAGATGGCCGGACATTCTCCTTCAGGATTTTTTAGTAGACAGAAGAATTCATGGTTCCATTTGCCACAACAAGTCTTCCAGGTCCTAAAGCAGCAAAACAGCCCCAGACCATCACACTACCTCCTCCTTTTAGGAAATGCTGTGTTACTTTTCCGCCAGATGTAATGGGACCTACGCATTCCAAAAAGTTAAACTTTTGTCTTGTCAGTCCACACAGTATTTTCTCAAAAGTCTTGGGGCTCATCAAGATGCTTTCTGGCATCCTGAGACGAGCCTTTATGTTCTTTTTGCTCAGCAGTGGTTTTTGTCTTGGAACTCTGCCATGCAGGCCATTTTTGCCCCCCAGTCTCTTTCTTATGGTGGAGTCTTGAACACTGACCTTAATTGAGGCAAGTGAGGCCTGCAGTTCTTTGGATGTTGTTCTGAGGTCTTTTGTGACCTCTTGGATGAGTCTTCGCTTTGCTCTTGGAGTAATTTTGGTCGGCCGGCCACTCCTGGGAAGGTTCACCACTGTTCCATGTTTTCACCATTTGTGGATAATGGCTCTCACTGTGGTTCACTGTGGGAGTCCCAAAGCTTTAGAAATGGCTTTGTAACATTTTCTAGACTGATAGATCTCAATTACTTTGTTGCTTATTTTTCATTTTTCTCATCGCAGCATGATCTCTAGCTTTTTAGGATCTCTTGGTCTACTTTGTCGGGCAGGTCCTATCTAAGTGATTTCTTGATTGAGAATAGGTGTGGTAGTAATCTGGCCTTGGTGTGACAAAGAAATTGAACTCAGCTTTCCAAAGACGTGATAAACCACAGTTTATTTATGTTTTAATGGGGGTGACCCCCCCCAAATAAAAATCTTCATTTAAAAACTGCATTTTGTGTTTACTTGTGTTATCTTTGACTCACGTTTAAATTTGTTTGATGATCTGAAACATTTAAGTATGACAAACATGCAAAGAAAAAAAGTCAGAAAGGGGGTAAACACTTTTTCACACAACTGTATTTGATGTACAATGTTGTCATAGTGATTTTCTTTCCTAGAAAAAAAAAATCTAAGGTGCCAACATTGAAAAGAAGTGCGAGCCTCTATGTGGAGTTTTACTGAAGAAACATCTTATTTCACGCCATATCAAACTCCATCCATACATCCATTTTCTGTGGGTTTCAGTTGCAACCAGATTTGTTTATTGCTGTGTAGATAATGTTGAGGCAAAGGGCCCCACAAGCCAATAGGGGACCCGAATGAAAGCTGAATGTCCAGCCTTATCTGAGGAGAATTGCATATCCCTTATATGCTTGGAGAAAAAAATGTAGGATATAAACTAAAATAAGCTGAAATGATCAGCTGTGTTTACTGTAGCATAATTACATCAAAATTGTTAGACTGTAATGTGAGTGATGTCTGTCTTTCCTGTTGGTGAAGATATGAATGGCAAATGGAGTTGTAGCATCAAAATAAAGATGCCTGATTGGGGCAGAAAAATGTAAGAGAGAAGAAAGCAGAGGTGTCAAAAATAGGGTAGAAATAGAAAGTAGAAATCCTGTTCTGAAGTTTTTCTAACCAATCACTAAACCAGCTGGGTTTAATTAGCTCCTCTGCAAGGTAGATAAGCCTGTTAGTGAAAATCCCTGTAGAGGCAGATCCGAAAACATGGCAGGGTTTCTACTCAAAAACTACTTTTACTTCTACTTTTGACACTTCTGGAGGAAAGACACTCAAAGAATAAAAGTAATGCAGTTGTTTGTTATGTGGGATGGGCAGAGGTATAAAGCTGGGTTTTTGGCACATTTGCTTTTTGTTTATCCAGCTAGCTCAGCTAGCCTCCAGCTAGCTACGGTTTATGTTCTCATAAACCAACTACAGTGTTTGGTCCAAGAAAGTTGGATAAAATATTGACACCTGACTTAAGAATCGACTGACTCTCAACATTAGTATGGATAACTTATGATTAGTTTCCTGTTGTTCCTGTATGTTATAGGAATTTAACAAGAAGTGTGCTATTGCTTTACTTTGTGAATAACACGAGTTATTTAATAAAGGGACTTGAGGCAAGATTGAGAAACGAAACTCACGACTGGCGCTTCAGGTAACTGCAGCCATGAGCCAAGCTGTCACGGGAGCGTGCACAAACTGAAGCTATAATGTTGTTTACTCACCTTTTTATTCGTAGTTACACTTTTTAGTGTCTTTCAGTTGATCTGGATCGTTTGCTGACGCCAGCAGAATCCATAACTATCGCTTACGGTGTTTGAATTTACTGTGACCGTCGTCTTCCTGTCTCAAAACTACAGATGTAGGTCATTTGACGTCATGTCCGCAGGGGAGCGCTGGAAAGCTATAATGTTGTTTACCAAGCTTTTTCTTCGTAGTTACACTTTTTAGTGGTCTTTCAATTGATCTGGATCGTTTGCTGACGGCAGAAGAATCCATAACTATCGCTTACAGTGTTTGAATTTAACGCGACCGTCTTCTTCCTGTATCAAAACTGCTGATGTAGGTCATTTGACGTCATGTCTGCAGGGCAGCACGGGAAATTCAGACACCGAATTGCAGCACATTTTGCAGCACATAGCCTGTTCAAGGCAACGGAGAGAAACTTGGGTGGAAACGTTATTTTGTATTTAGCGCTTCATCACCCATTAATATAAAAAAAAAAATGGATATACATGTTTGTTTTTTAACTCCTGTCTCTAGCCCCTCTAAGTGCCTAAAAAGTGGGTGGGAGTGGAGTGGGTGGCCTAGTGGTAGCGTCGTGGGCTTTGGCGCGGAGGACCCGGGTTCGAGTCCCCAACACGACTCCTAGGTTAAACACTGTGGACCCCTAAGCAAGGTCCTTAACCCTCCAACTGCTCCCCGGGCGCCTTAAGTCTCTGATACTCAGTTCAGAGATGGATGAAATGCAGAGCCCTAATTTCCCCTCGGGGATCATACAAGTATGAAAAAAAAAAAAAAAAAAAAGATTGTTGTGGACTTTTGTGGCAGTGGATTGTTGCTGTGAGTGGTTATTATTGCAAACTCAATTATTTGCAGTCTCCCTGTTTGCCACATTTGAATATTTGTCGTACCTAATTATTTTCTCTAGATCGTTTGGCCCACGCTTATTATTTTTTTCAATTATTTTGAGGTGTAAGAATTTGTGTTATGAAAATGTAAAGTTTGGTCGCTTTTAAAATTTAGTAAAGACTTCTTTTTTCTTTTTTTTTTTACATTTTTTATCTGTTGTTTACCTTGATTTACCATTTTTATCACTCATTTTGCCAAAGTGGCTCAACTGAGGATGTTTGATTGCCTGTTTTCTTTGTGAGCTGTATTGGATTGTGATACATTTGTGGATCATCCAAGGGGTTTAGGCATCTCTCCATCGGGGTCGGGCAAACTAGGGGCCCACAAACAGCATCTATTATAGGGCCTCCATGTAGCTAGAAACAGCTCTGGTCACAATAGTTTAAGAAGAGACTTGCCTTTTCCCAAGGAGCCTATTTCATCTCTTCTGGAAGGACTCCAAAGCCAGATTACAGATAGATCTTATCCAATCAACAGGTTCTGGGTCTGTCCTTCGTATTATCATGATGGGACTTGCGCAAAACACACAAAGGAATAAAAAACAGATCCTCCAACCACTTCAAATAATAGAAAACTACAGTATGTCAATACAATGAGTGATGCTTTAAATCTGTTTTGAAAGACTTGCAGAGAGCTTAAGATTTTATAATATTTCCTTATCCAGAGTAAATAGGCTGAACATCAGTTCAACAATCAAGTGGCCCGTTACTCAGCTAAATCTTTAAAATAGAAATAATTCTTAATTTCTGAACCCTGGTTTGACCAGACTGGCCTCCATTTATTCCCATCTATTTGTTAGCTGGAATTTTTGAATCAGGCTTGTCTGTTTCCTCCAGAATCCTGAGGTAAAGCAGAAGCAACATAACCAATGACAACAAGAACCTTTCCTGTCTCAGAGTGAACATATCAATCCCCCCGACTCCTTATACCATTCAGCTGTGATGTTTCTCATGAAACTCTGTTTAAAACAAGCCTCCCAAGCACATCTTGCTCCTGGAAAATATGACATTTAGGTTGAGGAATTTTTCTCTAGCACAATCTATAACTTAGGTCAGAAGCTAACTATCACTAATAAAAGAAGACAGGGCAAAGGCATGGCTTCTTTCTTCTTGAGCTGTCTGATGGTTTGCCAGAACTTCTTTGATGCTGGAACACTTTTAATATTCTTGCCACACCCGACCTGAAGCTTAGGAGTGCAAGGTATCCAGCAGAAGTTTACAGAGAGAGCATTATATCAAAGCAGTTTTATAATTTTCCATTGCTGGGATATCAGCATGCAAACGCCTGCAACAGCTCTTTTCAATTAAATACCGGTCTCTTTTGTTTGTTGTGTAGAACTTCGACAATAGCTTATCGAACAGCATTTTATTTATAATACAACACACTCATACGAGATTATTATTGAAACTCTTCTTTCAATTTATCAGTAAATGTCAACATCTCATTATAGGATAAATAACAGTGTTATTTCAGGTTCCATGCCAGTGCTGCAGGGGTGGAGAATGATTAGGTCAATATTATTTTGTTCGTGATGACAGACTACATGCTGAACTGCGGATACAACACCAAAGGTCTTTTATTAATGGAATCCATCAGCCTGCTGATGGATGTCAAACTGGGGGCACTGTGATTGCATTGGCTGTGTCCTCAAGCCTAAGCATGCATATGTGGCCTCTCATATAGAGCTCACCATGTTTATTCACCATCTCCTGCTGTCAAGAGCAAAGCTGAAGTAAACTGTCGCTCTTGGAGAGAGTCAACATTTAATCTAGAGGAAGCCATCCGTGGCAGTTTGCTCCCAGTGAATGCCGTGGACAAGAAGGACAAAGCTGACAGGCCACAAAGCATGCAATCTGGGTCAGGGGTCAAGCACACCATGCGGTCTTTTCAGTGAGCGGTTTAGCTAAATTTCCAACTTTCTGCCTCCCAGTTAGACACACAGTAGAGCAGCTACTGGCTCCACATCTCTCCATCTCATCACTACTGAGCGCAGCATAGAATATGCATGGTTAGAAATTCTTATTAAGAGTACAGCCTGATCAAATACTTTTATCTCTCATTAATCTAACCCATTTTAAAACCGTCACTGCTCATTTGCAGGTGTTATTTGAAGTTTCAAGTCTTATTACTTTTACTGAGTGCTATAGCTGCTTCACTTGCAAAAATGTAAATAGTAGCTCAGTAATTTTTTTTTTCTCCGCTTCCCCTGGAGATAAGCATAAAACAGCATGTAGCACGCTGCTACACGGCGGTGTAGCTCAAAGGCACTCCCAGGGACTGTGAGGGATCTGAACACAGAATCTTCTGAAATCAGCACTGACACTTATCGTCGCTTTGTATACCAGCAGTTCTCCGGGGACCAGCCTGTTAGCTTTGTGTTTGCTTGTTTACCATGTGGAGAAAAAGAGGGCTAAAAAGCATGAAAGACCCCAAAACAACCCCTTGACTGATGCCTGTCCTTTCACAAAAGCTACAACAGTGCGTTCAAGGATTTGCATTTTCAGCGTTGCCGCTAAGTGCAACATGAAAACAAATGTTGGGAGGTGTGTATTTCTGTTTTGTTCCTCTTTTCATCCATTTGGCTTGCCTCCATGCACCACCAATGAGAGAAATATGGTGTTGACAATCACAGCACCAGTAGGTGCAAATAAAGTGACCCAAACCCTGCGACGCTCGTTTCAAGCTTTGTGTATGTGTCTCTCTTGAGGAAAGTAAAATGTCTTTTATTCAAAGGGTCGTGCACAATCAAAAATGGACACAGAAGTGTGAGCAATTCTCCATCCACTACAGTAAAACAGCCTCTGCTGCTGCTTAAGAGCCCTCAATCAAAAGCTCAAACAGCTAGGCCTTCTGGGTATATATAGGCAAGGTAGTGTAGAAGCTATCAAAAACACCAAAATATATGTTAACCTCTCACAACAGCCCAACTATTTCCTGCTGCTATGTAACATAGTGCGTACACTGTTATTTCATTACATGCAATAGAAATCATTCCCTGCTGCAATGAAGATTAAATTCTGATATACGCAAAATGTAAAACCAGCAGAAAGTTCAGTCATAACATATAGATGAAATTCAAATAAAGCAAAACAGCAGACAGAGTATAAAGGATCACTGTGGCACGAGAAAAGAGCTGAAAATGTAGACAAGGTCTGCAGAGCAGCTGCCAATGACATCGGCTCCCGACATGCTTGGCTTTTCATCTATTCACTTGGCCATGTTCTGGTGAGTCGCCATGGTGCTGTGCTTCGAGAGGCTCAGCGGCTCAGCAGCTCCTCTTTCATATCAAGTTGGGAGGTGGGGAATCAGTGATCATTATGGAGAGACTGGCGGCGGTTACACAGTGGTGCACAGATGCATGGGATCACATAAACTTATACTTATTGTGCCTCAGTAGAATGATTATGTTTCACTTGTATACTCATTTTATCTGCTTGGTTCTATATTTAAATTGCTCGTTTGCTTTCAGTATTAACCGCAGTGTTTTTGTGTTTTGTTATTCTACCAGGTTTTTCAACATTTTGTTATGACTATAGACACTGACATGAGTACAAATCTGTTTCATGTATGAATGCATCGTATTTGTGTTGGCAAACTCATAAAATGATTACATTTCCATGACGTCTTGATGGGTTTTTTCTTTACTTTTGTCATGTCAAGTGCAGTCAGTGGAGCAAACAAATCCGATACTGTATGTTTTAATCAGCGGGTAATAGGTGGAGAAAAAAGCAAAAGAGTAAATGTGTTTGTTTACATAGAGGGGATGGGCTCATGAAAGGGAATTTAATAAAGTGAGTGTATTTCAAAGGGATTCCCATCAAATGCATCAATTTTAACATTAAACAACAGGCAACTGATTCTAAGTGATGTTGAACCTTAATGGGCCACCGGGTCAAACAACAATTCATTTTAGACTTTTCATGTGAACCACCATGTAACCCAATATCTTCTGTCAGCTGTCGGTTGTGGTTGGTTAGGGTTATGAGTATCCATCCATCCATATTCTAGCTTATTCCCATGCAGGGTTGCAGAGGATGGAGCATATAGCAGCTAACAGGCAAGAGGCAGGGTACACCATGGACAGGTCACCAGTTCACAGGAGGGCCAACACTGAGACGAACAACCACTAATGCTCACACTCCCTCTTATGAAGAGTTTAGAGCAACCAGTTAACATGCATGTCTGCACTGCGGAAAGAAGCCCAAGAAACTAACCATGTGTTCCACCACACCGCCATTCAGCCCACTGTGATTATTAATGATGCAGTAGTATCATCAATGTTAATATCAATAAACACAAGTTGAGAGATAATCCTTTTTACTACCATGTTTATGGGGCTTAAAAAATATGGGCAAATTTACCTATTACATATTTTGTTGTGAAACTAGCTGCTGATTCCAAATGAAAACTGGGCTTTTTTTCTCCTTTGGCAAGACTTTAAAGACTTTGCTCTGCCATATCATTAAAGCACATTAAATTCACCTACTGGTTTGAGTTTGAACACTTTTCAGTTAGTCCAACTACATTAACAATACCCTCCTATTTTGCCTTAATTAATGAAGAAGATAGCATTTAGCATCAGTACACAACACTTCAAGTAAAACAGTAAAAGGGTTCAGCTGTTTTCTTTCTCCTCACAAATCTGGTTAATGCAATGTTTGATACACTTTTGTGGAATATCATGAAACTTTCCCAAGTGCAAGTGAAGGTGTCTCATGCTGTGTTGCCTGTTGGGACGGAGCTTCATCTTCTGAAAATCACCTTCTGTAAGTCATGCATTTCTTACCGTATGCACCCTTTGTGTTGTTTGGCTTAAAAGTTTCTCTGTGCACTAAAATCTGTTGGAAAGGGAAGGAGACTGGAAAGAAGAGCAAAAAATTGGACCTTAGAGAAAGAGCCTGAATTGTGTTGCCAAGAAATGAGATAAACAGTCCATGGGCTGTGCTGCAATAGTAATGCCCTGCCTCCCATCACGGTATTGTACATTGTGGACTATGTTTGTCGACTATGTGAATGAACTTTGCATTAGTTTAAAAGTAACATGTCTGAAGAAGCTCGGGTACGGTTTTACTGTGTTTGGGTGTGAGATTTGCTAATTAACAAGCTGGTGTGTTGACAAAATCTGATCCCCCATAGAATCTGACCTCTGTTTATAGCCCAATTATTTAAGTAAACCAATTATAACACAACCGAGAACATTCAGCTGTGTCTTCATCAAGGAGAGTCAAAGCAAGTTGGTTTCTGTCAGTTGCTATATAAATAATGAAGACTTGCTAAAATCACAACTTTTCAAAAATGTGTTTGTTTCTTTTTAAGTATTAAAAAGAACACAACCCTCAAGTTAAATGCAAACATTATTCCAACCTCAGTGGAACATGATCTTACAATGTGACATAAATTTAACAGTATTGACCCCCAAATGTTGGTGTCACGTCATATTGGCGGGTCCTTCCCTTTGAGCCACTGGGCTAATGGAGGGAGCGGGGGAGGGAGGAACGGATGGATGAATGGAGTAAGGGATGGAAAGTTGGGTGAATGGAAGGAATGAGGGAGGGGAGGAAGGGAGGGATAGAAACAGTAGACGGACAGTAACTGGGTTCTACACTGGACAATAAACTGGA
Organism: Atherinomorus stipes; assembly: GCA_023101725.1. Classification (NCBI taxonomy): domain Eukaryota; kingdom Metazoa; phylum Chordata; class Actinopteri; order Atheriniformes; family Atherinidae; genus Atherinomorus; species Atherinomorus stipes. Next base: position 821,642 of record JALJCO010012803.1, read on the forward strand.
CTGGTCTTCCAAGAGGCCATCTACAAGAAGGGACTGAGCCAGCTTTACTTCTTAAGGAGGCTCAGGTCCTTTCACGTCTGTAACAAGATGCTGCAGATCTTTTAACAGGCTGTTGTGGCAAGCACCATCTTCTTTGCTGCGGTGTCCTGGGGTACGGGCATCAAGGCAAAGGACACCAACAGAGAAAAAAACTGGTCAAAAAGGCAGAGCCTTTTGTTGGCTTGAAATTTGTCACCCTGGAGGAGGTGGCGGAGGAGAGGATGCTGGCAAAACTGTTGGCAATCGTCACCTCTCAACCCCTCCACAACACTGGACAAGCTGAAGAGCAGTCAGTAACAGACTCATTCAACCCTGCTGCTCCAAGGAACGATACAGAAAATTGTTCCTATACCTGCTGCAATAAAATGATACAACTCATCTACTGCCAGAGTAATAATAATGATAATATATTATCATATTACTATTATACTGATATAACACGTTCAATATTTTATATATATAGTGCTACAGTATATGCTGTTGTGAAAAGTTGATCTTGATCCACTTGATCTTGTCTTGGTTTGTATCTTCATTTTTACACCATTGTCTCGGTCTGTGTTTCTGTATTGTACTGTTGTGTTTTTGATGCATATGCATGCAGACTGCTTAACTGCTCAACTTACAGAAATCTCCCTTCGGTGATGAATAAATCTATCTATCTATCTATCTATCTATCTATCTATCTATCTATCTATCTATCTATCTATCTATCTATCTATCTATCTATCTATCTATCTATCTATTTATCTATCTATCATTCAACCATCGATCCTCTTCAGCCGCTCCATCCTTTTCCTCTCTCATAATAAGGCTTACATCCAAGTTTTGTTGGACAGGTGCCACCTTGTGCTTAGGGAAGTAAAACATCTGTTTTCCCTGCAGCTGAAGTAAGTTATGATATGGGGGAGCTATTCTAAAAACACTCAGCTGAAACATAAAAGGGAAGCTCTAAAAATAGTCCACGTTCAGGTTACATTATGTAAATAAATAGCTAAATAATGTTGACTATTTGTCAGTGTTGGGTGTCTACTTCATGATCAGTAAAGCCAGAGGACATGAAATTGGTGGGTGCAACATTAACAAATGCTCCTGTGTAGAAGTTTTAACTCATTCACTGCCATTGATTTCTGAAGACATCATTTCAAATCCGAACATTGACTGCCGGTGACGTCTATAGAGAAGCGGCTTTATTTTAAGGCTGCACTTTTAGCACCCACTATTCTCTCTACCTGCTGTGTTCAATGTCTCTTTCTTTACCAGATGCATCTCACACACACCTTTTCTGGCCTCGTCCACAGCGGCGTGCCTCCGCCGCAGGAGCACACCCTCTCATTCACATGAACACACAGAGCTGCCTGGACCACATAAAAGTTTCCCACAACATTTTCATTAGTTTTCAGGTTGATGTGCAATAAGAGCCAAATAATTTGATTTAACTGTTCAGTCCATTGTTTACATTCAGTGTCCGTCTGCAGGAATAAGGACATCCGTCTCGGTCTCACAGAAGAGGTCGGATGGATGCGCCATGCCCGTACAGACCGCGGTCGCTTCGACGCAGATCGGATATATATCCAATTCAATACCACATTTGAAAGTGGCCTGAATCCGATTTTTTGTCAAACATTATGTTGTGAAACAAAATTGCTGTTGCTTACATAGCGATTGAATAAATTATTTTGCCATCAAAATCCTTTTTTCAGTGTTGTTTTTGTTGTTTAAAAGAAGTAAACAACTGTTCAGATGTTTGAGGTGTTACTAAAAAAAAAAAATATTGGCTTCAAAATCACTTTTATGCATGAAGTGCCTCATGACACAAAAAGCTTTTTTTTTTTTCAGCTTTTGGCCAAAAGAAGCATTTTTGCTGCAACTACTTTATATTCTACTGCAGATTACTAAAGTACAGAAAAAAATAGAAAGAAACCTTTTTTTCTGATGAAAGAAGAGAGTCAAAGTTTTCTTTTGGTTTTGGTGTAACAAAGTGATAGCAGTACAATTTTCTCTGACTCTTCAAAAATCAGTAAAATTGTTCAAAAACTCTGGGAACATGGGGCTCGCAGCACTGAAGACAGCTGTTAAGTGTGAGTTTAGTATGTTGCTGGTAATCTCTTAACTACTAATGTATCATAATACATATGTACCATTTCTAAGACTTTTGCATCGCCTTTTGGTAAAAATGTTTTTGCTCAAAGCTCTTTTTCTACAACTTGATACTTATCTCCTGCCCTCTGATGGATATGTTTTACATTTTATTTCAGACATATCACAGTAATAAACCACACATATGCACATTATCATTGTTTTTTTACACTCACTTTTTTTTAAATGGCTAAATAAAGGCTTCATATTAAAGAAATTTTCTTTTTCAGGCCACTACTTCTTGGGTCAACAATGAAGCATTTGAGTTGAAGCACTAAAAGCAGTTCATTTGTCAGTTTGACTCTAAATGTCGGGCAGAACTCGAGGCAAATTCAAGCCTGCTTTAGTTGTGTCATCAAATAAGATGAGTGCATAAACATACAAATAAGGACTTAGTCACATTTATAAATATGCACACACAAAGTGGCTTTCTTATAGCAAAGATACAACGGTTATTTGCTGAAACCAAACAAAGCTCCTGTTGTGTTAACATGGAATAAAAGAAGGCCAATATTTGTTTTGAATAAAATAAAAAAACAAAAGAAACTGCAAAAGCATTTCCAAATATTTTAAGGTTTACGACAGCCCAAGTGAAATATGTATGATGGTATGGACAGGAACTGTATACTTTTGTAAACAAAATGTCACTTTATTTATTCTCAAAAGAGCACCATCTATTTGTAATAAAAGAAAAAAATATATATTTTCTTGTTGTAAATTAATTCAAAATGAAGTAGGCAGAGTAAAAGATGTGAACCAGAACAAACAGATAAATGTGTGTGATGGCTTGACAGCAAGTACAAAGCAAAGCACAGGCGGCTCTTTTTAGAAGACGAATATGAAAATGCTGAGGAACAGTTTTCAGCAGGGATAAGGCTGCTTTGTCTCCGAGGTAGCAACCGTTCACATAAGAAAATCGGCTTTCAGTGAAAGTCAGAAAAATGATTGTCAGAATTCTGAGTGCCATTCATACATTTTGTTTCCATCAGACAGCAGCAGCTCATATCTGCACCTGCTGGCTGAGTCATAACACCACAGAGATAATGGCTCTGTTTCTGTGTGGGGGAAATTGAATCAGGATTTTTAGAGACCTCAACAGTTCTAGTCAAGATCCCTGAATAAAGAAAAAAAAAAGAACCACAATAAGAAAATTGCATGAACATCTTTTTTTTTATCCAACTTATTTTTTTCAGCTCTTCCTGTTATAGTAAAAAAAAAAAAAAAAAAACTTAAAATTAACACTGTTGAGGGAGTGGGAGGGATGTGCGGTGTAACTTTTGGGTGTGGTGTAACTTTTTGTACCTAATGGAAAGGTATGTACGGACAGAGGCAGATGTTATAAGTTTATCATCTTCCTACTCCTTTTCATTTGTGGTTTAGAAATAACAAAATTAATCCCCAAGTATAACACAATCATAGGAAATTGGTACAACAGAGGCTTGGAACTAAGTTATTAGCGCTGGCAGAAACTGAGGCTACATTTAAAGTCAGAACAAAAGTGTCTCAAATCCAACTTTTTCCCCATATGTGACCCATATCTGACTTTTTATGACTACAGTATAGCTATGTTTACATGCAGACTTTTTTTTTCAAACTGATCATCAATCTTTCCAATTAAAGATCCCAAGTCAACTGTTTAATTGTGACACTACATTTTAATCAGTTTAAACTACATTTAAGGCTCCATGTAAATCCAACTACTTTGAATCGCACAAATCTTTTTTTTTTTTCTTTTTTTTTTAAATAATCTGACCTTGGCCACTTTCATATCTGATACTAAATTTAATACATTTTTCAGTCTCAGTCTTGACAGTCATGTTGCATTTTACCCGACTTTTACATCACTGAAGTAGCACAGACATCACAATTCTGTGCCCAAGTTGGCAGAACGCGACAATATCCAATGTAAACAATGAATGAAACAATATCATACCCATTTAGAATTGTAAATTCTAGAATTAACAGAATTTTCTAGAATTTTCTAGAATAGAATTGTAAAACAACTAAAAAACTAAAAAAACTAAAACACACATGACATGTGCAGCATCAATATCTACCTCCATAAACACATCACTTCTTGCTCTGCACATGTGGCTTACTTCACAGTCGTAAACTCTTCACACTGATGGCGGTTGCATCAAATTGTAATGTGAAAAATCACAGAAAAAAAAATCTAAACTAAAAAAAATGGAATTGATCATTACATCCTACAGTATGAACATAGCCTAGCACAGCTAACAGCCTCAAGGTGGTGAAAATTTTAGACTCAGAATGAAATACTAATAATCAATGAGACAATTTTACCACTTTTATTTCTCATATTTCATAGATCTTAATTCATTATTGAATTTTGCATAATTATTCTGTACCTTCAATTAATTCTTCAATGACATAGAAATTAATGTAATTAGATGTAAATACAATTTACTCCATTAAAAAAGAAATTCAAGCAATTTGTACCTATTCTTAAGTCACGATGAGACAAACATAAAATTGAAAACATTCTTAATGTGGTTTCTGCAAATGAAAATTTCAATCAAAATGTCATCAATTAAGGACATCCTGATGTATTACTTGGTGAAAAATGACATCTTTAAATTGAAAATAATACACCTTTCAAAATTGACAAAAATGAAAGAATGTGGGCCGGCTTAATTTCTCTAGTGTCTCTAAAATCACGTCATGATTAAATAAAAAAATAACCCATGCAGTGTCCACACAACCGCTTTGACAATTAATTAAGTGGTGTTGACAGATCTAAAATATCTTTCAAATTGTCAGTGCCTGTTAACTTCCTGTTAATGGCCATGATTAACTGCAGCTATAAGTTTCTATGCCAACATTAAAGTGTTTATTTAAAAAGCACCGACTGTAGGATCACAATACAAAAGAAGAGCCGAGAGCTCTGAACCAAACTGAAAAAGTTTTACTCTGAGATTAGCAGATTTTAACAAGTCAGGAATGTCTTTTGGAGTGGCTACTAAACACATAAAGGCTGCCCGGATTGTTGTTTTTATAAAAAGCTAAATATAAGTACAAGTTAGAAGGTCACATTTGCAACTGATCTATGAACAATAAAAAAAAAAAAAAGAAGGGTTTTATAGTTGGATGAGGTAAAGATTTATCTGGACAGCCAACATGATTGATGGGTAAAGGTTTGAATCAGTTAAGCACATTTAGCATCATGCCTGGATCTGATTCGCTGCTCAGCACAACATCAAACCAACAAAAAAACAGTGAAATTTCAACACAGCCAACAAACCAGCTGTGGGAGAGTTGAAGGGGGCTACCATTAAAGGTGTCATAACCTAGTGTTTTACATACACAATCCTTCTTAAATTATCTCCAAACTAATTTTTAATTATAGTTGGGTGGGAGGAAAATGTAATGAGATCATTTTAACCTCTTTTTATCCCCAACTTTTGTCGGTCGTGAGAATACGCACGAGAGTTAGACCTGTCTGTAAGCGCGTTCATGAGGCAAACATCAAAGTCAAAACAAAGTTTTATTGGGACAGACCAAGTGAAGGAAATTATGTCCCAACAGAGAAAAATGTGATAAAAACGTAACGGTACGGTTGATAGAGAGGATCCACGGAGTGAAAGGGCTGGAATCTGATGAATATGAGGAGCGGACGTGTGATGTGAAGTTAACCAAACACTGTTAGCTTTTGTAGCTACGTTAGCAACTTGTCCGTTCGTCTACCATCGTTTACTGGTCTCTTACACAAAAGGTAAAAAGTTACACAAGCAGCAACACTTACTGACTGCACATCCTCACTGATAAATATAATCCACTGGTCCCTGGTAAAGCTGTCCCTCCTGTCAAAGCACTGAAAACTGCTGAATTTCTGCCGAAGCAGCTCAGCACGGCAACGCCCCCTCCCTCGTCCTCCTCTCTGACAAAGCTGGTCATAACGTTACTCCGCGGCAGGTAATCAGCTGCTTTCAGGTGGTGCTAAAGAGGCTAGCTTAGCAGCTCGCAGCCTCTGTAGTTCACATCATTCGGAGAAAAAAATCCAAATCGTGTACTGTGGAGAGCGCGCTCTTGTGGCAGATTCTGGTGAGAAGAGAGAGCCCGCACTCAAAAACGAAGTCACTTTCACTCTCCGGAGTTTCTGGCACAGTTTCACTGAGGTCCTACTCTCCAATACACATGTTTTAACATGAAAAAGTGGGATTTCCGGGTGATGACTCCTTTAAACTTTTGGCATGGTCATCTTATTAGATGAAGATTTAAAATGGAAATGCAGACTGGGTTTCCACTGCCAGGAAAAAAAGGAGGCAAATTCTATCAATTTTATCAAAAGGAGCTCAACACCCAGCCAGAATGTCACTCTCACCCAAATATCACACATGTTGTATGTTGATTTTTTAGCCTGTAGATATAACTATTACCTTTACTTAAGTTCTAGAAACCAACAATAAACTAAAACCTGGTATCTGTGATTATTTTTAACATTAAGAATTCCCAACCTCAGTATCAACTCCAAAGTAGAAAATGGACAAACTGTTTCACAGGTTGAACATCAGTATGAGCTGCTGTGTTAGTGATAGTGTGAATGCCACAAACAGTGCAGTATCTCCTTCCCTCACAAAGCACAACGCAGCAAAAGCACAGACAGATAAATGCACAAACAAGCACAGAAACGAAGAAATGAAAAAAAAATTCTCTCATTTTTCACAAAACATTCAGCATCAACACCAGTGCTGCCCAAGATGAACTTTTAAACCCATTTTCAAATGTTACAAATATTTTGCTTATTCATTTAAGCAAAATAACACCGGGTTTTGAGGACCCCCTCGACACGAACATGTTAATAAAAAGACATGGAGCGCTTCGAAAGCCTTTCAGCCTTCTTTCTCTGGTTTGCCATTGCTCTGATTTGTCATCCACATCAATGAAAGCAATCAAGCTGGCAATCAAGGCAAGCTTTTTCTTTCTTTCTTTCTTCTGTGTATATATGTTTGTGTGTGTGGCATTCAGCTGCCCTCATCACAAGGATGCACATAAATAGAAGATGGGAATAGGCATTTTTTTCAAAGTGTTATAGAGGATGGAATCAAAGCTTCTTTGTCACAAAAAGGCTCCTTAGATGTTATCATTCTGGTGCCGCATTTTTTTTCGTGCAACTGGGTATTGGCTACGACTGACAGCAGAATTGAGGTAAATTTCAGTATCACGTGGTGACAGTGCCAACAATCATTGCTTAGCCAATGTTCAAAGCTAAATAAGAAGAGGAAAAAAGCAGAAACAGAGAGATAACACAAAAGATAACCATATTATGCTTGTTTCTTGTTGTTACCTCCACCAAGGCGGTAATTTGTCGGTAGCATTGGTTTGTCTGTCTGTCCGTCCGTCCATCTGTCTGTCAGTAATCTTACGGAAAAAGTACTGGACGGACTGACCAGAAATTTTCACCAGCCATGTGTCTCGGCCCAAGGATGAACCCATTAAATTTTTGGTGGTGATCCGGATCACCTTCTGGATCCAGGAATGTTTTGAAGGGTTCTTTCTCATTGTGAGATCGGCCATGTTGGAAAGGCTGTTGATGAGGTGTGAGTGCCCCCTTGTGGCAGAAGTGTGCAGCTGCGCTACTGAGCACATGATGTCAGGATGGAGAAATGAAACTTATGAGCAGCAGTGAGCACGAGGAGAGAAAACTGTTAAATGTTTATTTAGCCTTTAATGTTATTTAGCTGATTTGCTTATTCTGAAGTGTTCCTCCGTTCACCATGTGCTTTTTATGCTATTAAGCTAGCTGACCTGTTACATGCCAGTTACTGTAACTGTTAGCCTTGAACACATATGCATGTTAAGTCTTAACTGTAAAGGATTTATTAGTAATAATTAACACCTTGAATGTGTTCATTTGCCCAACAACTGTTCCTCTTGGCTTTGTATTTCTGTTTATAGACCACACTTACTTCCATCCAGGAATTCTAGCCCTGGGATTCCTCACCTGTAAGCCTGTTGTTTGTTGCATTACTGTGCTGTTGTAATTAAGAGCGAACAGTAAAGACAGTTAACTGTACAAGCAAGTCCTCTGTGCTCTGAATGACACCCCATGATGAACATTAAACCTCCTTACCAACGCCTAAACAGTCTTACATCAACATCACCCTAATAGGCCAAATTTTTGGAATTTTTCCATATGACTCCATACAAATGACCCGAGTGTTTGGTAAAAAAAAAAAAAAAAAACATAAGAAAGGATCTCAATGAGTTCTATAATGTTTCCAAAGTTGATCCAAATCCAGAGAAAATTCCCGCTACTACGATCCAGAACACACAAAAATAAGGGAGTCAAGCTGCTTGGTGGAGATCTGTGCCCCCCCGGAGTGGTTTTCTAGTTGTTGTTATTTTCAGTACTCAACTTTATTTATGAGCAATGGCTTTTTCCTTTTTTATAAATTGTTTAAATGCCTTTTATCAGAATTTGGAAGTTGTCAAATATGATAGCTCATTACAGAGGTGTAATCCGATTAATCTGTGGCATATGAGAGCTTTGCTTAACTGACAGAAGGTGATGAAGCTAAACAAAAGCGGTTTAGCAACTTCACCCCCTGGAAACTGAGCTGTTTACAAAAGAATTGTAATCCTTTAAAAACAGATCTTGTAAGACAAGAAAGAACAGCACATAAGCATCTTTCACATCCATCCGTGCTGGATTGCAATAACATATAAAGGTTCCTATGAAAAATAATGAGAGCTGTTGTCTGGCAGAAAGATGTTAAATCAGTCACTCAAGCCTCAATTCAATCTCAGACTCATAACAAAGCACAGTAGTAAACCATCTTCGATTAAAGCAGACAGATTATTTTAGATGACATTGCTACAGGCATTTGACTCAAACAATGACAAAACCACATATGGCAAAGTGACAAAAAAAAAAACCTAATTTCTACAGCTAAGGTCATGTGCAGGATATACAGTACACTGGGAGAGGCTAAAGTGGGCTATAAATATCACCTGCCATACTGTACAGAACGTTGAGTCCCAGAGTTTTCAGGCTTCAGCTCTGCTCATCCTCTTCACTGACAAACTGTGCTCTCATAAAATTCATAATGATTATCGCAGTTAGTAATGGATTATGAGAATTTCTCAATTAATATATCTCAAATTGACGCTTTCTATTTCAACATTATTATTGCCAGCAGCCATTAAAAATGCAAAGCTGAATATCAAACAATTACTTTTGCAGCATATAAGCTCTTTAGGTATTTCCTTTCAAACATGCAGAAAAGATATTTTACTGAGGCACTTAATAGACTGCAGTATTAGACTTTCATGTGAGGGTGCAGTGAAATCTAGACTCTGGAGCCTGTATTAAAAATTCCAGGACAGAAAATTTAAATAAATGCATCATAAATGTATGCGATGCAAGCGAACTTCACATCTATGCAAGATTATAAAAACTCTGAAAGCGAATTAAACTGTATTAAATAAAAAAAAAGATGATTCACTGTTATTTTAAAGTTTAAAAGCCTTGATTGAAAAAAAGAAATAGGTCAATAACTTTTACCCTGTAATGGTAAAAGAGAGTGCACTAAGGCTGCAGAGAACTTCCGTTATATGTTGGCTATACTGGGGATAAAAATGCAGCTTTCATACATAAAATCTGACATGGAATGTGGAAAAAATGTGGGTGAGAATAAAAAAAAAGAAGTGAAATCTGTAAATCAGAGTATAAATATGCAGGTTTCAGCTACTTTTGTGCAGAGCCCAAAGGATAGTTAAAAGAAAACACCCCACTCAGCCACAGCTTATTCAAACTGCTGCTGTCTGGAAAATGATAGAAAGTAAAGTACTATACCACCAGACTTGGGAGCAGTTTCTTACCTCAGGCTGTGAGACTACTGAATTCATAACTACAATTTATGGGTCTGAGTTTGCAATTTAGTCTTTCTTATACAACTTTTGTGATTAATATAAAAGGAGAGCATCTTGCATTATTATCTAGCTAATAATTAGATGAATCTTGAATCAGCTACTTGCAGAATGCTTTCTGCAGAGATTCTGTTTATTATAAATGAAACTAATCAAAGAAGCCAAAGTCCTTCTGGGAAACATTCCTGTACAACAAGAGAAGACCTTGGATATAGACCTTGGATTTGGCAAACCTCTTCTTTATGCATGTGTTGTTTTATGCATGTGCTTGTCTGTTGAAATAAAAAAAACTATATTAGCAGACACGGAAGACCTAGGATGTTCTTCTTCCCTTTGCTGTGAATTGTTCTAGGTTTGGGGTGCTGTTAAAAAATATTCCAGCAACTGTTTTTGCACTATAAACCTGAGCAAACTGAGTCCAAAACCAAAATATCAAAGAACATACAAAATAAAAATGAGGCTGTAGGGGTTTTTTTGTTTGTTTGTTTGTGTTTTTTTTTAAAGCTGGACCAAACTTTTCTATTTGAAATGTGACTGAGCAAGGTTAGCTGCTACGTGTTCCTCAAAAACAGCTTTAACAGGCCAGGGTGTGCAAAAATTATGAAGCATTTCCTACAAAAGGTGTCCAGCTGTCAAAGCATCATCCCAGCAGAGTACAGCACAATAACTTCTGCACACATCTCGTGCATTCAGTTGTTGCTACATGTCAGCTGGGTAAGGCGAAACATCCGACACATCTTTTTATGATTATTTGGCTCAAGAAACAGGGCTCTTTCTGCTTTGTGCAGTTTTATTAGAAAGTTGAAATGCTTAGAAACTTAAAGGAGCATTCCACATAACATGCAGAGACAAGGCATTCTTAATTGGCTGATGATTTCCATTTACGTTGTATTTTGTCATCACACTCAATATGGGTTCACACAAAAGAGACCAAACACTTCAGTAAATTAAAAGAGTGATTCAGAAAACTGTGAGGACTGACCTTTTTTTTTGTGTGTGTGTGTGTGTGTGTATGGAAGAAATCATATAGCCATCCACTGTACATTACAGAGGCCTCATCAGGGCTTTTGGTGTGAAGCTCACAGACATTTAATCCATTACAGGTGGTTTAGGGTCACTGAGATCACACACGAGGTCACGCGGCACTCAAGAGAGTCGTCAGAGTCACATTAATTAACCTGTAATGCGGTGGCTTGGTTGGAAAGGGATTTTGGGACAATACTCCAGCTATAATCACAGTTTTCTTCCCGAAGGTGATTATTTTTCCATTAGACATTACTGACTAACAGCAGAGGTTGTCATTTCACTCATGAGCCTCTCCTCTACAGACTCATGTGTCTAAACCGTTGCTTTGTAGATTGACATTAAATTTATAACTGATATTTATGGTTCCACATAATGAACCAAAACCTTTTCGAGAGCTGATATTTTGTAAATATCCATGAGTCAGGCTTGAAACTGAGCAGAAATTAGCCCACCAGTTTCCTAGCAATGAAGACAATGCCCTGTTGTACCTGTGTGTTAATCAATATGTAATCTTTTGGCAAATTCACAGTTAGGGTGCTATTAACATTCTCTTAAGCTGAAGGGGGATAGAGCTTTCTCTGCAGGTGGAACCAAAACTATGGAACTCACTCCCACTACAAATTAGGCAGGCTCCATCTAAATCCTCCTTAAAACCCACCTTTTTTACTTTGATTTTTGTCCATTTTTGAGCCATTTTCTTTTATCCTTTTATTGCTTCTTATGTTTTTTTTTTCTTGTTTGTTACTTGATTTCTGATTATTTGCCTGCACAGCACTTCTTCAGCTTTTGCTGTTATAAAAGTGCTCTGTACATAAAGTTGGCTTGGCTAATTTAAATTCTACATTTTATTAATATTGTGGACAATTAAAAAGTAAAATGAACTATATTGTTTTCAAATAACTCATCTTCGTTTGGGTTTCTTCTAATTTCTTGTCTCCTTTTCGTCTGCTAAACGAATTACATATTAGCAGGAGGTAATCAATTGTAATCTATGTGCAAATCACCAGAAGAACAAAACAGGTGACTAAAGTGGGGGCAAGGTCTTATTTGACTCTAATGACATGATTTCTAAGGGTTTAAATGCAGGACTTAATGGAAGATTCTTCAGTGCTTCGGGACTTGTTTTCCATCACTACCAAATTTGATTATGAGGTATTTATTATTCACAGTTTATGTATAGATCCTTGGATTTTTTTTTTTTCATCCAGAGCCATTAACAAGTTAAAAATTTCTTCAATTCACAGTGAAACAGCTCCTACTAAACTAACCATGTCTGAAAGACATTCATGGCCCATTGAAGGTAAAAGTAGTTTGTAATCCTCTGACTTGACCATGAAAATGAAAATGTAATTTTCAAAGGCTATTCAGTAAAGTCCAGTTACCTTTATTCATAAAGGACAGTAAAAACTATCTCCATCCAAAGTGCAAACTTGCCATAATTTCTTTTTGTTTGTTTTTAAATTCTTGTCACATTTTACTGAGCTTTTCTTCCTGTTTATCTTTTATGCACTTCAGTTGATTTGTAAGAGTTTCACATTGTTTGTATTCTGTTGAGTTTTGTTTCCTGTGTGTCACACCTGACTGCTGAACAAGCATCTTGTTAGATCAAGACTATATTTGGCTTTTAGCCTCACATTTGTGTAGGAAACTGGCTCTATTGTGAGTATAATTGATCAAATATTTGCTTGTGTACTACAGTTGGATTACATTCGAAGTCTCATTAGAGAATTCCGAGCAGATAGAGTTGCCCAGTTTTGTAGGGAGTAAACAAAATGATAAACATGAAAACGATTGATAAGGTTTGTATTTCATTTTGGGATTACTGGAGAACAAAACAACAGCAGGAGATTGTATGTGGTGTGATAGCCCCAACACAAGTACGTGTCTTGTCTTCCAAACTTCCCAACATTTTCACATTTTTTGACATTTTTCGACATTTTTCTGTTCATCCTCTGAGCTTACATCTGGTCCAATTGGTCCTTACAGTAAACTGCACTTGCTAGTTTCTCTCACATTGCAGATTGCAAATGATCATGATTATAATGCTTATGCCTAATGAAAGACAAGTATGGTTTTGTTCATTTAGGCTTTGATTTTATTTGTTCACCACTAGATCATTGTCCATGTTTCTGTTCTCATCACACACTGCGTGAAAAGGTCCAGAATCCACACATATCTGAAGATGATACTAGATATCTGAAGAATTTGGACCATTTCTGGTGCATATTGAGACATGCGGCATATCAAGTGATATACAAACGGCCGATTCTGCATGACAACATATATTGTGTCCACATATCAGATGCATCTGATTTTTTCATGTATGGACAAAAAAATTATTGTACAGGTTTCTTTTTCTCTTTTCTTTTTCTTTTTTTTTAACCAAAAAACTGGAAGTGACCAGGTAAGCTCTTTTACAGCAAAGAGAAAACAATCTTACTATACAAGTTTGGCAATGACATGAACATGGCAAATAATTTCCCATGATTTAACATGTTTTATAAAAAAGGAAATCTTTCACCTTATTTTTATGTGTTTATGGAGACGATGTAACCAGTCTTATACCCGTTCAGGTTTCATGTTTTTTGGATATCCTGGTTTGCAAAGCTTTCAAATGTGTTTTGATAAAGGTTAATTCTTGGTCATCCTCCTGCTTCCATACTCATAAATCTGCATTGGGTCCTTTGTAACAATTGATGATAGATGCATTAGTTAAGAAGACACAAAAAGATGAGTACAGGGGGAAAAGAATAACAGATTTTTTGGTGGATTAATATGATGTTCAGATATTAAACTCAAGTGACCCATCAAATAGAAATTTAAATTGCAATTTAGATTTAAAATTGCAACTAATTGCATTTCCATTGGGCACTTTAATACAAATAAACACATTAACCTATAAATGAATTAGAGGACCATATTGTTGTCTTTCTTAGAATACTACCAAGGCTGCAGAGATTTGTTAAATACTGCATTAGTAAGTGAAATGGGACTTGATAGTAGGTAGATTCAGCATCATAATATGCAACACTGTTTTTACACAAAATCAAATTAGAATGTCATTAATGCCCTCAGACATATTTGTCTTTTTTTTGTACAGATAAACATCGATAACTGTAAAGGGTTATACAGTGTCATTATGTTTGGTGAAACTTTCACAGAAAGATTAAAGGTAGAGTCCGAAGTCCCTCCAGCGTTTCTGTTTGCAAACAACAGTATTCAAACTTAGCACTCCTCCCTCTCAGGCTAATGGCCGCCTCGTTTTAGCTAGCTTATTCAACTTCAAGCCTCTCCTTCAGAGCTCAGAAGCTGGTACAAGCCAAACTATTATTAACCCTGGTTTTCCAAAGCGCATTATCTGAAGCTCTTACCTTTTCTTCGGTGCATACACTGTGTTTCCTTTCTTTCTTTTTTTTCTTTCGAGAGTTTGAGTGACTGGCGTCTGCTCCAATTATGAGCTTATTTTCAAACAGTGTCATGCTCTTAGCTCTGTCATTGGCTGCCGATATAAACAGAAATCTCCACCCAGAAACGTCCCGACCAGACCAAAACAATACAAAAGAGCGAATTACAGGCAGGGGGAGAGAGAGTTGCGTTCAAGCGCACCACGGCACGGGAGTAGAGGCCCAAAGGCGGGTTTTGAGACAGATTTCACTTGCTCAAGTCTAACGTTTATTTTTTAAGGGGGAAACTTCGGACTGTACCTTTAATTAATAGTTTCAGCAGGTGAAGGAATCTTTATTCAGAGGCTGGACAAGTTGGTGAGGAGGAAGTTATGTACGCGTCATCTGATTTCATGTCCCATTGGACCCCAGACTTGCTAATTTAACATGGACTTTCATTTGGTTTTTAGTCAGCGTTTGGTTAGGTTTAGCAAACATGTATTGGTTAGCTTAGGATTGATTTGACTATTAGCTCACCTTCTTAACTCTATCATTAAATATCTTCTATATTTAGGAAACCGATTGCCTTAGATAAAGTAAGAAAACAAACTTAAATGTGGAAATTATTGTGAAATTACCATACTTGAGTGAGCTGTACGTTTTTAAAGTTGTAACCACCTCCTCAGTGGTTAGTTAATCAGCTTTTCTGTCCATGGTTCACACCAGCACACATTTATCCAAAAGTATTGTTTTTGGATGGGCAGTCAAAAGTAAGTAAATTTAGCCGTTTCACATCAGTCAGACCCATCTCACTATCAGGGGCCCTGACCAGACAAAGTGTGACACAAATGAGACCCCCTTTTTTGAGGTGTAAATTTGATGAAATACTGAACTAATTATTACAGCTAAAATGACAATGTAATGAAAAAAAGTGAAGAAAAAATAGTGTGTGTGATTGCTTAAAGAGACATTTCTCCAGGAAAAGTAGCCTAAAACAGGTCTTATCCTGTGTTCTAGTGTTGGCAAGGATGCCTCTAATTTCCTCATCTTTTCTTATGGCAGCTTCTAAGGTTACACAGAAAATGGAAAACAAGTGAGGGAAAAAGTGGGCAGCATGTCTGATGCCTTGTTGCAACTTAAAGCTTGGAGAAGTTTGATCACTGGTCCTCACACATGCATTTGGTTTGTTATATAATATTCTAATCCAATCTATGAAAGATGCCCCAAACTTAAATTTATTAAATGTTCCAAATAAAAATTTCCAGTTTACTTTGGTCAATTTTTTTTTTCATCTAAAGAAATGGCTGTAGTTTCCAGATTATGTATTGTAGAATAATCTATTAAATCAATTTATTTGCATGTGTTAGTCAAAGAATGTTTACCTTTCATAGAAACCTGTTTGGTCAGGATGTTTTGTGAGAGGGAATTTTTTCCTTCCCCTTTGGTGAGGGGTTTACTGATTATTTTGAGATCTGCATTAGGGATGTGCGATATAATCAGCCCTATCGGTATCGGCCTATATTGGCCTTAAATCTGAGTATCGGACATCAGCCACCCCTCAGATATTTAACCAATAAGACTGCTGTTTCTAAAGTCTACAAAAAACAAAACATACAAAAAAAACTTCTTCTTCTTCAAAAACTTATGTTTTTACAGACTTTAGAACTTCTAAAGACTAGGGGTGGTAAAACATATTGATACACTGAAATACTGCAATATTTTCATATGCTGATATCATATTGACATTTAAAAACGCAGTATCGGTCTATTTTGCGAATAAAATCTTGTGATATTTCATTGTTCTGTTAAAAAATCTCATGAGAATTCACAAATATTTTGCAATATTTTCATGTTGATATCAATATTGACATTTAAAAAATTGGTATCAATCTATTTTACAAACAAAATCTCACGATATTTCATTGATCTGTTATGAAATCTCGAGAATTCATGAAACATTGTGAGATTTTGGAGCAGAACGTTGAAATATCGCGAGATTTTGGAGCAGAACGTTGAAATATCGTGAGATTTTGTGAGTAAAATAGATCAATTTTAAATATCGATTTCATATCGGCATATGAAAATATTGCGATATTTCAGTGTTACAATATCTTTTTCCACCACTATTTATCAAAGTGTCGGAAACGGATAACAAAACTGCTATTTGAAATGACTGCTTATTTTTTCAGCTTTAATATCGGTATTGATATTGGTTATCGGCCACATGAATTTTAAAATATTGGCTTTTTTTTTGTTTTATACTATTTAGAACCTTAGGGGAAATTAAGGATCTGCATATTACCCATCTCTGTGCAGGGGGGGGGGGGGGGAGGACCTTGCCCATGGGTACACAGTGGTTCACCTAGGGGTCGTGTCGGGGACCTGAACCTGGGATCCTCCGCGCCAAAGCCCACGACGCTACCACTAGGCTACCCACTCCCCCAATATTGGATATCAGCCAAAATTCAAATATTGTGCATCCCTGATCTACATGTAATAATTAAACTGAACAGTAAATGGATGGAATGGTGGTTAGCACCGCAGCTTCACAGTAAGAAGGTTGCTAGTTTGATTCCCGGCTGGGGAGGGGGTTCAAACAATTCCAACAGCAGCCTTCCTGTGTGGAGTTTGCATGTTCTCCCCGTGTATGCGTGGGTTCTCTCCGGGTACTCCTGCTTCCTCCCACCATCCAAAGACACGATGTTAGGTTATTTGGTCACTCTAAATTGTCCCTGGGAATGTGAGTGTGAATGGTTGTCTGTCTCTCTGTGTTGGCCCTGCGACAGACTGGCGACCTGTCCAGGGTGTACCCCGCCTCTCGCCTGATAACAGCTGGGATAGGCTCCAGCAACCCCCGCGTCCCTGAACTGGATAAGCCCTACAGAAAATGACTGACGGATGGGACTGGGGGGGGGGTCTTTCCCTGGTTTTGATATTAGAGTAATGTTGGCTAAATTCACATTTGATGGTATTTTCTGTTTCTCCTTTACTTCTAACATCATGCTGTAAAAAATGGGTGCCTTGTTGTCCAAAATTGTTTGCAGACTTTTGTCTAAGAACTATCTGGACCTGGGGCTTTATTGTTGGGCATATGTTAAAAAGCTTTATGGTATCCACCTATTGAAAGGAGTGAATCCAAAACTGTCCTGTTTCCTGTTGCATTTTTGGAAGATTGATGTTACTGAGGAATTGATCAATATTCTCATCCGTTGTGTTTATTTGTGATTTATATAATGTTTTATAGAATCCTCTAAAGATATCATTTATCTTGTCAGGGTTGTGGCTGGTGTTTCCTTCTTGATCTTTGACAGATGAGATTGTTGTTTTCACCTTGTTTGTTTTTAATTGATCAGCCAGAAATCTTCCACATTTGTTGACACATTAAAAGATCTCCGAGCAAAGTCCTTGCACCATTTTTTTTTTAATCTATCATTTTGTTAAACTAGAGTTTAGCTTAGCTGCGGACAGAGAGTGCAGAGAAGAAACCAGTTAGAAATTAGACACAACTAATGTTATTTTTTAAATTATCCAAGGAGATAAAGATAGAAAACACTCACCCCAGTGAGGAGCAGCCGGAGTATTTCTCCTGCTCTGGTTTTACACCAAGAACATCATGTAGGAACGGGAGCGCGCCCAGATTAATCTACCGTCACTTTAGTCATTTCTGAAGTGTTTTACAGCTTCAATATGGGTCCGAAATTCTTTGTAGATTGAGTAACATCAAAACGTTATCTGGGATCTGAAATTCAAAGGTAGAACCCAGAGTTTTCTTCATTTCTGTTTGTAAACACTATTCAAACTTAGAGCCACTCCCCTTGGGCTAATGACCGCATCACTCTTCAGCCCGAGCATCTCGTTCAAGGCTTGGAAGTGGGTGAAAGCCAAACCAATACTGACCCTGGTTTTCCAGCATGCACTATCTAAAGCTCTAAAGCTCTTTTCATAGCGATTACTTCCGTTTTTTGCTGTCTGCCTTTTTTTTTAAAGGAGTGATGACATAACAGTTAAAAACTAGTTTATGTTGTTGGCATTACTTTATATGTAAATACTCCAAAGAAAAAAACGGCATTTTTTACAGCGGAGTATTGTTTTGAAACGCCAGACCTCACTTCCTCAGTAATACAGTTGGGTCCGGTGATGATATGGAGCTTTACCCGGAGACCACGTTGACTTCATTTTGATTGGCTACACCTTATTTGGCTATGACCTTATTTGGAGAATCTAGGTCAAGCTGCGGTCGGAGTTTGCTAAAGGCTAACTGCTAGCAACATGGGCAGTTCAGATAGTGAGCTACGTTTATCAGACAAGACAGCATTTAGAAAATAAATAAACTTACAGGTAATGACAAGGTTGTGGTCGCCTCCCTCAGTGTTGCTGCAGAAGTTTGCTTTTAAATCCATTTGTTTGAAAACCCAGACCTGACAGCACAGAAGTTACTACTAGCTCCATACATGCAGCAGCATCAGACAGCGAGGGGAGGGGGAGCGGACAGTGCATAAACCGTTAGGAGGGGGGGGGGGGGGGGGGGGGGGGGGGGGGGGCTGTGTACTTGATAGTGTGCTCTTATTGGAGCAATTAAATTACGTAGAATGATAGAACTACGTAGAATGATAGCCTGCTGTCTGATTCAACTGTTTCTGAGCAGAGAGACAAAGCTGACAGACCATAAACAGGAACTTTGATTCTCACTCTGGACATTCACATGGCCTCATCAGTGCACAATAGATCATATTACACACCCAAAACCCCAGAAAAGTGAAATTTGATGTCATGGCACCTTTAAGAGTTCATGTGAATTTGGTGTCTGCTCCAGTCAATGAGTTTATCCCCACAGAGCACTACGCCTTTTGCTCTGTCATTGCCTGGAGATAAATATGCAAATCTCCACCCAGAAAAGTCCCGAATACACCACAAACAAAGGGAAAAACTAAATACAGTCAGGGGGAGAGGGAGTTGCAAACAAAGCTACCGCCACACGGATTTTACCTTTACATATCTAGAGTGACTCCACTCAGTGGAAAAGGTCTTCATCAGAATATCTAAAAAGTTTTTTTTTTTTTTTTCTGTCCTGATTGGTTTGCATCACATTTCAGTCATTTTTGAAAAATGAGGCCATGATGAGATTTGAAAATGTTACATAAATTCCTGGCTGAATGTAGCTGTGAGATGATGGTTAAATTCAGCGGCGGGCCGTGCATCTGGTACCTGGGCCTTCAGTGGGCCCGACTTAATCTACAATAAAATAAACCATCAATGCTATACAAATATGCAATGTAACAAGCCGTGATATAGTCTAATGGAGTGAGAGAGATTTGTGTATGAGGTGTATACAGTGATGAATAAAGCAAAAAGCAAAGCAAAAATCTCTACACAATAACCACAACTCCACCACATCCATCATCAGGAGCAGTTCAGAATCAATATTCATCTAATTGTCTAAAAAAAAAAAGAAAAGAAGAAGTTTAAATAAAATAAATCACTCTCAGTGGAGTTGCTGATTATTTATAAATAAAATCCATCCTTCTTTCTTTGCAGAGGAAGACTTCATTGACTTTCACAGAGGTGATTTCTGCCTTTTAGTTCCATCTGTAAATCCTTTTCTATGGCAGCTTCCTAGTTGGCCGGCCTCTCGTCACAATGGGAAGCTTGTCTGGAAAAGTCTGCCTTGAAAATGTTTTTGGTTATTTCTGAGTCCAAGTCTGTTTCTCCTCCTCCAGCTGCCATTGTGGCGGTAAAAACTTTTAACCTAAGTGTAACAATAAGTGCAGATTGCTACATGTTCTGCTAGTTGAGCTTGTAAGTAAACGTTTTGCTCTAACTAACCAATCAGAGAACGGAAAATGCTGTCATTTTTGTGACCCTGTGCAATTTCTAATATTGTTAAGTTTATGTCGGCTAGCACTACTGATTCTGAAGACAGTGGGCAGATTAGATTGACATGGCAACACACAGAGGCAGAAATCTGATTGGACAAAAAAAAATAAAAATCTAGCAACCACATACATGTAATGGAAGCAGCTTCTGATAGCAGAGAAGACTTTGCTGGCCCTGACGGCACAGCATTGGTTACTGTACATTATCTTGTCATCATGTGTCATATTTGTAATGCTGTAATGGTTAAATTACCTGATAGACTTTATGAATGCATCACAATACAGAGCTAATTCTAAAATTTATGAGATTGTCATCTTGTTTATTAAGCCTATAGGCTATGTACTGTTAATGCATGAAACTAACACTAAAGAGACAAAACAGACTAAGCATTATATCGTAAGCGTCATAGCATAATTGCCTTAGTCATGTTTTGGCAAAAATGTGATATCTGTCCAGCTGCACTTTACTAATATTGCTGATTAATTGTGCATCATTGTTTATAAAATGTTAAAAAAAAAAAAGCTGTGAACCTGGGGGGAAATACAGATTATAATTTGTCGCAAGACAGGGTCTTAATCATCATAGAATATAGTTTAAAACACAGCAGCACAGCCTCACTGTAGAGCTGTGTATTATAACTACTCGTCTTAAGATCTTCAAAGACTACAAGATTCTCTTGCATATTTCCTTCATTTCAGCTCTTTTATTTAATCTACACATGAGTCCCATTGTTCTGTTAAAGTCAATCAGTCCATGCTCTAGTTTCTAACTGATGGCTGCAACTCCACCTGTGTGTTCTTCATACTGCAATGCTTGTTCTACTGTATGTGCAGACTTAATGGAACATATTCAATACAAATCCAGTGGGCTCAACATAAATAGCTGTCAAAGACAAAAATATGTGTTCGTGTACCTCAACAAATAATCTGTCTTCAGATGAAATATCAGACAAAAGCTGCTTTAGGACAACATTTTTTTTTAAAAGTACAAGTAGCTATAAGTTGATTACACGTGATCTCAACATCATTTAAATTCCTCTTCTGGCTCCTTTTGTTAAACTCCCCCTCCAGGCACAGATTAAACCCTGAAAAACTCATCTCTTTATTCATAAGAGCTACACATTTAGGATGTTTTCCAATGAAAATAATCCCTCTGTGCCTTATAATGCTTCAGTGGAGTTCCATACTTTTGCCTTTTTTATGCAGATATCTATGTCTATGCATATTAAATACTTATTGTCCCTATCGCTTATAATTAACACCTTAAGTCCTGAACACCAGAATATATAAGCAAACTGTTCAAGTTGAATACATTTTTTCACCTACTGAGAGCTTTTGCAGGTCCTACCAGAATGAAGATGTGTTTGCTGCTTTAGCTTTGTTAGAAATGAAAACTTATCTGTCTGAACCCATGTTTTTTAAGTACTGGTTAGCTGCTGTTTTAAGGTGGAAATGCTCGGCAAAGGTGCTGACTCCTCATTTGATTGATTATATACATAGTGCAGCAGCACATAAAACACTATATGGCCATGCAGCTAAGATTGGCCTTTCATTGGTGGAGCTCTTTAATTCAGTTCGCTTCAGTTGCTCATTGTCCCTGATGGGAAATTTAGTTTGCAGACAGGCTCTCAATAAGAAAATATTACAAGAAACAATAAAAACACCACTCATATCCACCATCACACATAAACAGGACTCTTCAATAAAAAGGGCAAACAGAGAAGCAGAAAAGTAAGATAAAATGTATTTTTATATTTTTATTTCTATTTTTATCTATTTTAAAAAGCTGTTACACAGTGGGCCAGATAGTTTTTGATCCTATTACTCCTCACGTGTGGCTCTGCATCTACGGCCTGAGGGAAGCAGTTCAAATTTTTTGTGCAGGTGGTGGTTCTGGTTGCCCACAATGGCCTGTTTTCCACACCACCTGCTGCTCATATACAGCATGTCATGTTTTAAGGGTTTTTCATTCATTTTGAACATCAAAACATTTTTCCCCCCATCATTTAGGTAATTATATTTTGAATGTTTGGAAAAAAGCATTGGTGTCATTGCTTTAATGAAAAAAATGAGATTGCATTACTAATTAGTGATGTGCACAGAGGTGTTTACAAGAAATGTCCCCTTTCTACCTTTGTTTATAACCATTATTGCTATTTTTAGATTTAGTTTATTTTCTGAAAACAGTCTCACCTGTCAGAGAAAGAAAGAGATGAGAAAACACAAAGGTATACCAGGCCAGGAGTAATTGAATCATACCTTTAAATGCTACTAAATTCACAAGCTGTTATTACACTGTAACCTGTTTTTTGTTTTGGCAAAATAATTAACACTGATTACGATACTTCCAAATCTATTACAGAGAGTGGTTATTTTCTGAAATCATATGCAGTAGGAGTGTAAGAAAATACTGATACAATAAAATATGATGTTTTGTATTGTGATATCAATATTAAAAAGAATGTATCCATATTTTTACTAACAACATCTCGCAAGATCTTGCCATTCCATTACAAAATCTCATGAGCTCTTGTCCCATTAACAACGGTCCAGCATGTAGAAAAGTTACTGTTATTCTGACTTCTTTTACAGTCATGTGACTACAATGCAGCGTACTGCTACTAAACTGACTTACTTTGAAGATGCTTATAATATGTCTGATTCTAAGTTGTTGATTCAGTTACCAAATTGTCAGAAACACTATAAATAGCCACATGTTAGCAAATACCTGCTAGTATTTGATATGTAGCAGCATTGCTGATGTTTACTGTGCCTTTGAAACCTCACTACTATGATAATGTGAAGGCAACTCCACATTTAAAGGAATGAATAATACCGTATTATGCTGTAAACACAATATCACAATATGTCATCTTGCCCATAGTGCAATATATTACAATATATCATGTATCGCGACACATACTGTATGTGGCCAGATTCTTGCCAATACACACCCCTAATATATAGTAGACTTTATATGTCACTATACTGATAAACAAAAAAGAAGAAAAGTGGGTTAATATTGAAAATTATCTAAAGAAATGTGTGTTCTGTTGAACCAACATGTTTAATTTTTAGATACGAGAATTACAAGTTGACATAGATATGATTTTAGAGGCTGAAACACTTCCCTCAAGTTACACTCAGAGTCTAGAGTATGAACACAAACACAAAAAGCTAGAATTCAACATGGCGTCCAAAGAAAACCAATTCATAATGCAAACTGAATCTTCTACATCAGTTCATTCCTAATGCCTTTAAAGCCAACAACCATCAAACATCTAACAAACTATCTGTTGAAACAAATAAGCAGCAACAATAAAAAAAAAGGTGTCAAACTATTTGCATTCAAATATTAAAGCAAGCTAATGCTCAAGCACAATACTGCTATAAAGACACATTTAGTGAGCAAGACATATTTCAGTAGCTTATCAAATCAAAAGTAGGTAGGCCAACAGTGATCAACAAGAAAAGCACTTGGAGAGTGCAGACCTCCGTCAAGCAGTTTGACTCCCTTATTTTTGTGTGTTCTGGGCCATATTATCCTGAATTTTCTCTGGATCAACTTTTGAAACATTATAAATCTCATTGAGATCCTTTCTTGTAATTTTTTACCAAACACTCGGGCCATTTATATGGAGTTATATGGAAAAACGCCCCAAAATTTGGCCAATTAGGGTGATGTTGATGTAAGCCTGTTTAGGCGTTGGTAAGGAGGTTTGATGCTCACCATGGGGTGTCAGTCAGAACACACAGGACTCGCTTGTACAGTTAACTGTCTTAACTGGTCACTCTTAATTACAACAGCAAAGTAATCCAACGAATGACAGGCTTACGGGTGAGGAATTCCAGGGCTAGTTAAGGTGAATGACTGGATGGAAGTGAGTGTGGTCTATGAACACAGAAATACAAAGCCATGACGAACATTCGTTTGGCAAATAAACACGTTCAAGGTATTAATTACCAATAAATCCCTTACAGTTAGGACTAAACATGCATATGTGTTCAAGGTCAACAGTTACAGTAACTGGCATATAACAGGTCAGCTAGCCTTAAAAGCATAAAAAGCACATGGTGAACAGAGAAACACTTCAGAATAAGCAAATTAGCTAAATAACATTAAAGGCTAAATAAACATCCTGTTCAGGCAGAAATGCAACTAGTTACTTACAGTTGTTCACAGACACACACAGTTCATGATATTCCACTGGCTAGAAGTCAATCCAACAGTTTTCTCTCCTCGTGCTCACTGCTGCTCATAAGTTTCATTTCTGCATCCTGACATCATGTGCTCAGTAGCGCAGCTGCACACTTCTGCCACAAGGGGGCACTCACACCTCATCAACAGCCTTTCCAACATGACCAATCTCACAATGATAAAGAATCCTTCAAAACATTCCCGGATCCAGAAGGTGATCCGGATCACCACCAAAATTTAATGGGTTTGTCCTTGGGCCGAGACACACGGCTGGTGAAAATTTCAGGTCAATCGGTCCAGTACATTTTTCATAAGGTTGCTGACAGACAGACAGACAGACAAACCAACATTACCAAAAACGTTACCTCCTTGGTGGAGGTAATTAACGAGGGGCAAAAGTTTACAAGGCAAACCAGAGCTAAAGCAAGACCCTCCACACCACAGTATTATCAGTGGCGGAGCCAGAGATTTTTCACTGGGTTGGCCAGGGAGAGACCATTACTCTGGCCATAAGAAGAAACCTCAGAGCGCATGCTTTTTAAAATATATTTTATATATAAATTTCAGCTCTTAAAGGCCGATACCGATAACTGATATCAATAACACACATGCATACCCAATCATACTGAATCAAAAATTCCAACTATGGGGTAGCTCGTGTCAAAAATAAGAAGGGAAACTGGTTTGGAAGCAGTTTTGGGTCTCCCCTGTGAAGCAGCAGCTTTCTTTCCCCAAATGCAATATCTCAGCTAGAAAAGCTTTAAACTGTCATTTTCAACTTCTGCAAGTCCAATCTTAAAAATTCCAACTGTATGGGGTAGCTAGTGTCTAAAAATAGAAGGAAAAGTGGTTTGGAAGCAACTCAGGGTCTCTGTAACTGCCTGAGCACCACCCAGTTAAAGCGTGGGGGCGACTGCCCCCCCCTCCCCCGACTACCCCTCTAGCTCTGCCCCTGAGTATTATGCGTATTCATGAACACATATCAACACGAGAAAAATGATCTATAAACTTACAAAACTTTTCTTTTTAGTCCTGACTGAGTCTTCCCATCAGTTTAAATTTTTAAATCCAAAATTGTGGATCAAGCAAGCTAAGTTTCACTGTCTACTCATATCCCGACTGCCCACTTCTCCCTAGGAAAAAATTAACCATCCCATTTCCCAGCAGGACCTCCAAGATTGTAATTCCAGTGCATTTCTCTAAATACACATAAAGATATGACAATATTTTATGCTTTTAATCCCTAATCTTCCTTCAACATGAATATAATGGCTGTAAATGCATTGACTCTTGAACTTTGGCACAATAATACACTATGGCACAAGAGTAAATACAGTACTTTGAGGTCCCAACACTGGTCAAGACACATACATCATTTTTGTCTATTTATTCTAGTTCTTCACACTCAGCCTCTGCACAGTAAATAGGTTTCACCTGTTTTTTTTTTCTTTCTTTCTTTTTTTTTTGGCGCATATTTTGATTAAAAACCTGTGATCCAGTGAAGAGCACTCATCGCTCTGAGCGCGCCGAGGTGACCGCTCGATGACAGTGACATCAATAATCTATTCTCAGGGGCTAGTCATCCACAATACATGGATGGAGATGACCGACAAGGACAATGAACAGTCCAAATATCGGAGATGTGGATCAGCAGTATGATAACCACCATATTATAAGCCATAAATCACTGAGTTTGAAGAGTCAGGGACTTATATTACTTAATCATTTTAGAGTCTTGACAGATAAAGTGTTTGGGCCGTTCTGGCCTCTGGGGAGTTAGAACATGTAGTCCCAATATCCCTGCTTTGAGCCCCACTTTCCCTTCCCATCTGTTGTGTAGCAGCAGATCTTAACTGTCTCACCCACAGTAGCTGGTTGGCTTACAAGCTTCTGTCTCTGATTAAGAAAAAAAGATAATTAGCAAGATGGATTTCTTATATTTACACTTCATTCCTTACTGACTACTGAATACTGTACTGTATGAACAACAGCTCTTGAATTTACACAAGACATAACATTGACCAAATATTAACAGTGTGTATATATTTGACTAAAACTTTTGTGCATTATATTTCCCAAGCAATCATTTGGAAATACAGCAATGTGTTTGTTGTACAGAAGCTCATCCAAAGCTTTTTCTGAGTGATGATTGGGTTACTGCTGCTTTCTGTACACCTGCCAGGAAGAAAAATCCATAAGATCACAGGTACACATCAAAGGAAGAAGGAGAAAACTGCATGATGCAATTTTTTTTTCAATGTCTTTGAATCACTGTTTTGGTATAACTCCTCTTCTGGAGGAATGAGCAAAGTTGAGGAGGGAAAATGTGCCAAAAATTTGATCCACATAATTTGATTAAAATAGTTTAATCTGTTTTACTCTGCAGAGTTGCTCTGTGTGACTGCACTCCAACCAGCCATCGTCGGTAATGGGCTGGACGGGGGAGGGGTTTAACGTTTGGACGAGTGGGACGTGAAGTGAAAGGGCAGGCCTCCTCAGTGGTGGGAATAAATACTGCCATCACCAGAGGGAAATGCTCCATTTGTTTAATGTGCCATTTCCGAAGTGGAACCCGTGTAATCCTACAGACGTGGCAACCTCACGGTGTATTCCACCCCTCTGGAATTTGATCAGAGCTAAAACTGTTTACCAATGTTTGGAGCCTGACATTTATTGAAAGTGGCCTTTAGTAAAAGTCATAGCTGAAGCGTGAAAAGGTTTTCTGATGAGCCTGTGAAGTTTCTGCATCATCAGGGCCAGTAAGGTGTAAGATGTTTCAGTCACTCACCTTGCAAACACTTGTATCTGCATTTTACTTACAGGTGTGCAAAGAAATCAGACTAAATTAGGGTTTTTAACAAAGGTTTACTTCAATTTTTAGGAAATTATACATTACAAGAGCTTGTGGAATATTTATATATACACCAATGCTGTCATGTAGGAGATGATCCGATAATGAGTTTCCAATGTATAACTGGTAATGGCTCAAAAACATCTCACCTCTCATGTCCACCTGCAGTAATACAAAGATTTCTGTTTTGGGACTATTATACATTGTGGCCTAAGATAGCAAAAGTAACCACCTAACCAGGATGTGCAATCTAAGAATGGCAATTAATAATCTTCATAGAAAGAGGCAGCGTACAGTATGTATGTTAACAACTGATACCAGAAAACTATGTGCAGTGCATTTGGAAATATTGCAGTTTACACTTTGTATTTTCCAGTAAACTCAGAATTGGTTTCCTTTGAGTCCCAAATATCAGCTTGGCTTCTAATTGTCCCACATGTGTGGGCTTTTTTTGTTGATATTGTTGTTTTATTGTGACAGTGTTGATTGTTTTGAAGAAATACAAATGAAAAATGACTAAAAACTGTTTGACATGCTCTATTAGCCGTTGACCTTCCATCATTGCCATTATCTCTATTTTCATATTCATTTGCTCCACTGAACAGCCAATCAGCATGACCGCATTCACCGAAGAGACACGATGCAGTTCATACATGTTGCAAACAAGACGTTGACAAAATCTGACAACGAGACAGATATTCACTGATGCTCGAGACCTATCTTACGGCCAGCTGTCTTCTTGGTGTGTAGGTTTTAAATTGCTTCTTGACAGCCACCCTTTCATGGAGACCATTTCTGATGAGAGTTCATAAACCCTGAGGTCCAGCTTCATCTTTCAGGTCTGGTATCAAGTCTTTCCTGGGTTTATTATGTATGTTTTTGTTTCTAGTTTTGAAGGACATCACTTTTAGAAGTAATTTCATCAACTAGAAATACAGTAACTGTTTGGCCTAACACTTCTTTTTTGCCGTTTGCTTCCTCAGTATTCACTTTTTTTTTTTTCCCCAAGAACACACACCATGCTGAGACATGCCATGGTGTCAGTTAATAACGCTTTGGGAATAACCTTGTAGGCGCAAAAAATATTTAATCTTTGTCAAATCATGTCATCTTTGGCAATTTTCAATAGATGCAATGGGCTCTATGCACGACTCCACTACTTCCTGAACTTAATGTAGCTCCTTTGCTTCCTGTCTTTCATTACTGGATGAACTGATTAGTCCAGGTGTGTCTGATCTCAGTAACTGGCCAGACACACCTGGATTAATCAGTTCATCCAGTAATGAAAGACAGGAAGCAAAGGAGCTACATTAAGTTCAGGAAGTAGTGGAGTCGTGCATAGAGCCCATTGCAAAACACTGCTAGAAGCAAAGTGTTTGAAGACAGTTTAGTAATAATAATAATGGATTAGATTTATATCCCGCTTTTCAAGTCACTCAAAGCGCTCACAGTAGGTCCATTATTCTTTCACTCCCCATTTATACTTGGTGATGGTAAGCTATGTATGTAGCCACAGCTGCCCTGGGGCAGACTGACAGAAGCGTAGCCATTTTGCACCTATGGCCCCCTCCGACCACCACCATATTTATACACCAGCAGTGCCCCCACTGGAGGCAAGGAGGGTTAAGTGTCTCGGGATTTGATGTGTTTAAAACTGGCTTTTGGCTAAATTGTCTGCAAAACTCATTCATCTTTTGAATGAGCAGCCCTTTTTTTGCACTTCAATGAATCAAAGGTCGGTGTTAAGTGGCTTAACAAACAAACATAAGAAACACATTCCCTGCCCTGACAACGGCCAAGAACAGGGACTGAAGTGAAAGTGATTGAAAAAAGGAGTCAACGTCCAAAAGAAATCTGAAAGAGACCTTCAGAAAGCCTGGAAAACTATTACTCAAGATCATTTTCAAAGATTGCAAGAAAGATTACACAGTTTCACAACTTTTTTTGTAGAAGGAATGCAGCTTTTGAGGCACACAGAAATTAAGTGATGTCTGAGATCTCATGCAGACAACACAATCTGCTCCGCTGAATCCCATGTGATCTGCCCTAAACATTCATGATACATATCAAACAAACCCATCCAACCTGGCTGGTCTGTTTAAGCTACACACTTCCTTCCTTGCTGTTTGCTATATGCCTGCAGCCACCACTGCTGCTACTAGTACAAGAGTAGGCTCACCTGTAGGCTCGGGCTAAAAGAGAAAATATTGTTTAGCATTTGCCCAAATATTTAATTCTTTAAAGACACCATGCATCTTTTCGACCTTAAAGATGGTAACTACAAGTTTAATTCCTCCCCACCAGAAGGTCTAAACCTCACTTACTCTGTTAGCATTAGCAATATTACAGAACCGGCTAACTCTTACTGCACTTAGCATCAGCAAATGCTTAACATACATGTCCAGGTGGAAAGCGGCAGCTTCCACAGGGCTTGTGAGCTTTTTTTGCTACCTTCACCCTCATCCTACTTCGTTTTTTTAACTGCTTGAATTTGAGAAATGTAAGGCAAGGAAGATGATATTTCTACTCATAGAAATTGAGCTTGCAACTCCAGAGCTAAAGCTAATGGCAAAAAATCCCAACATTGGTAATCACATGTAAATATTTACTTTTTAGATCTGTCAAAATTGATAAAACAATCATTTAGAAACTATAAAAATGCTTAGAATAAAATTAATACTTTTATTTTTCATCTTTTTAGATGTTCTGTGGATGTATTATTAAAAGAAAAAAAAAATCATTGTTTTGATGATAAAGCTGTAGTTATCACCTTTAAAGCTCCACAGTCCGGACCCATTTGGTGGCACAGCAACATCCATTATGTCCATTTCTGGAGCCGTCGCTGTTTCGGTTTCACATCGCATCACATGCCAGCAAACAGATAATAAACACAGTGGTTGTTTTGAAAGCACACTGGGGCAGATTCGGCAAAGAAATGCAAGAAAACATCCCCGGAGGAAGTGAGGAAAGAAAAAGGGGAAGGGACAGAAGAAAAGATAAAACAAGACTCAAAGTAAAACTGTCTTTTACTGGCTTAAGAGAACTAACACTCAGGCAGGATGAATGCAAATTTAACCATTGATAGGGGCCACATCACTGAGAAAATTGCAAAAATTCTATAGTGCGTCTCTAAACACATGCATATGCAAGGAGTGATGGAATCGAAGCCTAAATGCCAAACCACGATGATAAATGACCTACAGTATGTGAAGCCGTCTCCTTGCTCCACGCTAAACTAAGTGAAAACAGTCTCAATTGTTTGTGCTGCGTTCGTGCTGGTTTGTGCCAAAAAAAAAAAAAATTCTTGTCTGAGCTTCTTTGGTTTTTAAGATAAAACATGTTTATGAGACAATGATGTCACATCACCCCTGTACACTGTCCAAATTAAACAAGGGCCTCATTGATTTGTGCTGTCTAAGCACTTCAAAGCAGCACAGATGAAAAAGCGGTAACACACCACAAACCATTGACACCGTTTTTGTTCAGTTTGGATCACGTGGGTTAGCTGGATGAACTTATTCTGACCTTAAAACATTATTTAATATCTTCAAAATTAATGCAGCATTAACACAGCACAAACGGTTATGGACACCAGCTTTTATCCATTAACTTGTGAGTCTGACTGAACTGCTAATATGGCAACAGAATCATTGTTTGGTTTTAAATCAATAAAATGTCATTGATTGCATTGAAATTAAAAGAATAATACTTTATTAATCCTCCAAATAAAATGTTTTTGCAGTGTAAAGAGACAGCAAATCTTAGTAATTAGTCTTCAGTCATTCAATAAATATAATTTTTGCTGTACAAATATTATCTCTGAAGCCTTTTAACACCATTACTGTGCTGTGTAAAAGGTGCAGTGTTGTTTAGGATGTTGAAAATCTTTCAATATTTTTCTATGCATAATTTGCTCCAGTGATAAAATACAAGGATTTTATATTCTTTCACGTCACCTCAAGCAGCCATTGATGAACAATAATGTGCAAACAGACCCACTACAGTACTTTTTAAACAATTCAGACTGCAAATATTCATGGAAAAGTTGCATCTTCTCTGTGTGCTATGTGATATCATGCCATCCCGCTTTCCATCCGACTGCTCACATGGCATTTGGGAATCTTATTGTCAAGAACAATTTAGCTTTGATTTCTTCTGCCACTTGTAGGAAGCTAGTGTGCTCCTCCTGTTACAGACTGTTGCCTTAAGTGCCCCAGACAGAACAAAAGTGAGTGTGACATCTCTGCTGCATGTGCCACCATCTGCTGTAAAGACCCTGAGGCCAAAAGATGAAGAGTCAGCAGAAGTTTGAGCAAGTCAGAGGATTCACGGTGGTCCCTGATTCTGAAACAAACCACAAATGCATGACTTGGCAAGACATGACATTTCTTTTTTTTATTCCTTCCCTTTGCGCTCCAGACAAAGTGAATAACAGATATATTTGAGCTAACAGACAAAAATATGATCCTGTTGCTCTGTAGCCACTGGAACTGATAGTCCCAAAAAAGAGTGCTGCACAAGCTGCTGAAGATTATGAAGGATTCTTCACACCCTCTGCACAATAGAGTGAAGAAACAACAGTGTGTGTTCAGTGGGAGGCTTCTTCAGGTTCTCTGTAACACGGAAAGGTACAGATCATTCTTGCTTGCAGCCATCAGCGCCCGGAGAAAATCTCTAATTATTATTATTGTAACTGTTGTTATTGTTTGTTTGTTTTTAAATGCTAATACAATATTGAATTTCCCATCAGATTAATGAAGTACTTTTTATTTCATTTTCATTTCATAAATTGCCCATTTAACCTATTTTCTGCTTCCCTCTAAACTTTTTACATTGTAGCAATTTTGATCGGATGACAACAATAATACAATACAATTAAAAGACGAAAATAATTATAAAATATATCGTACCAGTGCCTCCAAAGAGCTAACTGGTAACGCACAGCACTGAGGTGTCACCAGAGAAGAGCATTCTTGCCGTTAATTGCTGCATGAATCTGTACATTAAATTTGTCATTAGTGCAGGAAAATATTCACATGAGCCTGACAGAACAGCATGCTGGTGACCTGGGCTTTTTCTGCAAAGTGTACCCTTTCTATATCTGCATCACAGTAGTGCTGTATGAAGAGGTGTGCAAAAGAGAATCAGCTGTGAGTAGCTAGCTAGCTTATATTTATATCACAAGTGGTTATGGAAAGTCTGCTATATGTTGAAAGTTAACTATTCCAAACCCTCTTTTCAGAAAAGACTTTAGCTTAAGAATATTGAAGCCAGTTGGATGTTTCCCACCGTCACCATCTTGCCATGTCATGTGTGCCATCACTCCCGGAAAATACTAAAATGGGCAAAGGCAAGGCCACTTCAAGCCGCAGAGTAAATGATTGACTGCCAAGCTAATGCTAACCAAGCTAATCCAAAATGAACAGCTTGACATTATAATTTTCACTGAAAAGGGGGCCCTGCAAAAAAAAGTTTGAGAACCACTGCCCTAGCGGATGAAGAAAGTACAAGTATTTACTTCGGGGCTTCACTCTTTTCCAGTGGAGTTTGCCCCTTGGGTAAAATACACTCCTGCAATAAGTTTGTAACCACTACTGGGTGTTTAAAAGCATTGTCTTTTACCCTTGTATATGCTATAGTGGACAACCACTATGAATGTTTAAGTTTAGCATTTGGTCATCATTATCACTGAATTTCTTGAGCCAATAGTTAATATTTTTAGACCATTTAAAGCTGGAGTTGGACACATAAAAAGATCACTATAAAACCAAATATTTCAATTGATATTTTGTGTTTAATTAACCTACGATTGAGCGATAACAATGGCTGAATTAGGTTGACTTAGCCACAAGGAATTTCTCAGTACAAGTCATGTCTCATCTATCAAGCTACAAAATAAAAAGCCTATTTCTAAGCATTAAATGCCATGTGAAGTAATTTAGCAGAGTTTATTAGTCAAAGGTGTGTGTTTGTGACTATTAATTCATCCTGTCTATAGCCTCAAAGTGTTGAATGTTTGCAGCTCACTTTGCAGCATATTTACGCCGGTGCAAAGTGCAGATTCGGGCGAGATTTGTGTACATGTACATGTCAGTTTTCAGTATGGAGGTCAAGCAAAAGCAGAGGCTCACACCATGTTTTATCCATTCATACATTATTAATGCTCAGTGGTCGTACTGTAACATTTAATTTCAGCTGACCCTGTCTTCTTGTCTGCATCACTAAGTGATTTCCCTGGGAGCAGAGACAACATACCTGAGCTTGTTGAAGTGAAACAACTGGTGTTACTTGCATTGTGGAGCTCAGTAAAGGCATACTGGAGCTACAACTCTGCTTTGGTGTTCGGAGACCAAACTGGGTTTGTTGTCCTTTATCCGTCAATTAAACCCATTGTTATAGGTGGTATTTTTGCATGAAAATCCTGTTAGTTAATATCCGTAGCAATGACAGGAGGACATCTTCAACTTTATGACAGCTTTGATTGATTTTTTTAATTTAGACTTTTTAACGAATCTAAGAGGTGAAGAAACAGAATCTCATTTACATTTTATGAAATCCATCTTAATCTTAAAGGAGCCGTATCATGAAAAATGGACTTTTAAGAGCCTTTAAGCATGTTACTGTGTTATTTTCTCATAAAAAACTTCATTTAAGTATTTTTTTTTCTTCATTTGTGCATATTTGAGTAATATACTGTATATGAATATTCAGGCCAAGCTCTAACTCCCTTAACATGACTGACTGACCACCAGTGTATGTAATGAGGTGTCACCAATCATGAAGCGACAAATACACATGCGCAGGATCGTAGCAAGACACTCACTTCGTTCAAGAGAAACTGGAGGAGAACCCTAACCTATCCACGCTCTCTGAGGAAAAAAACAAACAGCCTGTAGGAAGATTTCCTCAGAGAAAATCAGCCATTAGCGAACAGACGTTTGCTCCAGAATTTTGAAGCTTTTTTTTTTTCTATTTTTTTCTTTTTTTTTTTAGCTATAGACAAAGGTAAGTTAGAAAAAATGTAGTTGTGTTAGACATAGGAGTTCATTCGTTGCACTGGATGAATCGACTTCAACTTTGTGTGTGAACTTCACTCCTGACAACTTCATGAATCTCGGACAGTGAAGTGTTTTTTCTCTGGGATTACTTCTGAAACCAGTTCCCACCATAAAAATGCCTCACGGACAGACAGCAACACCGGTGAGTGAAAACTATAGATGCACCAATCCATTTTTTTCCCGGTCCAATCCGACACAAATATCTGGGCTGAGCGTATCGGTGGATACCCGATACCGATGTGATACTACTTTTGAATGAATAAACTGCATACCTTGCCATGTGAGTGAAGGCATCATGCTTCATCTAAACATTTAGCCTTGTTTAAAGAAAGGAAACAAATTAACGGAGATATAATTGTACTTAATTTTAGCTTTTAACAAATAAAGTGTGCATTCATTACAATATTAATAAAAACAGAAATGACTGGATCAGATTGCTGGATCGGCCACATTCATCCGATATCTTATCCAGCTAAATTGCCAATATGGGAGCCGATATCCGATCCGGGTATCGGATCGGTGCATCTCTCGTGAAAACATCTCCCAGCTCAATGCTAACTGTTAGCCTATGACTTGTCTGTGGTACCGTATGTACTGTACTTCAAACTCCATATCAGACTCCGTGCTGAGCGCATACAGCTTCATGACAGACTGCCCCATTTTATTCCATCGATTGGAGTCCGATCATCCATCAATGTTTCCAAATAGCATCCACGTGAGTGACGAAGCTGGTGTTAAAACCAAATCTGTTACCTTCAGAATCTGTGTCTCTTCTGGGGCGATGTCACGAAATGGGCATAAAACATGTCGCCATTGGTCGAGAGCTTTTGGTGGGTCACCACAGTCAGCCGTTGTACTTTCGTGTTGGAAATTAGACACATTAGAAAACTAATATTTAACACCACATTAGTTTCTATAGTGGCGAGGGGAACATATTTAGCTTATATATGCCTGCAGTTGACTTTTGGTGCGTTTGAAAAGCATGATACAGCTCCTTTTAGAACTTGTCCCAGAATGGAAATTCATTAGGATGCTTACTTTAATCAGCAGTAAATATACCATTTAGTAATGCTTACATTGTATATGTATAATGTTAAATAAATGGTGTAGTTTATAAGATGGGATGCCTAGAAGATCTGATCATCTAAGAGAAATAATGCAGTCACAAATAAGCCCATTGTGCAGTGACCTGGCTGCATTTATACTCTACTGCTAATTATCATGAAAGCCTGCAGCTCACAGTCGGTATCAGGCTCTGTGTGTATATGCTAAATAATAGCAGTGTGTGTTGATGACTGTTTGGCACAAGAACTGGATCATACTGAGTTTTCTTCACTGCACCAGTAACATTGTTAGATGTGTGGAAATCAGGTAAGCCTTTTCCACACTTTCTAGCAGTTGAGTAGATTTAGGTGTTGCAGGCAGCTCACAGTGTATCAGCCAACAGTCAATATAGGCAATGTCACTTTTGTTTTCTCATTTTAAGTACTCCCAGTTTCTTTGCTGCAGGCTTTCATGTTCATGATTGAATTTTTGAGTATTTTCCCAACACAAGGTGCCAGTCACAGTAAAAAACAAACAGATACAGATTCTCCTCTAATAAATAACTCTGCTTTATTAATTTATGGTCCATCTGTAAGGCAGTGAAGAAAATTAATCAACGAATTCCTGTTCTGATTAATTATGTACAAAACATTGAATAAATCATAAAATTGTGTCTCTTTAACAAAAGAAAGAAAGAAAAAAGTCCACAGCCCTGGACATTTCAGTTCGGGATTATATGAAAGCATCTCCATATTTATGGAAATTAAAAATGACTAGTAATTAAATTAGCTGGAATTTTATTATTGTTGCAGCTCAAAAGTTTAGAACAGAAAATATAAAGTAAGCTTTCTGAGATGTAACACTCAGCTCTGAAGCAGACTCAAATATAATACAGTATGAGTCCAATTGTCCATAAAGTCTCTTTACAATTTTGAAGATTTCTTAGAAAAGTAGTTGATAAGAGATATTGACCAGACTTGTTATATGTAATCAGTGGTTGTCAAAGTCTTTTGTAAACCTCATTTAATACACCTTTATATGGGAACCATTAGTTGGATGAAACACATCAAGACGGTACTCAATTTCTTGCCATGTGCACTAAAAGATAGCTTTATCAGTGGCAGCAATAGCATCATAAATCTTTTGCTTTATCTGTACATCTTTATTCGAGACATGATATCTTCACCATAACCCCATAGAAAGAATAGACAAGAATGTCTCAATACACCATAGCCCCGTTTCCACTTAGCGGTACCGTAGTAAAGTTTGGAAGTGTTAGAATGGTCCAGCCCATTCAGGCGAACATTTCCACAAGTTCATCTTCCACTGGGCATCTTTCAGTGGTTAAATCTCATCCCCAGTGTAGCCACATCACTAGCTGAAACTCGTGGTGACGCGTTACGAAGACACGGCAATAAGATGCTATCCCGTGGCAACGCATTATCAAATCCTGGCAACATGTAATTAACATGTGCAAACAAGATAACGGAGTCGTAGCCATGTGTTACAAATGTATGTAAACCACATAAATAACTTGTGGCTAGTCATTACTGACACATTAAAGGAGTGATGACATAGCAGTTAAAAACTAGTTTATGTTGTTGGCATTACTGCATATGTAAATACTCCAAAGAAAAAAACGGCATTTTTTACAGCGGAGTATTGTTTTGAAACGCCAGACCTCACTTCCTCAGTAATACAGTTGGGTCCGGTGATGATATGGAGCTTTACCCGGAGACCACGTTGACTTCATTTTGATTGGCTACACCTTATTTGGCTATGACCTTATTTGGAGAATCTAGGTCAAGCTGCGGTCGGACTTTGCTAAAGGCTAACCGCTACTGTAGCAACATGGGCACTTCAGACAGTGAGCTACGTTTATCAGACAAGACAGCATTTAGAAAATAAATAAACTAACAGGTAATGACAAGGTTGTGGCCCCCTCCCTCAGTGTTGCTGCAGAAGTTTTCTTTTAAATCCATTTGTTTGAAAACCCAGACCTGACTGCACAGAAGTTACTACTAGCTCCATACACGCAGCTGAATCAGACAGGGAGGGGAGGGGGGGGGGGACGGACGGGACGGTGCATAGACCGTTAGGAGAGAGAGGGGGGGGGCGCCTTTTACTTGATAGTGTGCTCTTATTGGAGCAATTAAATTACGTAGAATGATAGAACTACGTAGAATGATAGCCTGCTGTCTGATTCAACTGTTTCTGAGCAGAGAGACAAAGCTGACAGACCATAAACAGGAACTTTGATTCTCACTCTGGACATTCACATGGCCTCATCAGTGCACAACAGATCATATTATACCCCCAAAACCCCAGAAAAGTGAAATTTGATGTCATGGCACCTTTAAGAACTTATACCATATCTGCATGTTGCCCAGAAATTCACTCGGTTTGATGAATTACCGCAATTTTCTGATTTTCATGTAGGCCTACTGTAGATCAGTAAAACTTCCCCCATCACTGTGATTCCAAAGTTAATGCTTGTAAATGATCATAAACATCATAATTAAGAAGGAATAAATGGTTTTGCTCCCTTAGGTCACGCCCGATGGCATATAAATGCATATAAATGGATAAAAGTTTGCAACTTTATACCATGGGTTATCATGTTTATTATGTACAGTAGCTGTATAGAAGTAAGCTGCAGCATCACACACATCCCAGAAAAGTCAGATAATGATCATCATGATGATGTCATGTGACCCATGTGATTGCTTATATGGAGGTGTGTCTCCATGCACAACTCATTGTCTGAAGAAGGGCAGTGGCTGAAACATCACAACCATTAACAGTACCACTTCCACCAACAGGATACTTGAAACACACAATTTCAATGTAATTACAAACTGATATATACAATAGAACAAATCTGGTTAGGGCATCTTATCACCTGCCTTTCTAATATTTTTCTTCAATCGTAAAGAGACTTTATCCAGTATTTCAAAAGTACAACCCATCTCTATGCTAGACTCTAATCAAACTGTGCTAATGTTGCGTGTCACATGCAGTTCCAATTTTTCACATCATATGGCCACAGGGTAGTTTTTCCTTTGACCAGTTTATGCACTGCAGCCAGTTTGCTGTACACAGACAGCAGCAAAATCAGATTGTAGGTGGTTCTTCATTGTATTTTGCACATCTCCATTTCAACAATTGCATTAAATTTTAAGAATTAAATGCAAAAGAGGAAGCAAAACATAAACAGTTTACTAGGAGTTTTGCAATCTAAATCTTCTTGCTAAAACTTCCAGTGACTCATGACATTTTGTGCAAAGCAGTCTCATCACCGACTGTGCTGGCTACACTGATCAATAGTACAGAGCACATTAGTTAAGAAAATCAATAAAAACTCTCACGTGTGTTTGTTTCCTCTACTCTCTCATTGTTATGTGTCTGTACCAAGGAAAAAAAAAGGGACAAGTACTTTCAAAACTACAGGAACTGATCTCTATTTGTAGATACTTGCAGAAGGTTTCAATAGAAGTAGAGCTGATGCAACACTGAGGTAAACATGCTCCTCTGCCAGCTGTTTTGAAGCATGTTGGCATCAAATCAAAACGAGCATATGCTTTTCAAAAACAATAACACTTCCTAATCTCACAGTAGTTGCAGGTGTCACCCAAATACTACTTGAAAAAAGAGAAAGCACTAAAAAGAGAGTTTGAAAATTAAATAAATTATTTTATTTTGTGCTTAATTTAAAGCCAGGTTTGGTAATCCGGCCAAAACTCTTTTTGTTATACTGAGTGAAATGGTCCTTCCATCCTGACAGTAGTCAATAGGCTACATCATGTATTCATGAAAAGGAAGAAAAAAATCGGATAAAGATAACAGATAAAGATTAAGTCTCGGAGGCGTTGATGTTTGCAGAGTGGACTTTTTATACTGCAGAAGGAGTTGGAGATGAGTGGATTAAAGCTTTTAAAGATGCGGTTTGTCAGCTGTTTACTATCAAGCTAACGAGCTATCCACTCGGCTGTTATCGTTAACCTGCTTGTAAAACATCGGCACACATGTCCCTGCACTCTGAAGGTGTGGTTTCGGATGGTGTGTTTTTTAAACTGTCGCTTGCTTAAACCGTTTTTACAACATTGCCAACAAACATCTTCCAAAATTTTTAATTGAAATGTAGTTGTAGGATAACTTGGCCACTGTGGTTGCATTTACAGGAGGCATCCAGCCTTTTCTAAATTCTTAAAGGAGCTGTATCATGCTTTTCAAATGTTCCAAAGGCCAACTACAGGCATACATAAGCTAAATATGTTCCCCTCACCACTATAGATAACTCATTTGGTGTTAAATATTATTTTTTTATGTGTCTAATTTCCAACACAGAAGTAAAATAGCTGACTGTACTGAACCACCAAAGCTCTCGACCAATCTCGACATGTGTTACGCCCATTTGATGACGTCCCAGAACAGACACAGATTCTGAAGGGTCACAGAACTAGTTGTAGCACCGGCTTCGTCACTCACGTGGACGCTATTTGTAAACACTTATGAATAATTGGACTCCGATCGACGGAATAAAATGGATCATCCTGTTATGAAGCTGTATGCGCTCGACCCAAATTCTGATATGGAGTTTGTACGTGCGGTACCACAAAGACCCTGACAAGTATGTAAATGAGCTAACAAGTCATGGGCTGACAGTTAGCATTGAGCTGGGAGATGTTTTCACTGACCAGTCACTCATTCTCTCTGTCCATGAGGTGTTTTTATAATGAGACCTGCGTCTGGTTTCAGAAGTAATCCCTGAGAAAAAACACTTTACTGCCCGAGATTCATGAAGTTGTCAGGAGTGAAGTTCACACACAAAGTTGAGTTTTTTTTTTTTTTTTTCTGCCCCTGAAGATAAAATCTAACCACTTCTGACAAGTCGATTCATTGTCCAGTACGAGTAAATTCCCACACGAAACGACCACACTTTTTCCAACTTGCCATTGTCTAGAGCTGAAAAAATAAAGCAAAACAAGCTTTTCTTCTGAACTCTGGAGCAAACTTCTGTTAGCTGATGGCTGCTTGTCTCTGAGGAAATCTTCTAGCAGTCTGTTCGTTTCTTCCTCAGAGAGTGTGGATAGTTTAGGATTCTCCTCGAGTTTCTCTTGAACAGTGGATGTCATGCTACGATACTGCGCATGCATATTTGTTGCTTCATGATTGGTGCCTCCGGACTATGTACACTGGTGGTCAGTCAGTCGTCTTAAAGGAGCTAGAGCTTGGCCCAAATAGTCATATATATTACTCAAATATGCACAAATGAAGAAAAAAACGACTGAAAGGAAGTTTTTTTTATGAGGAAATAACAATAAAATGCTTAAAAGTCCTTTTTTTTTATGATTGGGCTCCTTTAAGTTCATTCTATTCTAAACTTTATTCTATGCTATTTTTTTTGTTTTCAGCCACTGAGTTATGACCCATTTGTGTTTGAGCAACAGCACCTCTTGGTTAGGTTTAAGAGATGACCAGGATTTTAAGCTTGGAATACACAATATACACAATTCATAACCAGGAGCAGCCTAAACGTTGTTTTTTTTATAGAAGGAAGTATGATTCAAGGAAAATTT
Organism: Atherinomorus stipes; assembly: GCA_023101725.1. Taxonomy (NCBI): domain Eukaryota; kingdom Metazoa; phylum Chordata; class Actinopteri; order Atheriniformes; family Atherinidae; genus Atherinomorus; species Atherinomorus stipes. The sequence continues at coordinate 862,719 of JALJCO010012803.1, forward strand.
CCATCCATTTTGTAGTTGAATAAGTCTCCATTCACATGGTACTGATTTTGGTTTTAAATGTTTTGTGTAAATACAGGATTGTTTGAATAAGTCCACACAAAACCACTGAAAACCTTGTAGTAGGGTATATACTGCTGCAAAGTTTGCAATCACTTTCCCAATGGGAAAGTCATGCCAAACTTTAGAGCAGTGTATACGTGCTGCTGTAATGCTACTGCAAATATACACCACAAACAGGGAACAAGGCTATATTCCCACTGCAGGCCTCAATGCTCAATGCTCAATTACTTATAATACCTAAAAATACCTAAAATGTACATTACAGTGGGTAATGGTTGGAAATGGACGGTTTCCTGCGTGACTCCCGCGTGAATCACGTGAGAATCACGAGGTATTTCCTGAGGCCAGAGTATTTAATTTCAGGGAGAACTGCAATGTACCCGGACCACCACCAGGTGGCACTTGGGAGCTCTGCCGTGCTAAAGTAGACGTTTGCGTGCCTGCAGTCAACTGAAAAGTTTGTTGAAACCAGCTGCATAAACAACCAAATGTTCCTTTTGATCTTTTGTTTTACAAGTTTTGGTGATTTTTTTTTCTCCTTAAACCAGGCTGTTAAGATGCTGACATTAAAGCAGGTTAATTGGGGATCTTGGTGTGATGTTGTGCTATTTTATTATGTTTTTGATTAAAATAAAGTTCATGAATTAATTTAACATAGTGACATTATCTTATTTAATGAGAATTGGTGCATATGGGCGCATAAATAGATACACCTCCTATCTTATCTGAGAACTTTTATGGCATAAGTGGGTATATTTAGTCTCCTTCCAATATTCACAATGTTTGTAAAGTGTATGAAGCATTTTGGCTGTTTTTTTTTTTTTTTTTTTAATGGCTCAGCGATGCAACAGCGCCCGGCAATTTGACCACCATATCACAGCCATAAGATACAATACCTGACACACTTAAACCATATCTCAGTGTTTATTATTATGATAAATGTAGCAAATGCTTACCAGAAATATTTTCTTCTTTATCTCAATAAAGACAAATACTAGGAGCAGCAGAATGAGGCAATCAAACAAGCAGCTTGTCTTAGCCTACCTGCATGGCAGGGATGTGAGCGACGGAAGAGGGGGAAAGGAAAAGAGGCTGCTGCGTTCAAGTGGTGCCATTTAAATTGGTTAAACACAAATACGACACATATCTCTAATTAGCAGGGGCTTTTTTTGTTGTTGTTTTTTTTTTTTAAAAAGGGACAGCCCGCGAGCCCGGCCGGCCGCGGTGATGATATGGTCACTGCCCAAAGCCCGCCGGCCAGGTGGGCTTCAATGTGATCAATTTGTGTTTTTCTATAAATAAAATTGATTGCAAACAATCTTCCTCTGTTTATTTCTATTTATCTGTATCTCTATTATTTAATGAAAATGATAATAATTAATCTTTTTGACAAAAATTACTTAATCAATAAAAGGTCCGTGGAAAATCCGTCCATTCAATCTTGTAAAAGAAAAAGGAAATAATGAGCCAATATGTAGTTTATTTGTTTATCAACTGTTAATAATAATTAAAAGAAAGAAAGCTGATTGATCAAAGAGGTAAATACATGCACATGTGGGTCCTCAGGAGCGGCTCAATCAGAGCTGCGCACGTCGGAAAACACAGCAACAACTTATAATCAGTGTTTTTACTCTACCAGAGACCAGGATGTGGTCTGGTCTATTTTAGCAGAACTGAAGCTCCCTAAAGTTTCGTGTATATCTGATTTCATTATTAACTTTCTAACGAAGCCCTTAGTAGCAATGGCGCGGGAAGGGGGGAGCTGTGGGGGCTCCAGATGGATGCGCTGGTGGTGCTGGAGGATGATTCAGATTGTATCAAGAAAGAACGCGTTTTTAAGAACCATAATTTCCTGAATCATGAAGGCTGCAGCTGATATCAGACTCCCGAGAGCAGCGCTTTAATCTTTGTCCTGAACTGGACCGCCGTCTCGCTGTGTCAGCTGTTGAGCGCGCACGTGAAGAGGCTTTATTGTTAACTAGGAGGAGTGCACCTCCTGTTCATCGCCATTTTGCTGCGCACTTTCTAACTTTTACTTTCCGTTTACATGGATATAACTTTGTACTTTGTTATGAGCCTATTTTTGTTATTTGTAATTTATTTATTCAGTGAAGGTTTGTCATTTGGAATTCAGTATGTTTGATATTTGAACCGTGCGCCGCGCGACCCGGCTGTTACACCGTTTTAATTCTCTTTCCCGACTTTGAACTGTTAAGCAAAAAAAGGGAAACAAATAAAAAAATATCAGGTTAATGCCTGCAGTGTTAACTGAAAGATGAAAATCTAATTAATGAATTGTTTCACACCAACATACCTCCAAATTTTCTTTTTGTTAAAGATTTTAATGAATTTAAACGAGCGGACACATTTAACAGCCTACTCAGTGATATAGAAAAATGAAAGTTCACAGAGACTTTCCTGTTGTCTTATGTCAAGTGAAAAATGAGATTGATTTAATGAGGTGTTATAGTTCTTTCTCTGGAGCAGAAAACGACGCAAATGAGATTATTGATCAATAAGGGGGAAAAAACAAAACATGATTCGACTCTCGTCAACAAATGACATGATCTGGCGAATCACGCGCATGGGGGAAAATGACGTCATTCATTCATTTGGCAGCCCCCTCTAGTTAAAACACCTTCCCGCGCGCATGCTTATAGTTATTCCCGTTAGTGTGATGCCAGACTGTTATTTCCCCCGCTGTCTGTGAACGCAGCACAACTTCGACGTTGTAAGTTTCACCGTTTTAATCACCTTCTTCATCTCCTGGTCGCGTGCTCATGGACGTAAACTGGGTCAACTGTTTGATCCAGTTTACGTCGCAGATCTGAACTTCAGCGACTCTGAATGAAGACTTTTTTCTTTCATCGGTGTTTTTTTTTTTCGTCACCAGTGTTTCAGTCATTAATGCAAAATAAGTCCATGATGAAGTTTAGAAATGCAGATGAGGAGAAGAAATCCGCACCCCAGAAAAACCTCCCAAAGTTTTTTTTTTTTTTTTTTTTTGATGCCGTGACGTTTCGGGCGTTCTTCTTTTATCCTATATTTCACTTTCATCCAGCACCCAGTCCCCACTATCTGGGATGTGCGTGATACCAATATTTACTTCTGTATGAACTTTAGAAATGCGACCGCGTGACTTCACAGCGTTCAGCTGTCACATGATTATTAAATGATGCAGTTATTATATCATGCGTCAGTAATGGGGGGGGGTTACCTGTTACAGGTGTATGAACACCTGCTCTTTGAGCTCATTCATGCAGTCTGAGCTCACGTGAAGTGGAGGCTTTTAATGATGTAAAATGGAGATATGACGTTTGTACCCGACAGCATTTTATCCGTTTTTCCACAGTGGCATTTGTCTGTTTTTGCATATGAACTCTTCATAATAACTATAAATAAAAACATTGCAGCAGGTTTCCCTGTGGGTCGTAAGAAGAGGCCAGTTTAAGGACATGGATAACGAGACGCTGGTGAAGATGATCTAATGCACAATGCCAGGCGCTGGACATGCGTAATTGCCCCCCACCCCACGCAAAACTCAGTAAAAAATAGTATCGTTAGTTTGTGCGACGTTACTGGTTATTTTCACTGAGTTTTCTGTGGGGTGGGGGCCAACTTCACGCAGGAAAGCAACCTCAGAGCAGCATCAGTCGCTGCGTGTGGAGGAGCAGGAGATGATTTTAATTTAAAATATGGCATTGGCAAAAAATGAAAGAAAATAAAAAGACATAATTAATATCAGCTTTAACTACCATGATGCTGCAGCTGCAGATGTTCTGGTTCATGTCTAGAATAAACCGTGTTTAACAGTGATGTTGATTGTTATTTAATTAAATAATGAAAACTGGACGTGTCGCCTGAACACATCATGAGAAATGATTCTGACCCGATGTCTGCAGTCCTGTGTGCAGCATCTTTCAGCCATCAGTGCGTAAAGCTGCCAGTTATACCTGCTTTTCAGACGTGCTAAATTACACGCAATTTTTTGCGCCCGCTTTCCATTGAACGGCTGATAGATCACATTGCACGTGTTAAACTGAGGTTTTGCATAGTCTCCTCCCAATATTTTGCGCCTTCTGGCAGAAACGCCCAGTTTGCATATTCATCTGCAGCAGATGCGTAAAATGGACAGCGGCGCTATTTTGCACCTTAACAAGCGCAAAACCTCCCTTTGCCCTGCTTTGTAAATCAGCTCCGCGGATTATTGTGTGCGTAATGAAGATAGCGCCTGTTTTAACACGCGCAAACCTTTCGTAAATCAGGCCCATGGAGGAGATCCGTTGTTTCTATGAATTAATCTTTACCTGAAAGTTGTAAAGTGTTCAGTCGGTAGACTGATTCTTAGCTTAACTAATGAAAGTTATCATTTCTTATGTCCCGGGTCAGGCTCAGATCCGACCGGCCTCCACCTGTCAGCGCTGCTGCTTCAGGGTAGAAACAGCTGGATGACGGTGCATTTCTGACGTAGACTCTGTTGTTTGGTCAGACACGAACATTTTATAAATCACACATGGATCCAGTCACAAGATCATTTTTATGATCAGATGTGCTCATTTCCACGCTGGTTTGACCACTGACTTTTTTCCGGGTAAAATGGCGTTAAGCCTGGTTACTGCTGGTTAAGCAACAAATGTTAGTCACTCGGCAGAGACCGATTCTCTTATTCTCTGACAATAGCATTCAAGCACCACTATTTACAGGAACAGCAACATTCCTGCATTCATGAAGTCTTTTGCTCCGTCCACAGCCCCTCCCCCCGTTTGAGTTGAGACAGAGTAGCCAAGTCTCTTTGGTTGAGATCTTGTCTCATCAGCTGATCAGAGCAACATTAAACTGAGCAGCTCCCGTCTTCGTCGTTATGATCTATCCACGGAAATATTCGGAGCCAGTCTTTGGGCTGCGTGGTACCGTGACCAGCACCGGCGCCAAAGGATTTGGGTTACTGTAAAGGAGACCAACACCAGCGCTGCCACAGCACAGATCTTTACTGTTGTTTGACCAGACCAGCTTCCCTTCAGGTGACCCGAAGTTACATTTAAGTTTTAACCAAGACTCCGTGAAAGGGTCGTGGTGGGAAATCCGCCAACAGTGTTTGGTTTGTCAACAAGAGGGAAGCTGGTCAGGGAGAGAGGGAGCGCGCTGCACTAAAGGGCCGACATGGGAGGCGACGTCACTCCTCCATTCATTTAGCACCTATTCTCCCTAAATTTTTCTAAGTTCCCCCCACACCACCACACCCCAATGCCAGAGTTAAATTGGCCCATTCACTCCCCATTGTTTCACAAATCAGGCAAATCTTGCAGCCATGTTCTTACTGTCTCTGCCACTTTCCTATTCCTCCTCAGTGCACTCAGCATGTGTGTACATAACTAACACATAAACTAAAACACAATTAAATTAAGTTATTGTACAACTTTTGATATCAAAGGCCATCAAGTGAATTAAAAAAAAGAAAACATATAAGGCAACACGAAAAAATTACGCCAAACCGGGGAATCGAACCCTCAACCTTCTGCACTGCTAACTTCCATCCAAACCACTTCACTACCAGCGCCACAGGTCCACATGCCAGCCTGTCTGATTCACAATGCACTACATGTGAAGCAGTCCACTCAAAAGATTTCAACATCTTATTTTGGACAAGTCCGATGAAAGAAGAAGGTTTCCGTGGGTTTCATTATCTATTATTGAATGTTTTATTTGGGCTTTTCAGAACGAAGCATGGAAGGTCGCCACGTGCGCTAACAGTAAACAGCAAACAGCTGACAGTGTGCGGGCTGGACACGTGTTGTCTGATGTAGAGATGTGAGACGCCGACACTTTATGATAAATGATTTTGTACATCTGATCTGAAATAGTGCCAGAATCATTATGACTCGAGCTGAAAATATGTATAAGACGCTGGTTAGGGCTGGACTCTTCTCTACCAGAAGCCGACACTGGTTATGGAACCGAATTATTTAGGCAGGTGGTAGAATGGAGGAGGGACGTGTGTCCAGCCCTTTATTCTATGTTATTTTATAGCTCCAATGCAAACGTTCACTGCACATAATGTTGCTGCAATTTTAAGCGGGAATTTCCCACATTATAAGAGCGAAATTTGCAGGATTTGATGATATCATGCGCGATTTCCGCAATCCCACAGTGAATTCCTGGCTTTGTATTTTGTAAGCTTATAGTCCCATTATAAGTTATTTTACCGAGCGATCTGTGAATGATTGTGGCATTAACAACACAGCAGGACTGCACCATGTTTTAACTTGTAAAAACTAGTGAAACAAAAGACCAAAACAAGGACTGCATCGTTTATGCAGCTTTACCAGTCTGCCACGTCACCCTCTCAGCCCCGATCCAGTCTTCACTCACGGAACGCCACAATGGACTCAGACTGCCACCTAGTGGCTATAGTAGTCATATGTATTTCACGCAATTCGTGAAACACGGATTCCGTGAGTGAAGTGTCCATTTTCAACCAGTACCATCTGTATGTACTGTATATATAAAAGAGAACAAATCTAAGAATTAAAACATTTTATTTCTTTATAACATTCTTACCATGATAAAGAACTCTAACTAGCATGCTATTGCTAACACAGAACATAATCAAAACATTGTTTTATTGCTGGGTCATTTAAAAGTTCATTTGTTAGATTTTGGTTTTTCAATATGGTTATAATTTTTTTTTTAGAAACTTTACCAAAACTAGTTAAAAAAGAGAGCATTTTTTTAATGCCCTAAGAGTGTGATAAATTGCACAAAACCACATAGTAACACAGAAGATCTGTAACTATAGGAATAAATTCTAGCAAGCAGCCAGTCACCACAGACTGTACCAGGTATAACAATACTCAAAAAATGAGATATTCAAGGACTGCGGCCATATTACATGAGCGTCTGCATCTCGTCCTTTCTTTATCTGTGCTGCAGCAACCTCCTATTACCAACACACATGACAATCGCCCACCACTGGCATTGAAGTATGCAGCATGAACCCTGTGACTCAAGCCTCCCTTTAGTTCTTTGAAGGAAATGTAAAAAAAAAAAAAAAAAAAAAAAAACGGGCCGAAATATGACTGAAGCCCAGTGCTGGTGAGAGAGAAAAGCAAACATAAGGAGACCGCCATTTTTCTTACACTATTGACTGTACTGCTACAATCCAAAGGGATTATATACAACTCAAAAAAGCAGTACTACTTCAAACAATAAAATACCTTATTACACACCAACATGAAGAGGACCTTTGGGAAGAAAGACTTTTGATGTGTACACAATCCCTCCAGTAGTGAATATATTTAGTCTCGCGCCAGGAAAAAAAAGAGCAAATCACTCTCCTGACTCCATTCTTCATTCTGAAGGATATCTGGAGCCAAATTCAATAACAACCTTAGATCATAGCCCAATCCATCTCTGAATCATCCCATACTCTTTGCATAGCCTTAGCCCCTCGGCATAATTTAAAACTGTCAGACTATGAACTCATCTCCACCATAGAAAATGAATGGGCTAGGCTCCAAGAACAGGATATCTTCACTGAAATCCTTCAAACTTCTGTGAAGCCCCTAGATTTAACAGAATCGCAGCTGTGTGTGGCAAAATTATATCTATAGGCAAGAAAGAAATAGACTGAAATGGAATGATGTTCAGCTGGAGAAGAGGGGAAATCATTTGTCTTGCCCTTTTAGCAAATTTAGATCATAACCAAATGCCAGGAGGTGTTATAGTGAAGTTAAATTCATGTCATTTTAAAAAATTTTCCAGTTTCATTTACTGTGTCAACCAATGGAATGAGAGGAAAGAAAAGGAGAAGAAAAAAGACATAAAGACACGAGGGCATGACTTGTGATTTAATAAGGAAATTACAAACAGTACGTTTAAATTCCACACACGGAGGATGTCCTTGGTTTTATGAGTATTGAAGAAAACAGAAAAAAAAGAAGAAAATAGTAAAAAAGCAAAGACAAATTACTTCTAAACATTATCTGCACCAGCCAACATACACTTCTTCCTGCTGTCCCTGAAATTGAATGAATGCTTAGGGGTAAGAGAATGAAAAGAAAGAGAATTGATTCAGCCACCAGCGCTTTTCAATAAAGTTATTGTAGTTATGGTTTTATGAATTAGCCTTGGGGTCCAGAAGTCTGTTGCTAAATACATCAAATTTCCAAAACAAGTCCTGTGGAGTCAATAATGAGGGAGGTTACTTTTTTCACTGAAGGATCTCTGAAATCTAAATCTAGTAATTATGCTTTTGCTGCCTTGCCTGCACCTCAGATGAAGGAAGAGAGCGAGCACTGCTTTCATTCTGATTATTTTCAATTATTTGGTCTTTAAGCTTTGAATGGAATGCCTTTAAACAAAGTGAGGCAATTTACCTCTTTTGCCTTGAAATTTAGGATCAAGTCCTGAGTACCTGTTATGAATCATCCTGTAATTTCAATAGTTGTTTTGTCAACCACTTATGGCCACTTGTGGACGATCTCAAAAAAATACTGGCTGGATATCTGTTTTTATGGTTCACAGAGGGTGATGACAGAAACCTTGAAAACTGTAAAGTGGATTTCTGTGGTCCTTCATCCCAATATTTATGTTTTTGTGGAAGATAGATCCTAATTTTATTGATCCCGAGAACATATATCTAAATCTTCAAACTGGATTTATAAATTCATGATCCCCAGATGATGCTTTATCACTTTAAAGATGACCTACCTTTTTAATTCTAAACCATAAATTGTTTTTAATTAGAGGGAGAATATACTGAACGTTTTTAGGTGGAAAACAATTTAATCTTCCCATCGGAATAAATCATTATTTTATTTCAATTATGCTTTAATTGGTCCAGAACCTTTTAACAATGACAAGTTTTTTTTGTTTTTTTTTTCATTTGTTTCATTTTTTGTACATTCAAACCTTTTAACTTACATGCATTGCCATATAGTTCATAGTGGCAAACATCAGCTTTGTAACATGTCATGGAATATGGATATGAGTATGGCCAATATTGTAGAGCTAAAAGAGTAAAAAGTCAACATGCTGAGAGCATGTTGGTCTGCTGATGTGTGTTTAATTCAACAAAGTGGTTCACTGAATGAATGTAATGGCAGCTTATTGTGACTGCAGCCAAAGTCATTATACTCAAAACTTGAACATCTGGAACATTGACAACATGGATGGTTCACCTAAAAAGATGTTTTGGAATCTGAGAGGTGAAGTAAAGTATAGAGGGGCGACAAATTAACTGATGTGAAGGAAACTGGTGTTCAGCAAACTGAATAGAGACTAGGGCTGCCACAAACGATTATTTTGATAATTTACTACTTAAAGATTATTTTGGCGATTAGTTGACTTATTGGATCATATGAAAATTGTAGCATATTTACCGTACCAGTCAAAACTTTGGACACTTTCTCATTGAATGTAATTGAAAAACCTGTTCAAACGTTTGACTGCTAGTGTGTTAGTTTATGTCATTATACAATTCAAGAAAAGCTGATAGACAGAAAAGCGGACGAGGTGGAAGTGACAATATTGAGAGGAAAAAACAAGCTTATATACTGTACAATAAATAATTAGTTGATAATGAAATTAGTCATTGAGTATTTTGATAGTTGACTTTTTTTTTTTTGTTGTCGTAATACTGTTTGGATCCTCAAGGGCAGATTGGAGCAGTGGGCTGCTGCTTGGGGTGAGGGACCTTGCTCAGGGGTCCACAGTGGTTCACCTGAATGTTGTGTTGGGGACTTGAACCTGGGTCCTCTGCACCAAAGCCCACAACGGTAGCACTAGGCTACCCACTCCCCCTTAACTGACTAATCGTGGCAGCTCTAATAGAGACAACAAAATAACCTCCCGAGATACAAGGTAAAAGTCATGTTTCCACCTGTACGGTGTCAGTACGGGACTTTTTGTTAAATATTAATCTATGCTGCATGTTTGCAGCCATTTGTAACTTCAACTGGTAGGCAGTGTATTGGCTGGATGGTGATAAAGGTGTCAGCAACGTAACAGTGTGACATCATAGGTTGAGAATGGTGGACATCCAGCAGTTTGTATTCCTTCTTCTAGGCATCTAGTTTTAAACAGCAAAAAATCCACGGTAGATTGGGACCCTGACAAAGGGAATTTGAAAAAAATGAGACAGTTTGGTCGAATAATCTGCCATCACTTCCCAGTTCTTACTTGCAGAAATGCATACATATATATATATATATATATATATTAGGGCTGGGACGATTCGTCGACGTAACCGATTACGTCGACGCAAAAAATACGTCGACGCAAAATATGCGTACCAATGCGTCGTCAGACCAAAACAAAGATGGCGGCGCCATGCGACTTCAGACTAAAACAAAGATGGCGGCGCGATCTCCGCGAGTGGCTCTTCCAAGTTTCTAAAGTGTAAGGCAGTGAAGGCCCACACTCGTTTATCGAAGGTATAACTATATATTAGGGATGGCGAATCCGAAGCCTAATGTACATGAGACATGAGACAACTTCCGTGAGATGGACGCCATGTCTTCAGACACGTCAGGCCTGTTTGAGACGGTCAGCATGAAGCACGAGCTCCATCTGCTGGCCGTGCGTGTGAACTACAGCTGATGCCGGGTCACGTTGTCAACCTCATATTAGTGTTTCATCTGTTGGTAATAGTATTGTTATCACTTCTGGGATAAATAAGAATTTTTAATTTCATTTCCAAGTGATTGGCACCCGTATTAAGCATTAACAGAATAAAGATGAAGATGCACTTTTTCTGGAAGCTAGACCCATGTTTAATATAATGTTCAACTCTGAATGTTTACTTATCTTCATTATCTTTTGTTGGAAAATAATATCTATCTTAGCTTAAATCCTCCAATTTTACATGATCATATTATTTCAATAATGACTTTTTTAAATTATTATTTTCATGTAAATGAAAGAATTAAAAGCCCGTTTTTCAGTCCGCTGTGTTTTCAACATAAATTTTACATTCTGTTGGTTCATGAAAAAGTCCATGACAGGCTGCTGCTCCCACTGCCTTTTTATTCATGCTCTTTTTTACATTTTAGATATCTTTATCAGCACATATAAATTGCTGTCTGTCAATTTATGAGGAGATAATCGATAATCGAGTCGAATCGAACTAAAAAAGTGAATCGTTAGATTAATCGATGCATCGAAAAAATAATCGATAGATTAATCGTTTAAAAAATAATCGTTTAACACAGCCCTAATATATATATATATATATATATATATATATATACTGACCTGTACCGTGCTGAACCAGACCCGTTGGTGGAAATGTGGCTAAAGTTACTTCCAACACCCAATGAAACCACTTCTGAGCTTAAATGCAGCCTAACAGAGTCTAAAGACATTTTTCCCAATGAAGAATTTGTTTTAGGTGATATGCTTGGGTAGATTATAAAAGAGGCAGGGCTTAAATCAAAGACGGTGTTAGTAATCATGTTAAAAACAACTCGCATGTGATCATTAAAAAGTGATTTGATGTGCCATCAATTTGCATTTCATCATGTTTGCATTCTTTGTGTTTACACATCATAGCATTGTCATTGGTATTTATGGCCATCTCCACGAAACCTTCATGAATTCACAGCATTGTTAACTTACTGGCATAACCTGACCTTTTAGGGATTTTATAAGAACAATTTGGTTCGAGGTTAACTCACAAAATGTCCAGTTTGACCGATTCGGACAAATGTGTTCACAAATATACTTCCCTCTGGCATGTAGCGCAGGTGTGAAAATGGCTTTAAACTCTATTTACACCTCAAAATAGAACGCAGTCTCATCTAAAATATCATCTTGATAAGTATAAATAATGTCATTCAAGATGGCATTGGCCAGGGTGCATGTGAAGGACACATGCCTTGCATTGTTATCGTATCTCAGCTAAAGTATGCAGTCACAACAGGGTGACCACATTTCTTACTAAATCAAGTTGAAGCCTGACTTGACCCCTCCTCTTCTTCCTGCTAGTGGCAGAATCTACAAGTTCAAGATGTCCCTCATGACGGATGATCAAAACATAAATCAGAACAGCCATGGCATGGCTGTTAGCCACAATTAAATTAGCAAGAGTGTTCTGATTACAATGAAAACTAAAGTTAATGAAGCTTTGTCTGGCAGGTTTGGATGTTTTTATTCAGATAATGCATTCATCAAATGATAGGTGTACACAAGGCCTTGCTTTGGAAAAGAAAGGCATGCACAAGAAAGTAGCCTAAGTACTGTATATGGTTCACCAAAAACGAGTCTGCCTAAATAATAAAGTCAGTTTTTAGAGTCACATGTTCAACAGTGCAGTCCCATTATTCTGCAAGAACAAAAGCTGGAATTACAAGCTGAAACCTGACATTCTGTGATTCAATTACTGGCTATGAGCAATTAAATAAGAAAGACTAATGAACTGAACACAGTGACTCAAACACAAAACAAAGATAAAAATCATAATTAATGGACTTCCATTGCAACCAAGTTCGTCATTTCTTCTCTATCACAGTTAAAACAAAACAACAAAGTCTGCATTATCTTTGTGTTCTATCACCAGCTGTGTTTTTTTGCACAATGAACCACTGACAGCATCTTGGGCTGCAACCAACACGGTTTGCAAATGATAAAATACACCTCAAAGAGCAAAGGTATAGAGGCACTACTGTGAATCACTAACATTAGCCTGCTGACTTGCTCATACAATATCCTAATTGCCTTGTGTTACTATGCACAGATTCCTCTCCATAGAGCAATGAGCCATTGCACATCACATTGCTATTCATGTCACAAAACATTTGCTGGATGCGGAAAGTCTGGAAAAAAGCCACGTTTGACCATATTACTAAAAAAAAACTCACCAACTGTAACATGACTTGGTTTGAAGCTTTTGAAGCTGCAGCCTGATTTTGTTAACTACGCCCTGTGTGTGATATATATATATATATATATATATAAATGAACAGCACTGATATGGAAATAAGCGCATTGCACTTGTCATTTACTTTCAACACAGCTCAAAGTGAGGGGTGAATGTTTGTCATGCTTCCAAGACAGAGAGCTGTAGCAGAAAGGCAATATTAAGAGCTTTTCCACTACATGTAGGTCATTTCTACTCCCAGTGGAAATATAGCCTGTTTTAGGATTAGGGGCTATGATTCATTATGACTGAATTTAATTACAGTGAGAGGTGGCCAATGCATCCCCGGTTTTAGCATATTAGGGTCCCTTCATCCATTGGATGGTAAATGTCTGGAAGAAGTGGGATGGGGGTTGGGATGAATAAAAAGTCTGCGTGTGTGCATGGTTGGTGTGGATGGAGGCAGAGGTGGAGGGCTTCAAGTTACTTTAGCCAAGCTGCAATTTCAACACGTATACATGAGCACACATGCATGAAAGCAGATTACTCAGTGTAATCAGGTTAATGTGAGATAATGCATTTATGTTTTTCTCTCAACCCGTTTCCAGTGAAAAAGAATGGTCTGATGCACAGAGGCTCCCTGAAATTGAGATATATCACAATCTTAACTAACAGTTTGTTAAAGCAAATACTTTGTGCCAATAGAAGATGTCTTATTGACCCTCACAGCACTTTGAAATGAGCTTAAGTACCCATTTATTTATACCAGCCATCATCTGGGCATTGATCTGCATATATACAGGGAGTGCTTTCAATCCATCATGCCTTATGGGTTGTTTTCATGTGCTTGCCTGTTTGCTTATGGATAATTATTATCTGTCACTCAGTGTCAGATCAGTGCCTAGCTATCTTTAGTCAGCGCAGTCAGTCCTTTTATCATGTATGTGGTGTAAACTGAGCATCCACTCTGTCCATTCATACACACTTCTTCTCGATCACAGTTTCTAGACGTTGAAATCTCATGACTTTCAGGAACTATCTCAGAGAATGTGCCCTACCATACTTATCCAGTCTCAGTACTGTCATGCTAAGTCATCAAGTACTCTTACCATGCAGATAAAAATTCATAAAACATTTATTTTAAGGCAAAGCATTGTAATTTCTCCAACAAATGAGTGGCAGTTTGTCTTAGAGATGTCCAATGTTTACAGTGGACATCTCTAGTGGCTGATACTGGCTGATACTGGTATTAAAATCTAATATCGGAACATATCATTTTTATGTTTTTAATGGCACAACTTATAAACAACATATTGTACATCACACTCTATATTGTTCCCAGAGGAGCTGAATCTTTATAACTTTGGAGATCCCCTGATGTACAGTACAGTGGGGCAAAAAAGTATTTAGTCAGCCACTGTGCGGAGTTCTCCTACTTAGAAAGATGAGTGAGGTCTGTAATTTTCATCATAGGTACACTTTAACTATGAGAGAGAATGAGAAAAAAAAAAATCCAGTAAATCACATTGTGGGATTTTTAAGGAAGTTATTTACAAATTATGTTCGAACAGAAGTATTTGGTCACCCTCCAATTCACAAGATTTCTGACTCTCACAGACCTGTAATTACTAATCTTCTGTTCTCCACTCGTTATCTGTATGAATGGCACCTGTTGAACTCATTATCTGTATAAAAGACACCTGTCCACAGCCTCAAACAGTCAGACCCCAACCTTAACCATGACTAAGACCAAAGAGCTGTTGAAGGGCACCAGGAAGAAAATTGTAGACCTGCACCAGGCTGGGAAGAGTGAATCTACGACAGGCATGCAGGTTGGTGTGACTAAATCAAACGTGAGAGCAATTGTAAGAAAATGGAAGACATACAAGACCGCTGATAATCTCCCTCGATCTGGGGCCCCATGCAAGATCTTATCCTGTGGGGTCAAAATGATCATTATAACGGTGAGCAAAGATCTCAGAACTACACGGAGGGAACTGATGAATGACCTGCAGTGAGCTGGGACCAAAGTAACGAAGGCTATTATCAGAAACACACTACGCCGAGAGGGACTCAAATCCTGCAGTGCCAGGCATGTCCCCCTGCTTAAGCCAGTACATGTCCAGGCTCGTCTGAAGTTTTCCAGAGAGTATATGAATGATCCAGAAGAGGATTGGGAGAATATTGTGTGGTCAAATGAAACCATTTTTTGTTTTTTTGTAAAAACTCAACCTGTTAAGTTTGGAGGAAGAAGAATGCTTAGTTGCATCCCAAGAACACTATACCTACTGTGAAGCAAGGGGGTGGAAACATCATGATTTGGGTCTGTTTTTCTGCAAAGGGGACAGGACGACTGATCCGTGTTAAGGGAAGAATGAACAAGGTCATGTATCATGAGATTTTAAACTAAAACCTCCTTCCATGAGTGGTTCTCACTGCCATGTTCACAGCCATCTTCCATACTAAATGGAACATGGCTGGGTCTTCCAGCATGACAACGATCCCAAACACACTGCTCAGGCAATGAAGGAGTGGCTACTCCTCTTTTCACTCTTTCATTGGCTAGACTGACTAGGCTGGAGTGGCCTAGCCAGTCCTCAGACCTCAAACCGTCCGTGTTGTCCAGCGACAGCCCCAAAACATCAAGAGATGTCTGCATGAAGGAATGGGCCAAAGTACCAGCTACAGCAGGTGCAAACCTGGTGAAGACTTACAGGAAACGTTTGACTTCTGTCATTGCCAGCAAAGGTTACAAAGTTTTGAGTTAATTTTTTTATTGACCAAATACTTATTTTCCACCATAATTTACAAATAAATTCTTTTGAAAATCCTACAATGTGATTTCTTGGATTTTTTTTTCTTCATTCTGCACTGCATTTTTGCGCGTGATTAGGGCAACATCCTGGTACTTTCAGTGCACTGAAATTGTCGCTTAAATGACACCATGTGTGCACTACACACTCAAACAGTGTTTGAAGTGCTCAAGTGTACGGTTTGGGACACGGCCTGTGTCTCTCAATGGGACTTGTCTGTATAAATATAGGTTAGATAAAAACCATCCTTCCAATCCTGTCATTCTATACAGGAGCCTCTAAGTGGTCTGTAACGTATGAACAAGGTGACAAAAAGCTACAAGATACTCAGTAGGGTATTATAATGGCCAAATTATTGTTTTATAAAAACGAACATGAAACGGGTGAAAAAGGTAACCAATGCACTCTTTATCAAATCTGAAATTTTTTCAAATACAAAAAGGGAAGCCCCCTACCATACTTATGCTAAATAGGCCCCATTACAAACAGGCACGATAAACTGAATGTAGCCAGATACCAGCAATCTTTAAATCAGTGCTCCTGAACTATACAGCTGTTCATGAACTGGGTAACCTCCCCATCACAGTGATCATAGTTAAATAATTTAAATATCACAGCTACACACTGAAGTCACATTACAATTCCAATCTTTATCGCAGAACAATTTTCCATAAATTACTGAAATATGGCGATTAAAAAAAACAAAGAAACCCTCGGGACAGACCAAACTTATTTTATTTTTAAATCTCCTGCAACCATTTTATCTAGTGGATTTGCTCTAAATATTCTTTCAAGTTCAGCTCTTGGATAACATGATGACGTTAATAAAACTTACGAAAAGCGACTAGATCCTTGTTAATGGTAATTCTCCGTAAAAACAGTATTCAGCTCTGCGTGTGCCTGTGATGTAGGCGACACATCTGCATAGCAGGAGAAATATTCCAGCTGATCTCCACATTCACCTCCCTGGTAGATTTATGAAAACGCTGATCTGTGTCTGACTTTCAGCCAGCTGACGACGAAGCGCGCTCTGTCCGCACCACTCGTGGAAGTGGAGCACACTTGTTGAACAGTCTGCTTATAATAAGCTACTAACTTTCAAAGAGTTAGCAAGCACAACAAAAATGAACTAGACTACACCCAAACTTGATTTATATCAAACCCAGGTAGATTGTAGTTCATCATTTCTTACCCCCCACCAGGGTCCGCCGTGGGTCTCCCCTCATCCACCTGCCAGCGACCTCTGCCTTCGTCACCTGCAGCTCCAGAAGAAGCTCCTTTCCAGTCACCAGCAAACATCTGTGCTATTTTAATACTCTAGCAGCATCTGCATGAAGAGCTAGTCTCTTTAATTCCTAATTTTCCCCGTGAAACCTTTCCGTGTTTTGCTCTTCGTGTAGTTCTCTCTGTGTGGTTGATTGATTGACAGCTGTGGCTCAAGAGGGAAGGGGGCATTGGCCCTCAGCTGTAATTGGTCCAGCCCACAATCACTCATGACTAATGGGCCAACCTACCAGTTTTGTACCAATAGGTATCTTGACTTGTGCTGACTACAAAAGCTACCAGATTGAAAAAAGGCCCTGGCTGGCCCAAAATCACCATGGCCCCACCAGGAAAATGCCCAGTATGCCTGATGGCCAGTCCAGCCCTGACTATAGTATATTCTTACCAGTTGGTGGCAGTAATGCACCTTTGAGTTCACCAACCACCATTAAAGTCGAAAGAAGAAAAAGTCATGTAAGAAAAATGAATGAAACTTAGAGATGGATATTTGGGTGGATGTTTTTGAAGTCTGACGAAACATCATATAAACAAGTATAGTCTGGCCGTATTTCCACCAATTTCTCCTCTAAAATGTAACCGCGAGTTGCCGTCTTAAAAATTTGTGATCTGCGGACGCGTTTTTATTGGTCGCTAGAACTTCTGCCCTCAGCAGACAGCTCAAGATGAGCGCACACGGAGAGTTTGTCGCCTCCCGAGGCAAAAAATGGCAAACGTGTTTGATTTTCACCTCAAGGCCTCGTGAGACAAAAAACTCACCAAAAATCAGATGCACGCGGTAAGCTATCTGCTGAGCGAACGGCTTTGAATGACTTTTAGCTCAGCAGAAAGCTATCGTGTGCAGCGGGCATTAGTTTCCCTGCTGCAACACACAGTGTCAAGCTCTGCACAAGTTTGCTAATAACCCATTGACTGGAGTCAGGTGTGTTGCAGCAGGGAAGCTCCTAATACCTGCAGGATGCTGGCTCTCGAGGACCAGAGTTGCCTACCTTTGATTTAGGAGACCATTACAACAGGAGTGGACATTGGCTTTCAAACCTACTTCTGACATTGCATTTTTGTGAGCAGCAACTATTGCATTTACTGTATGAAAAAAATGTTGATGGCATTCCTGTTTTAGAGCAAGAGAGGCAAAATAAACTAACCTTGTCATTGTGACAAAATAACAATACCTGCTACACAATACTGTAGACATATCAAACTACTTCTTTTCTTGCTTTCTTTTGCTAAACAACTGCCTCAGATAATCTTTGCCACCTTATAACTCAGCCAGCAGGGACTGATTTTGCTTATTGTGCAAAAAAGAAAAGAAAAAATGAGAGTCCATTGCCAAATATTTACAAATCTAATAATATCTGATACTTCTTGCTCTAGAAAGTCTGAATCTATGTCCAGGTTTTCCAAATAGCTGACCAAATCCTGTCTCTGCATCCACCCTGGGGATAGTATCCCTGGATGCTGCTCTCCAACATGCAGCAACTCTCATAAACCCAGATTAGGTTGCACTGCATATGACAACCTAATTGGCTTTCCCCTTCTCTTAACACAATTATTCTCCCTCCCTTAACCTGAAAGAGGAAACCTGTTTTCTCACTCAGATGCATGTTTCTGAAATTACACTACATCTGGAAGTGGGGAACAATCAGATTAACCGAGAGCTGCTGTGTTTGTTAGAATCAAATCTATTGGAGTTTTGATAGACTTCAAACCTCAGGTCCCAGCAGCAGGTAATACAAAACAAATCAATCTAAAAGACACTTGACATAATGAGCAACTCTCTGAAGGTTTCTGGGGAGAAAAAGACATCATAAAAATGTGAAACTCGATTTTTTTTTTCTTCTTTAAGGGAACATTTCTGGTACGCTTTGTCTCTTGTCCGGTGCCATATCCAGATGCTTGAACGCCATTTTCAGACACACTGAGATGGAAATACTCTCATTTCACACCAATACCCATGTGAAATGACAGTCCATGAAAGATGAGCATCTTTCTATAATGCCTCATTACATTTTAAGCAGAAATAGCCATCTGAACATCTCTTTCCAGTGCCTCTTGCACTGTATCATTTCTTTTCAGCTTAGATATATTCATGGATTTTTATAGAAAGTAAATCCAGTCTATCTTTAAAACATTGCAAAACCATCTATGAGAACTTTAAGCAACTTTGCATGGACTGTCTGTCTGCAACAGAACCTTGTCAAGCTTACTTTATCCTCCAAGTGGCGAAGACTGCTTGATAACACCATCATACAAAACACAATAGTCTCCAGGCCACCTGTTATCCACTTTGTAGAGGAAAAATAGAGAGATCTAAAAGCTTAACTTTTGTGTGTATTCATAATACATCTACGCTTTCAGTACAGGCTGAGGACCTCTCCTGAATTATTCAAGATCAGACCTGTAAGGGAGTCGAAAACTCAATACATCAGCACTTCAGGAAACTTCTGCAACCCCACATCCACACAAAAAGCTCATAAAAGAAGATGCAACCAGACAATATAAAAAAAAATACACAACAGTTTCTTACTGTTTCACAACTACCTCTGCTGCCCACCACATCCCTTAATATTTCATTGAGTAACAATATTACTAGCTATGACAGTCTTTTTGTATACAGCACATCCAGATGGTAAAATGAAGTATACCTGCTTCAAGCAAGGCTTCAACAGTAAACCACAAATTTAAAGAGCACCACTGGGAGTTAAGACAAGAGAAGAGTGAGCAAATCTAAAGTTCTCCTGTCAATATTCATTTGAGTTTCATAAAAAGGTGAACAAGTTCTCAGCAAAGATACGAGAAGCAGATGACAAGCACTACTGAGTCAAAAAAGTCTTCGTTCCTTGTCTACTTATTTTCTGCAAACATTAACTACAGCTCAGAGGCTGTGGAGATTAAAGTTTTCATTTGGTTTACAAGCTCAGGCATAGATGGACAGTTTGAAATGGCCTTCACAGTCTCAACAGGAAGTAGAGGAAATGTTTGCATTCTAAAAAATCCACAGCAGATGCAATAAAATCTTATCAGACCAGTCAGTCAAACTAATGGTATTCAAACCATGAGTCTAAAGATCAAATGTGCATGCAGAGAAGAAAGTTTTCAGTATTGATCAAAGAAGGTTTCTCAAATATCTTTATTTCCAATCCTCAGAGTCCACTCATTATCTAAGGCTTTGCATAACTTCATACTGACAGTGTAAGTGAAATATCTGCAGCTCTTTATGAATTTATCAGTCATTTTTATCTTAGAGCGTAACCAGCGTAAATCAATAAAAAGTCAAACAAATGAATGACGAAGATTACAAAACTGTTTAAAAGAAGGTAGGCAGGCATAAAGCTTTTTAAAAAGTCTATTTGGAGCTTGTGGTCAAACCGTTAGTGAATTCAATGACTCCACAGTTAAAAAACAGACAAATAAACCAAAAAATAACCATGAACCCGTTTTCAAGGAAAAAAAAAAAACTCTTTCAGTGAAGGTTAACACATCAATACCTCAGAAAAGTTTTGCTCACTTATCAATACATAAAGGAATAGGTTGTTATTTTGGTTAGTGCACTCTTGTTGCCAGAACAAGACTTAGCGATGCAACAGCAACATCCAGGTGCACCCTCCCTGGTTGCTAAGTAACTCTTCTGAGCCATGAAACAGCCCAAAACCAGTGAAGTAAACAACTAAGAAAAAAGATGTTGATTTGTGTGTATTTGTGGTGCATTTTGTTAACTTGCTGTCAGGCTAGAGTAGCTGTTTGCCTCTGTTTCCAGTCTCTGGTTGCTGTTGTTTGATACCTAACAGGTTTTAATCTTCCCGTTCATAAAGCAAACAAAGGACGAATCTGTTTCTGCATTAATTAAAATACTTAAAAGTTTAATGTTTTGTTTGATGTAGCTTATTGTCTGGATCTCAATATCTGTGCAATATTGGCTTATATGCTATGTATATGTACACTGAAGTCACTTTGCTCAGATGTCAAACTTGATTATTCAATGCTAATTTTCCGCACAACTTTCATCCACAGTTGCATCTTCTAAGCTATTGGCCAACTCCTTTGAGGTTACAGCATTCAGCTGCATTCACATCATGAGCCACATTGCCCAGTCCCCATTCAATTCAAATTTAGTGCAGAACAGACTTGAAGGTTGAACTGAAAGTGTCTTGGATGCAGTTGTCATGTGTACTGTTCCAGTGGGCAGACATGTTTAAGCTTGCAGTACAAGCATTGACAATAGAAAGCTTCATTTTGATGAGGCCACTCTATTTAGATATAAGTAATGGAAAACATCTGCCTAGCTGCAGGGAAAAAGATGATAAAAAAGTAAAGCTGGATATTTTTGCCGTTATAACAGTGATTACTATTCTGCTGTAATGTTGCAGACGTATGACAGCAGCTTTCATATGCAGTAAGTGCATGCGTACACACAATGCATATCCAAGCGTAGGACAGTGACAAAAAAAAAAAGGATTTGTGAATTAAAGTAAATAATCAGATTTCTTAGTTTACAAAGACTTAAAGATAATTAGATATGAGTCACACTAATAGAAGATGAACAAAAAAAAAGGATTTGAGCCACTTATGCCTGATCGTTTGGTGTTAACAGGTGGACCACTGTCTCTGTTGATTTAGACAAACAGTGCAGTTTAACGCCTGTTTCAGCCTTGAATAGAAATGTCCGATATTACTGGCCTACTGATATCGGCCAATATATCATATCAGATATCGGAACATATGCTGTACATCAGTTTTTACTTTTTAATGACACAACAAAACTCATGGCTACGCATCATTAAGGGTGACAGAAAATGTCTATACAATGAAATATCAAGATATTTTGTGCTGCTATATCGTGTCAATAAAAGTGCTGTATTGATATTTTTACTGACAACAAGAAACTTTTCTACATGCTGGACTGATGGCACAAGGTTTCACGAGATTTCGTAACGGAGCATCGAGATCTCGCGAGATCTCGCTATTCTATTAGTTCAGTACTGTTATCCTGGCAGAACTTCATATCCCAGCATTCCTTTCAGAGTCATGTGACTACGGTGCAGCTGCTACAGACTGACTTGCTTTGAAGTTGCTTATAATGGCTATGTCCAAATTCAGGGGCAAGGTCTTTTGAAGGATATGTCCTAACAGGTCTATGTAGGCTGGGTCCTACTTAGACCACGTAAGGCGGAAGTGACGGGCTGTTAAACTCGGTCTAGCCTTCTCGGCATATCTCTTGTTGCCTAGCAACTGTGACGGCGCTTAACTGAAGCAAGAATGAAGCTCCAAAATATCAGGCTTGCCACTGTTCTGCAAATTTTTAGAGTTACAGCAGTGTTATCGTCACCAGCAGCATTTTCTTTTTATGACTCCAGCTGAGAGAAAATCAAATCCAGGTAAATTTATTTTGTAAAGTTTACAAGAATTCAAGAGTCTCATGCTAACTATAGCTAATTTCATGGACAACAGCAAATGAAAGACCTTAAATTTAACTTGTACATAATAATCAAATTATATAATAAAAAGAAAATGTCTCTAAATCTAGACACTGCTGCTGTAGAATGTCCTGTTTGGCCCGCAATGCATCTTGGGATAGGATTAGCCACAAAGGACACATTGGACCATCCTTTAAATCTGGGGAAAATAAGGCCACATTTGTAGGCTGCATTTGAAGGAGCCCTAAAATCTGGACAGCCTTGGTCACATTGTTGTGATGTAAGTGGTCTTCAAATATGGCCTCGGAAGGACATGACCCTCAAATCTGGACACAGTCAAAAACGGAGCAGTCTTTATCAACTACGTCTTTTAACAAAGGTAAAACCTTTTTAAATCATTGTGATCTTGAAAAAGCCATTCATGCTTTTATTAGTTTTAAACTCCACTATTGTAATGCACTCTATGTCGGAGTTTCTCAGTCATCAATCAACCATCTTCAGTTGGTTCAGAATGCAGCTGCCCGTTTTCTAACCAACACGCCCCGACGTCAGCACATCACCCTGGTTCTGTTTTCTCTTCACTGGCTTCCCGTTTCTTTTAGGATTGATTTTAAGATTATATTATTTGTTTTTAAAGCGCTTAATGGTCTTGCTCCTCCTTATCTGTCCGAACTTTTGCACGTTCGAACCCAACCAGAGCTTTAAGGTCAGCAAACCAGCTCCTGTTGGAAGTCCCTAGGGCCAGATACAAGCATTGGGGTGATAGGGCGTTTTCAGTCGCTGGGCCCAGACTCTGGAACAAACTGCCTCCCGACATGCGCTCAATAACGCAATTACAGTCTTTACACCGTTTACAAAATCGATTCCTGTTTATCTGATTAATGTCATTATGTTTTAGCAACCATCATTATGTATTTGTTGACGTTTTCAGTGTGTTAAAGCAACAGTTGCCGATAAATCTCCATTTAGAGGAGACTGACTCACTTGGGGCATGAATTTCCTCCTCCTACAGTTCCTCCCTCTTCTAGTTACTCTGCAGTCAGAAATCTTCGCTTTTCCCAGGATTTTGCGCTGAAAAGGTAGCAGAGAAAACACAGTGTCCCCCTCTGATGGCAGTCCTGCGGGCGGACAGAGTCATCTCTCCCTGGTTCATGAGCCGGGCGACACTGCTCTCTCTGTAGGAAAACAATGGGACGCAAAGCGTTTTTTTTTTTTTTTTCACCACGGATCATGTGTACGGGTGTTTATGAGTCCCGCCTCCAGCTTTGAGCTCTTGATGTCGAGAGGAACAGCGAGAAACAAACACTGAAACCTGGCAGAAACTCAGCGGCGTTGCCAGCTAAAGCTAAGCTAACGTTTTCACGGCCATCTGTTGCCGAGTCAGTCCAAAGAGAAGAGGACGTCTCTGGAGGCGATCACGAAGGTGCTGGCAGGGAGAGTTCAGCCTTAGCTGTAGAGGTGAGGTTAAGAAAGGAGACGGATGTTCAGAAAGATGATGTCTAGCTGCTAATCTGCTGTTGTCTCGCGTTTATCTGTTATTGTTTTGCATTTGTCAGCTGTGGAATTCACAGGACTTCACCTACTCTGACGTCAGAGGTCACATGATTCCAAAACTGTGTGTTGGTTGTGAAGGAGAGTTTTATCCCCTCCCCGTCCCTTTTTAAGTGATACTTCCTGATTCTTTTCGACTTAAGAGACCTAACAGTTACTGCCTCATCACAGGGAATGATTTTCTGCCATTATAAAGAACATGAAACATACACTTTAAGTTACCAAACTGTCAGAAAAATGATAATTAGCCACATGTTGGCTGCTTGCATAGATCAGTATAGGTTGATATCTGATATTGGAAATTAAGAGTTGGACACGATCTGTTGAATATGGGTAAAAAAGCCAAAATCAAACATTCCTATTCTTGAATCAGCCTCCATTAATATTTCAAGTCCCTGACTCTGCCCCAACCTCCGTCTTATTACTTATCTCCACTTGTAAAAATCATTCTGCAGACATTAACCCCACCGAACTTACAGTATTTGTGTGAGAGTGTAAACTCCAAGTGTAAACACTATGCCCCCCCAAACCCACCACCATCGCTAAATAACCTTCTTTTCTGGCTTTCGCTGCCGTTTCCATCCTCTTTGATTCCTCAGCTCAGTTAAAGGCTTTCCCACCATCCCATAGGCCCCCAGGATGCCTCATGAGCTCCCTGCTATGTGATCTGTTGTCCCTGGGTACCGTGTGTGTTATGTCCCCCCCTGTCAGCTTGAATCACCCTCCTCTTCGGCTCAACAAGCTGCTCTCACCACTCCCCAGCTGCTGTGCCGGTGTGTTTGCAGCACCAGCAAGTGTGAGTAGACGCTATTGAGCCTGACCTTTGCAGCAGCGCCCTGTGCTCTATGATTCTAACCCATTTGACAGTGAACGCCACGCAGAATCTTAATGAAATGGCTTGCATAGTAGCATGTTATGTTCATTCCTGTATAATTATCTGTAGGATTACCTTGCTGCTCATTATTTGATTGATAAAATGAATAACCCTCTCTCACATTAGCAAGTTCTTGCTAACACCTTCATAAATGCAATGATTATTGCAATTTATTTAACTAATTGTTAACACAACTGCCCCAAATAGAGAGATGACTCCATTATATTTTCTCCATTATTTTACTCCTTATTTGAACATTTTTTATTTGAGTGCAGCAGAAGAGTCCTTGTTGATGCCACTTGAATGCAGCTTGAATTATAAGTTGAAATGAGTCCATCTATTACTTGGATGGTTAGTCAGTCCGCCAGTTTAAGAGGACATCTCTATAAATAAGTCAGACTCACCATAAGAAGTGTGTCTGTGGACTTGTGCATCCAGTGATTTGAGGTTTTGTGGCATGCTGGCTCTCCAAGTTACTGAACAGAAAATAAAAACCTCTACTGCAAAATGACTAAATGCATTAATAAAACAAAGATCTAAACACTGTGTTGTCTCTTTCTATGTTGCCCAGACATCGCCTCCGAACATCGCTTATTCAGCAGTTGCTTTGCAAATATTTAGTCACGCGAGCGCCCCGCAGAAAATGTTAATCACATCATGTTTACCAGAACTGCAAGTGTTTGTTAAGTGGCTGACTTGCTGCAGCGTTTTCGCTTGTTTAAATACGCGCAACACCAATTTGTGGTGGAGGCTGTTTAGTTTGAGGTTCTTTAATGTATGTTTCCACGGGCTTGATGTGACTGCAGCTGATTCCAGGCCAGTACACTTACCCGAGGCTGAGTGCCAAGGCATAATGAGACATTTGGTTGTGAAATTCAGAATCTGACAGAATGCATTAAAGCAAAGCAGACTGCAGATGCAAAGGGAGCAGCCAGGCCAAAATGATGACTTTCCATTTCCTAGCCTTCTGTATCATATTCCTCTTTGCTTCCAGCCACACAAATGACCAAATTGTGCAGCGGCTGTGCCTTTGTTTGGACACATATTCCTATTGTTGGTCATATTAGATACCCAGTTACAACAGACAGACGCAATTACTGATTATGCCACTCTATTCGCCTATAAAGTGCTGGAAAATTTAGAGCTGAGTATGAAAAACTAGTTGCAGCTGCATCAGGTTTTTTATTGCAGACGCTACACGAAGAATTCATTTCTATTAAGGTCATTTTCTTGACACGGCAGGACCTTCCATGTCACTTGAGGTCAGGGTGTCCCGCCCAGATATTTTACAGCAGCAGCATGCCCTTGTGATACCAAACAAACGCACACTATGTGACAACTATGATGTAAGGGAACAAATAATGTGACAGCTTCTCAAGCCCCCAGGCAGCCTGCTCGGCCCGCGGGGAGCAAATGAATCAGATTTTCTATGTTTCTGAAAGCGTTGGACGGAGCCTATGAGGTCAAATTTAAAGATGTAGCCAGTCTGACCTTTTACACTTCTGCTGCTGTGTTTTCTTTACACTAGACCAGTAGAACAGCCACTCCAAATGCAAACAAAATCAAAGATCAATCAATACTTGGAGGGAAAAAACAAAAAGAGAACCTCTTAGAAAGGCTCTCGCAAATGAGTTTGTGTATATTCCAAATGGATAAGCAGATCTCGACTACACATCTATGAATAAGTAATCAGTTTGTTCACATCCTAAAGGATTTACTAACAAGAAAAGCAATCAGACACAACAAAGAGTAAAAGGAAAGAGGTACTTGAAATTTGCGAGTGAGATACAGGCCTTTCTGAATGTTCTTTCTTTCTTTCTCTAATAGGGAACACAGACAAAAGACGAAACATTGAACATGGTAAAGATCCTCACAAGCAGCATTGCTCTCCACAGTTTTAAATTTAATGGATATCTGGGGACGTGCTGATCGGACATAATACTTCACCGTGGACACTTGGACAAGAAATGACCCCCAGCTGAACTGCAGTATCGCAAATATGCTCATTTTGATTTAGATGCTTTCCACAAGCATCCCTCTGGCAAAAACAGAGAGGCGAACAATAGGAGAGTCAAATGTATCCTAATTCCAGCTGGAGACGCTAATCCAGTTCAGAGAAGGCAAGGAAATGGGCTTGCGAGAGCAGACCCAGCAAATACATGCAGATGAGAATGATTATCCTGCAGATGAGCGGAAAGATGAAAACTAATTTAATAATAAGACCAGAAAATTCTCTAAGATAATGGGGATCTAGAGA
This sequence comes from Atherinomorus stipes, assembly GCA_023101725.1. NCBI lineage: Eukaryota > Metazoa > Chordata > Actinopteri > Atheriniformes > Atherinidae > Atherinomorus > Atherinomorus stipes. The sequence continues at coordinate 889,825 of JALJCO010012803.1, forward strand.
CCAATCCAAGACCCATCTGGCTTGCGATGCGTGCGCTGGTGCCATTTTCTCCAGCAGGAGCTGTCCATTTATTCTGTGGTGCTGAAAGCTGAGGAGCAACTTTACGGCACCTCACAGCACAAAACAGATTTACAGACTTCAACATGAGTACATCATATTTAAAAAAAAAAGAAAAAAACACTTTAATTACAAATCAGCTTTGAGATGATCTTGTATTTTTTTTATTTTTCTTTCCTTTTTTTGTGCTGGGTGTTACCTTATATTTCATTATACATTCCAGAGAAAGTGTTTTATTTTTTAGTACAAGTTAATATTATTTTACTGGGTTGGACAAATCCACTTATTTTCAAGCCTTTATTTTGTTATATTTAAGGAAAATATTGTACTTTTTCATCTTTAGACTGCATTTAGTTTTATGTGCAGTACACTTTTTGTGTCTTTGTAGATACATTGATAAGAAACAACATTACAAGTAACTAAAGCGCTTTCTTTGTTTTGTTTTTTTTTGTTTTGTTTTGTTTTTTTTGGGGGGGGAGGGGGGTCAGTCAGTTTAAGGTCAAAGCATCCATACATTAAACTGATTTTAGCTTGTCCCTCTAAAGCCAACTTCATGTTATAAGATTCTGAGTCTGATTGTCACACTGCAGAAAAATGTTTCTATGTCCCAAATAAATGTTTCAGGTTACAGTTTGATCAACATTCATGAAATACTGTGTGAAACACTTCAAAGACATTATTTGTGTTAGGTGTGTGGACACATTCCAGTTTCTGACTGAATATCTGGAGACATGTCAGGGAGAAACCTAGAAGAGGAAAATAATAAACACGAACAAATATGCCAAAGAACACGAAGAAGAAACCTCAGTGATCAGAAAGCTGAGCAGAATTCGGTAAAACTTTGGCGAGAAAAACATTTTCTTCTTTGATGTTTCCAATGTGCTATATCATAACGGACTCAAGAGAAACCGCCTAGTTCTTTTACTATTAATCAGATGAACAAAACAGACTGAATCACCAGGATCTACTTGTTCCATATTGTTAACATTAATAACAAGATAGAGCCTCGTCCGCAAAGCAGCTGGAACTTTAATGCAAATCAAGTCTCCAGACTGATTTAAGTGTGGAGAAAATCTTTTAGTATGTGACCCACTGCTGCAAATCCCTCACATTGTGTGAATGCACCACAACTTACAGACTACTGATCACAAAGAAGTGCCACAAACATCTGATAAAACCAAAATTCAAATTTAAACTTGGCCGAATAGATGCTTGGATCTAGGAATTCTTGACAATTTGTGACATTTGTTTGGTTCTAGATCCTAAGCAGGTTTTTAAGAAGAGGATGAGCTCAGGCCGTTGCTTTTACTTGGTGCACTGCTTCTTGGTGAGAAGCCGGAGTAAAACCTGCATGGATACTAAGATTTAATGGACAAACTTACTCTTCTTTGCAAATTCAGAGATGAGCCCAGTTCTTAAAACAGTGGTTGCAAAGTTTAACCCCCCCCCCCCAATGAGTATTATTATATTGCAAAATGCTTTTCTGTGCACACACCTTGAGGCGGTTAAAAAACATAAACTTTTAATGAGAATAAAGCTTCACCTTAAACTTCCCATGCCTTTTAAGCATTTATGAGTATACTATATATATATCAATAATCACAGCTCCTCTCAGAGAGGATTTATAAATGATGTATAAAAAACTTTAGTGTTGGGTGTGCACAGCTAGAGATGAACTACTGTATGTCCACATCTACATTTTAATGTGTATCCTGCTTTATGAAACAAAAAAATTCTACCCACAAATGTGCATTTTGTTCACATCATACTGTTAATTAGCATGTGGAAGTATTTTTACTCTTTATCATCCAGTCTGAGTCAAGTATCCACAGGTTCCTTCCACTGCTCGTCTTTGCCTGAGGAAATGGGATGAAGAAGCACCAGTGTTGCCACATCTCATAAAAGCATGATTAGTCACTTTGCTGGTGTACCTCCACATTAACTATGCCATTCGTGCCTTGCTTTAAATGTCATGGGGGGGGGGCGGGGGGGCAGGGGGGGAAAAAAAAAAAAAGGGGGGGGGGGGGGAGGATTTCATACTTATTTACCTGCCAAAACAAGCATCACTTTGATCTATCTGCTTGGACCTTGGCAGAACAGCTACTGCACAATGACACGTTTGTGTAATGTAAACCTTTTCTGGGGACTGATTACAATGCAAATTACCCTGTCACATCCCCACCCATCTCTAAGCTAAAAGTGCACATTTCTGCAAACACATAGTTTAGCCTGACTGGAGAAAAATTCAATGTCTCTTCCCACTTTGCATGTGGGGTGTCTTTTGGTTCACTTTACATTTTATATGAGCAAACAGGAATATGCTGTCCCAGATTCTGCTGGTCATTATGTTACAAGTTATTGAGTGTGTTTGGAGACTTGTGAACTGAACCAGCAAGCAATGTTTGGCTCTGTTTTCTTGTCTTTTTTAATTTTTTTATTTTTAATCAGACACAGATTCATTTACGTTTGAAATGCCGGTTTCTTAAGCTCGCCACAATACGTTGCAAAATTGTGCAAATGCTGACCCACTAACTGTCACGGATCACTTACCTTGCCAACATAGAGCGGTTCATTTCCTGTGTACTCCTCCAATACGAAGAACTGGTTCCATACCCAGCTGCGTTTGTGCCTTTGCAGGGCCTCCCAGGGGTCTGGATCAGAGTGCGGGGACTTCTCCAGATCCCCAGAGGTGGGATTCAGCCCCCAGCAGCCCCTCCCCCGCAAGACAAACAGAAGCGCCAGGAGCGCCAGGGCTCTGCATATGCCTGAGCAACACCAACCCATCATTGGGCCCCCCTCCAAAAAGCACTGGAGCCAGAAGAGGAGCAAAAATTAAAGGAGAAAAAAAAAAGAAAAAAAAAACTGAAATGTCAGAACCCTCAGGGTTTTATCCGCGCAGTCCTGACCCCGTGTTTCAGCAGAAAGAAAGAGCAGTCAGAACCTGAAAAGAGCACATGGGTTGAAAACGAGTCAACCTCTGCATTTTGCTGTGTTGCTCTTCTTTTCCTCCTGATTGAAGACTAAAAGTGGGGTAATTCCTGCCACTCTGGAGCCAGAGAGTTGACATTAAAGCTGGCTAAGAGGGTCACTGGTGACCGCGGAGGTTTCAGCGCAGACCCTTTGTAATTGGCACCTATCAGAACAGAAAGTGGGAGGAAAAAAGAGAGAGACAAAGACATAGAGGAGAAAAGAGAGAAAGAGCTGTCAGCAGAATTTCCTCAATGACCGCAGTCACTTTAGATAGCAAGTAATGTGCCTCCTGATGCAATCATAATGACATTTTTTTTTACCAGTCATAAAGAAAATGGTCAAAAGTGAATAGACAGTATAAGAGATAAAGACAATAAGCATCACACAGCAAAGAAAACAGTCCCAGGTCAAAATGTTAATAAGGGTAGGATGGCGGGAGAAATGACCCGGCTTTTCATCGAATGCGAGCGTGGAGATTTCACACTGAGTGAAAAAACGCTGGCTGCATAACAATCAAACGCCATTCAGCTGCCTCACAATTATCCAAGCCTAACCTCACCAAGGTCGTTATTTTGTCACATTTTCTTTGTATGAGACGATCGAGGTGCGCGCCACTCAACTCTAACAAGCCACATGATCTGTGCGATGAGCTCTCATCACCAGGATTAAAAATAAATCTGAGCTGTCAGCGGCACGGCGGCCCGGGCGCTCCTGACCTCTACTCCGAGCGGCGGCGTGTTGCCTGGCCCCAGTGCACACGAGGGGATCTGTCTCCCTGCCATCGCTGTGCTGTGACAGATCCCCCAAGATGCCAACACATGACGACTTGTCAGAGTGGAGGGAAGCATCAGCTCCTGACAGATAATGTTCTTCATGTCACAACAGATCCCGGCAGGCCTGAGTAGTTGAACAATTCCATAAACTTCAAAATGTTGCTGCTAATATCAGGCTGATTTGAGCCAACGATAACTTTGCGCGTTGGCTAAGGTCTGCAATCTTGTGGCATGAAGTTGAATTTAAACACGGGCATTGTTGAAAACTGAGCGTATGACCGTACATATATGCACCTCCTCTCTGACCTCTCTTTGTCTCTCTGCTATGTAAAGTATTGGCAGATCCATGGATAAAGAAGGTAATTGCTTTGGCATACAGTGACCTTATTCTTCCCACACAGATCCTCCACTTCTCGTTTTACTTCCTCTCCATTCCCCCTAGCAAAATAAAAACAGCACACCACACACATCCTGTGGAAGTGATTTGCTGTACTTCACCACAGGAAAGTCATTAGCCAGCACTAATAATTAATACAGAAATAAATCACAGCCGCCTGATTGTCACCTTTGCAGACGCGTAGATATTTGTGAGAAGCATCCTCAGCACAGGAGAATTTATTTTCAACCTGAATACTGTTTTTTTTTTTCTTCTTTCTCCTGCTGTAAATTTATATTTGAAAAAAAAGCACACAAACCACCACAGGGGTGCACGAAAAAAAGCCAGAAAGCCATGATCTGCTTGTGCTATTCATATAATCGAGTGAGAGGGGCAAAAAAAAAGCACACACACACACATTAACACGAAGGTTCAAAGTCACTGCCTCTATATGACAATTTAATGGTAGAGGTGGAAAGTGGAGCAGATCTGGCTGCAGGGCAGCGCGGCCTGCGAAGGCAGGTTGCAGCGCTGGCTGGTGTGGGAGGGATCGGCACAGGGTCATTTGAGCCGACTTAATGCATGTCATTCGCTAAACCCTGAACACTACGGGAGATGGGAGTCAGATAAAGGCTGGAGATAAACGGAAAAGTAGTTGTGGGTGCAGCAGCGAGCTCAGTAAAGATATCGGCTTTTTAAATAATGAGTTTCTGCTGATTTACCGTGTAGTTGATTTTAAATTATTAGGCTTGTCACGCACCGAAGAAATCAATGTCTTTCCAATGCAGTGAAGTTGTTTATCAATTACAAAAATTAAAGCGTCAAATCTAGATGAACTGCTCGACTGGTAGACATGGAAGTGACAAGAGCGTTTCGTGAGAATAGTTTTTAATAAAAGCCTTTAGTTCTTCTTCATGTTTCTGATTAAGAGGAAGCAGTGTGTGGCATAACAACATTCGTGTGTAAAATCGCAATAAGGTGAAAAGAAAATCTACTAAACTTTGGTAAAACGGAAACAAAAGTGCAGAATCTCATGTAAATATCACTTCAGGTGACTTGTTAGTGGCTATTTGCAAGAACTGAAGGGAAACTGATGGGAACAGGCCTAACAGAGACATAGACAAAAGCAGCAGGATATATAAGGAACTTTTCACTGGTATATTTTTCTATATACATTAAAAAAAAACATGTTTAATTGGAGATTCAATAAGAAAACCACCTTTAAGATGGGGTGGGTCAACTAGCAAGCCTGAAAGCATTTGGCGTTTTGTTTCCAGACCTTTATATTTCTACTCATCAGCTCTGCAGAGAAACATATGATAAACATTTGAAAATATTCAAATCACCATTCTGACTCAGTCTGGCACTGTGAGCCTTTCAGAGTGGTCAGAGTCCACCCGGGACTGCCTGTGGAGACACATTGCCGGTCGGTGTCAAAGTGATGGCGCTAAATTAAGTGAAAATGTGAGATAAAGCTGTGAATGTAAAACCTCCCAGTCCTCCCCCAGCTCTGTTTCTCTTACACACAGCGCTCTAATCCCATTTGCCAGTCTCACAACAGGATTACCAGCGCAACTGAGTTCAGTAACCAATCACACGCTTTCTCTGATCCATATTCACCTCAGTCATCGAGAACGTGGACTAGAAAACACTTCATGAACTGCTCCATACTTAAGTTAATTATGGTTTGGGACATTTCATAAAGACAAATCAGTTATGCAGATAATGCATTCTCTTTTGTTTGAGACAAAGAAAAGAACACGAATCAGGGCTTTTTTTGTGACATTTGAAGCCATGTTCGGATCAGAAAAGCACTTACTGTAAATAAAACTGTTCTTTATCTCATTGGTTCTTGTTCTCTGGAGTACAGGGTCTCCAGTGTTTAGCTCAAGGACATGCCAGTGCTTGCAGACCAGACTCTTGCTGACACAGGAGCTTGAACCCAAGCCCTAACTCAGGGGTGTCAAACTCCGGTCCTCGAAGGCCGCTATCCTGCAGGTTTTTAGTTTCTCTGCTCCAACACACCTGATGCCAATCAAACATATCTAATAGCTTCTTGTTAACTTCTTCATAAGGACCCATTAATTAATTTCATACAAATGTGTTGGAGGAGGGAAACAAAATCAAAAACCTGCAGGACAGCAGTCATTGAGGACCAGTGTAACACCTGTTCCCCAGCTGAACAGGTCTTCCCCTCTCACTGATTTCTCACCCATTTTGCATTAGTTTGAATTCATCTCACATCTTTTCACAAAACCTGAAGCTGACTGACACTCAGTATGCTTGATGTGCTGCACAAAGATGTTTACTATGATGTGATTCTGCAGCTCCAAGAGGTATTTTTTCATAGAAATGACCTTGTTTATATACATATATAAAGTCATCATGATTCATCAAATGGAAAAAAATTTAAGTAATTAAAGTTTTAACATGTTTAGGGGTTAATCAATAGCCCTTCACAAACATTTCTTTATTTACTTGGAGTTGCAAAAAAAAAAAAAAAACTACAGCACTTCTGTTACATGGCATTCAAGAGAAATACAATCAGCAAAAGCAAATCAGGTAGCAGACAACTTCAGCTTGTGAAAAGAATACCCATCTACGACCTAAAAGTCCTGAGAAAATACATTTTTTCTCCCTTTCACTTTTAGCACATTTATGGATTGTCTCCATGAATCCCTTTTGAAGTAACTATTTCCTCGAAACACACGAGCTACCCAGCTTCAAAAAGAGCAGATTTTTTAATTCAACAGCCCTCATTCTCAATTTGATTAAAAATAAGTTGGGTTTTTTTCCGCTTTTGGGATTATTTCCCCCATTTCCCCCCCATTGCTCTTACAAAATCTGATTTTGGCGCTCAGTTCTGCCGAAAGTGACTATTTGCAATGTATAAATCAGCAAGTTCCCCGCGCACTCGTGTGACCTGCCTGCTTTGACCCTCCTGTTAAGCATCAATCATTGCGCATTAGCTGTCAACACCTGCACAAAAAGAAAAAGTTCGCAGCGCGCACCTGCACCCGATCGATACCGGAGAGATTCTCCCGATAAAGTGAGAGAGAAAGAAAAAAAACTGTTCGCATCATTAACGCTGATCGATTACACATCTTTACAACTTTAGGGAAATAAAGGAGGAGAGGACAGAGGGTGGTGGCAAGTAAGCACATTATGGGAGTCAGGCAGCACTGAACCGCCGACAGTAAACATCCCTGTGAGCGACCGCCGCAGGAAACCTGTGTCCACGGAATACTAATTACAGCATAAGCGATGGGACAAAAACGCACAGCAAACCTAAGCAGAGCAGAAATGAACTGAAAAGCTGCATCTGCGCTTTGATACAGAATTACTCACCCAAAGAAGAACTTCACCACAGATGGTGTCTGCTGGTAAAAGTTGAGCTTTTCCTCTCCGTGTCCCCCAAAGAGAAAAACGGCTTATGTCAAAACGAGGAGTTTAAAAGTTGTCATGATGAAATTATTCCTGGTGGCCGAGCTTGGCTGCTGGAAATCAGCCGCTGAATCGCGCGTAAATGTTCACCCTTTGCGAGGATGTGGCGATTCTGATTCTCCCCCCTCTCTTTCTCACTCCTCTCCCTCCCTCCTCTCTCCTGCGCAGTGCTGCCTCTGTGCAGGGAACCCCAGCTGCAGGGTTTGGGGTATGTAGCTACATCCCTCTTGTACAGGCAACAGGGGACGCGCAGCAGCGCGGAGTCAGAACGCCGGACGAGACAGGAAAGACTCTCATCTGAGCCAAATCCTCCCTGACTGGAGAGGATGGAGCATATCGAAAGACTTTGACCAAAATAAGTTGGCCAGGAGGGAGCCAGAAACACACGCAGCGCTTTTGGCAAAAGGAACGAAGAACCGAAATTTAAACCTGCCAAGTTTTTGGCAGCAGATGGCATGTGCGCTGTTAAATGAATGCCTTGGTGGTGAGAAGAAAAATCAATGCGAAATTCTTGACATGTTTCAGCGACGAGAGGAATCCTCCCTCCATCCCTTCACCTTGAGAATTAATTAAATCCACGACACGCGTTAAAACTTGTACTTTACTCAGCTTTGTTCACATTGAAGTCTTTTGGCTTCCATACCCCCCCCCCCCCCATTTAGCCTTTTCCAGCTTAACTCACACTTTAAAATAAACAATATTTAACATTTCATGGAAAAGTTCCATATTTGTGTTCCAAGAGTTTTGTTTTTCGTCCAATTAGCTGCAAACTGAGCTCCTGCGGTGACAAAGGAATGCAGCGTGAGTCTGGCCTCTCCAAACGACAACACCTCTACTCTCACAGACCTCTGAGACCAACCACTATTAGTTACATGCCTAATTAGTGACAGCAAACATACATTATGCACCAGCCTTTCCAATTAATAACACATATTTCCCCCAAAAAACCTGGAAGGGTCTTTAATTTGGACTTTGCGATTTGTTTGGAGCAGGTGCTTCACACATTCTTACATGTTTTTTACAAACACTTGTTTTTGCGTTTAATTTCATTTTACTGTCATTAGGCTTCAATGAATAATCTTCTTTGTGTTGCCCTCCATCCTATTTGCATTTTGGAGACAGTTGCATTACCTTTGGAGACAAAAGCACAGCTCCTTTTGTCTCCTCTGCTCTGCCATTTAGGAAAGGAGCACTGACCCAAACTAATAGAAAGAGCAGCCTCTGTCTGTCATACCTGGAAGAGCAGCTGGCAAAGTTGATATTCAAGACAGCAAGGTAAAATAACCTACTGTAAACTGGAGTAAAAAAGGAGAATGAAAAGTGCTTTTGGACACAAAGGAAAAGAAGCTGAAGAGAGGGAATTTAAGGTTGGATAATGTCAGAACGATAAAAGGGGGAGGGAGTATACAGCCGGACTAAATAAGAGCTTGGCTTAAAGGATGTATGGATGTAGAGTGCTGAGGGAGAGTGGGTGTGTGATAATAGAGGAAGAGGTGAAAGGGAGGAGAAGAGGGAGGTTTATCACAGGAGGAGGAGGAAGAGGGGTCCGCAGCAGTTCAGCGGTGAGAGTTATTTAATTGGAGAGTGACATTGGGAGCTTGGCTCGTCAGCTCTTCCCCATCAATCACGCCCGGTCAGGAGACGCCTGAGGTGATGTGGCCCGCATCCCGCTCCCCCTGGATCCCACACCAGCATTTAACTGCAATGCCACCATTACATCTCCTCCACCTTTACCGTCTCCCCCAGCAGCCACACCCCCCCCTGACACAATGCTCTGACCTCCATTCACCTGGTCTACAGTTATCTGCTCCCCAGCCCCCTGCCACACGGCGCGATGGGTCTTTTTGTTCACAGTTAACAAGAAAAACAGTAAAGGGATACTGTAGGAGCTGATGGAACATTAATGAAATAAAACCTCCAAGGACAAAAAGATATTTCTTTTTTTCTTTTTATGTCTTCGTTGCATTCTTACAGTAAATCGTGAAAAAAAGGTACAAAAATAAAATCAATTTATTTGGGAAGATGGAAACAAATTGTGTGCATTTGTGTCTATTGAAAGTTATGTTTTGGGGGGAGGTTGTTGTGGATTGATAGGAAATGAAGTCCTCCCCTTGAAAAGCTAGAAAATGGATGTTCAAACTTGTGAAAGACTGACAATGAGACAGAGTAATGTTCAAGGCAGCCAATTAGCTTTTATTGCAAGAAGTTAGCCGCATTGTGGCAGTGCCTAAACCTGAACATCTACAGGTGAAAGCAGTGGGTGATCCCATCTCCCACAGTGCTTAATGTTTCTGTAATTAAGTTTCTCACTCTTCCGACAACAAATGTAGTTTTTTTCATCAGCTTTCCAATCTTCTGTTTCTTTACCACTTCTTCAATGATAATGTTCACCTTTCATATCAAACAGGGATGGCGGAAACCACTAACTCTTGAATCTTTATACAATAAGTTACTTCTGTGAGACCCATCCCGCACTATGTTTACTACAATTATTGCACTTTTCTACCTGCCACTCATTCTTAATCACCCTCTACTTTGCTTTTCCCTGCAGATATATGGTTACTAGGCTAGTTAAAATGCATGGTGAGGGTGATTCCCATTGTGCAACATAAATGCTCCCATAAAGAAAAGAACATGTTTAGGATACTTTGCCATCTCATAAATGGATTATTAATACTTAGTTTGGGAGATATGGACATACCCATTAAACATCTTTTTTTTCTTTCTTTCGTGTTTCAGACTGGGCTGTATTAAAAAAAAAATTGAAAACTAAGAAAGGTACTGGTTCCAGTACCCAGTATCATGATCTCAGCCTGGTTGTGGCCCCACAAGCCCAAGTTGTGTGTCAGATAGTATTGTATCTAAGGGGAAAACTCTGCTGGAGACGAGTGAAGCCCGTCAGTAAAGTTAAATAATTGTAGTTCTTTCTTCATCTGCTAGGGGTTGGCTCCAAAACAGAGCAAATCCCCATAGACTCCCATGTTAAAAAGGCCAACTTCATAGCAGAAATAAACATGTTTACAGCCTAATTCAAAATTTTTTTTCTAGGTTTAATAGGTAAAGTTTACCTACTGTGAGGGGGGTGAATTTTTTTTTTATAACTTATCCATTTAGATGGTATTTAATCTTGACATAGCACATCATTAGGGGCGTGTCCTTTTGACTGACAGGCGGCAGACCAGATGCTGGTTTTAGCCATGGGGGCTAATTGCTAGCTCCCTGCCTGTTCTCAGGCAGTCTTCAACCAGAGATGCACAACGGCAATTTTTAGCTAAGTTAGCTGGTTAGCTAACTTAAGTTAAGTTGGCTGGTTAGCTAACTTAACTAACTAGCTAGTTAACGGCAAGTCTGAACGTGCCTTACCTTTAAACCGCCTATCTTCGTCCGTTCCTGTTCACTTCAGATTAGCTTGGTTAGCATTAGCTTGGCTGTCAATCATTTACCTCACAGCCTTCAACAATTTTTGTATTTTCTGGGAGTGATGACACTCACGACACTGTAAGATGGTGACGGTGGGAACATACAACTGGCTTCACTATTCTCTTCAGATGTAACCAGATACTACGTCCATTTTTTCTTTTTTACAATCTTTGGTTGCATCACATGATGGAAGCCATGAAGAATTGTGAACTCTGTAGTTTAAGGGCTGGAATATACTTGCTGTTGGCGACGCGTCTGCTTCTGCATCATGGCGTCCACGCATTCCAAACGTACCTACTGAGTAGGTTGCTCACGTTGACGCGAAATAACGTGCGTGGTGCAATACTGACTTGAACGCTAGAGGTGCTCATGTGACTTTCTCCGTGACTTTGGTTAAGTGGCCGCATTAACCACCCCCGTTGGCGACGAGACCTCTTTTTCTTTTGCAGCAGCAAAAGTAAAATGATCGTTTCTTCTTCCTCGAGAGCAAAAACATTGTCCATTTTCCACATGCGCCTGGGTCATGTAAACTTTCAAGTACAACTGTATTCCGACCGAGCCAAGTGTGACTGGCCCCTTAGATGGATGGATGGATGTTTTGTTTTCACTTTGATTTATCTTGGGCTGTGTTCATTTTTATTTTTAACCTCCCCCATGCTGGTCCTTGATACTGTTTCAATGTGTTAAAGCCCAAATCTGGACTTTTTCTATTGCCAAAATGTACATATTTGCAAAATTGTATTCAAGAATATAAATTAAGAGATTTTGTTTTGCAGTTTAAGATCAGGCTGATGCTAAAGTTACCATAATAATAGCAGGTGAAAACAATTCCACTTTAACAACACTAGTGTAAGTAAAGAGATTCCTGGATCAAGCTCTGTTCCAGCAGTTGATGGCATTACAACATAATTTGTCAACAAAAATAAAAATAAGGTGGTAGATGGCACTATGGATCAGCACGAGCCTACGTCACAACCCGGAATTCACGTGACCACGAAGCTGGTAGCGGTGAAAACATGCTTCACATTTGAACGACGTCTGATGGACGATGAGCCTCAAAAACTGTTTTTACACCCTTTTTAAAAAATTTTCTCCGCCGGTCTGTTTTTGAAATAATGTTGAAATGTCATCCAGTTATATTGAAAGTCTGACTGCCGACGCTAGAAGAAGTTATGAAGCAAAACTAGTATCTGTTGGACTAAGTGATGCTCATCTTCTGCTGCTAGAGCCTGGTTAGACGAACCTACATAACGGCCTGATGATCAGTTTCCCGATCTCATGATGTATTTGGTTTCATCAGGTAAGCCCCGTGTTCAAACCATTTATTCTTTATAGAATATTAATTTTCCCCTGGATTTTATGAAAATGGTGGCATTTCTTTGATGTTCTTCTCAGGAGTTTACTCTCATTGATAAAGCTATAAATCACCGGTAGCTAGAAGCTCATCTGTATTTTACTGGTTATGACTGTGCATGTTTATAATGCTGCAAATGCTTTTCTGCCACTTTTTCTGCTTTTATTGTTACGTGGGAATATTGATGGCAGTAATCTGGATGAACGTGAACATGATCCGTGGTCCTGAGGAGACGGGAACAGCGGGGCGGCGCTGTGATTCTGTACATCCACTGATTTAATGGTGTTTTCCATCATCTGTACAAACACAACTACAGGGTTTAAATAGCGAGACCACATTATATGCTTTTTTTTATCAGTCACAAAATGATCCGAACATATTACATGTTTCCATGGTTTCCAACGTGAACTGTCAGCATTTATGGGCATGATAGCCGCTAGCCACTTAGCATGTTGTCCGGGATTTTTTCTGTTGTTTTGGGAACTGGAAAAACATCTTCTCTTATCCGTGTGATAGTTATGTTTATGGCAGCCATACACAGCAGGAATTCTCGATATTTCCAAAGTAGAATAAACAAAGGTTGACGAGTAATGAAGCAGGTAACCAAATGGCTCCCCTATGCAACGAAGCAATGTTTTCACCTTCTACCTAACCGGATAAGACAAATTTGGCGAAAATTCCTGGATGCTCGCGGTGATCCATACTCAATGAGTTCAGCTTTCAAAATGGTAAATGGATTCTTCTTATATACCAGTGTTGTTTTTGGCAGCAATCTGAGTTTTAGTCTTAGTCTTCGTCTTGCTGATGAAAGTGCTTATTAGTTTTAGTCACATTTTAGTCATTTCTGTATGTGATAGTTTTAGTCTACGTTTAGTCAACAAAAATCAAAAAGGTTTTAGTCTAGTTTTAGTCAGTTAGGCTATATTTTTTAAAAGAAAGAAAATAACTGGCCACTATGGAGGCCATGCTGCCAGTCACATTTGAGCATATAGGTTTGTACAAATATATGAAAAGAGAAAGAAAGGCTATCTTCCATTGCAAGTGAAGACAGGAATTAATGGTGAGGGGAGTGCATTGCGTTGTCTTGAAAAAAAAGGGGGCGTCATCGAAAGCAACACTGTCATATACAGTAGCACTTTTCCAGTCATGTACCACTCAAAGCATTTTACACTACATGTAAGAGTCACACATTGATACCTTGACAGGCACATTGGGTTAAGTCTGTTGCCCAAGGACACTTTGGCAAGTAGCTTGGAGAAGCCTGGAATCAATCCAGCAACCTTCAGGTTCTGTTCTTCCACCTGAACTAAGGATGCCCACAAAGAGGTGCAATTCTAAAATTACCAGGGAGTTTTGCTTATTTAAAGGATAACTTTCTTCTTTTTCAACCTGGACCTTATTTCTAAGAGTTTATATGTGCATTTACTCACCAGTAAAATTTCGGTATCACTTTGACTCCTTCAGAAGAAATTATGATGAGTCACCCTTCGGCATGCATCCATTTAATGGGAGAGACAGGTCAGCCTCTCTGCAAGGCATTATCTGCAGCAAAAACACCTTCATTTCATCGATACTTTAAGAAGAACGAACAAACAAACAAGTACAATTGTCCTCTGAGATCAGTTAACTCTCTGTTAGTTATTGTACAACTGAGAGAGCTGAGTACTTGTTTGTTCGTTCATTCTTTGTAAAGTATTGGTCAAATGAAGGCGTTTTGCTCCAGACAGGCCGCCCCGTCTCTCCCATTATATGGATGTACGCCAAAGGGCGACTCAGTTTACTATCTTCCGAAGGACTCAAAGTGATACAGAAATTGTACTGGTGAGTAAATGCACGTACAGTATAATTCCTAGAAATAAGGACCAGGTTGAAAAAAAAGAAAGTAATCCTTTAACCATGCTAGCAAGTAGCATGCTTTATCCACTTTCTGTTTATTTACTGCTCAATCCAAACAATTTTATCAGCTAATCCATCAAACTATCTTTGGACAACAAACCATTTATTCTTTACCTTTGGCTGTTTTAGTTAAACAATGAAATTATTTATATTTTCTTAAAGAAGTAATATACACTAGCACTCACTATCAGTAAAGAGTAGAATTTTATTCATTATTTTCAACAACGTTTATGCTGAATGACAATTTATTTTTTCCAACTTGGTTTGCTGGCAGTTTTACCTATTGTGAACTGCTGAAATTTTTCTAACTGGTGACACCATGTCATCAGACAGACTATAGATGGTATAAGCTAAGTTAAATGAACCACCTGGATATGACATCTCGCTGAAAGTGCAGCGAATCATCAGCTGTTTTACAGTGTGCTGTGAAATCAAATGTAATGTATGTATGTATGTATGTATGTGTGTATATACATTATATATATATATATATATATATATATATATATATATATACAGTATATAAACTCATATTTCACATATTTCAGTGGTTAAATTGGTCTGTGATTTTTACTGGTAGTCTATCTCAAATACCTGACATTATGGTTTCAGTAACTGCCATTTACTGTCATTGGAACACATGATTGCACCATTGACTGGCCAATTTTAGCTCTAAACAAGGTATTGATTTCCCCAGTCGACATTTAAAGAAAACATGTTGCTGTTTTCACAGCAAAAGAGCTGTCATAGCATATGTTAGCTTTAAGTGAAGCACAGTCAGACACATACACAGCAGGAGAACAGTCATGAAACAGTCCAGTATTTTCTGGCTCTTTTACAAAACAATAAAAAATGGTCATTTATCATTTTGGTTCAGCTTTTTTACTTCACCGTGTCCATCTCTGAACTGTGTGGCTTTGGCAGAGCGACATTACAGAGCATGTGACCTTTTTCAGGCTGTGATCTTGAAGCCACATACTTCTTCATCATCACATGAATCATCAATTCATTTTCATGTTTGTGCTATTGTGTGTGCTTAACAGTGGCACCAAGACTTTTGCACACAAGTTGTACTTGCTGTTAATTGTTTTCTTTATTCCATTTTAATTCTTTGTGTTTATTGATTTTTCTTTCTGTTGAGCTCAGACATATCAGGGCCAGTAATTCTCTCCCCGAGGCTCTGCCGGTGTAAGTTTTGCATACCAGACAATATGTGAGTTTGCATTTCAGTGCATTTTGAGTTCATAAGGAGACAGAAAGCTGAAGATCAGACACAGCAGAGAGGCCTTGATGTTCAAGAGACGAGGCCAGGATGCTGACGTCCCCCTGACTCTGGCACTGCAACTAAAATACGAAGGCTGGACTTATTTGCATATGCTGCATCAAAAAAATTCTCGCTCTCTCTCTCTTTGAGAAGCAGGGATTTGGGCAAATCTTCCAGTGAGTATTGAGCGATTACATTTTCATCAGATGCAATGTAAGAGGTCGAAAGATCAAGTGAACTAATGGATGACCTAATCATGGGGGATTGGCTGTATTGATTCAGATGGTCATATCCCCATTGTCTATCAGGCCACAGATGCTGGGGGCGGATACATTCCCTCACTGACTGAAACCACCATATTCGAGAAACCCTCATTGAGATTATACTAATTTAGCCTATACCTCTGTGTTCCCTTGAGGGTTAAATAGATTATAAGGGGAGGGATGGCAATTTTGCTGAGTTGCAGTTTAGAACTTGTCTTGAAGAGGGTTAGACTTCAAATAATTTACTGTAACAGGTTTTTATCCATCCTGCTCCCTTTTTAGAACATTTTATTTTTTTCTCATATTTCCTCATGAGGAGATTGTGCAGCTCACTGTGCTCCCAGATGCATCCAGCACATATAAATTGTCTTAATCCTCATTGATATACAGTGTGTTGAAAATGTTGTCATGCTTGCAGATGCAATTTTGCACGCAAGCAAAATTATGACTTGGTGGTTGGTGACACTGGCTGCCAACACTGCAGAGATCGTCATTCTTCAAGGACAATCTTCTGCATCTGTGTGAATAATCAATGTTACTGAAAGTTTGTCATCAAATTGTGGCATATTTCATATTGCAATATCACTTCAAGCAGAGCAGATCCAGAAATAGCTTGACATCTTCCTCCAGAGGTTAAGGGAGAAGAATCTTAAAAAGAGGAAAAATATTGGGGTAAATACTTGAGATTGCGTGGAGGTGCGGATAACAGGCGGGTACAGAGGTCATTCTCAGTAATTTCCCTCCAGACTCGTCACAGCAGGTTCTGAAGAGAAACGTCTCTCAGCAGACAGACATGTTCATTCACCTCAGTTTGTGTCTCCTGAGCCAACATCCTGATCCGAATCCTAATGACCCACCCACTTGCTAGCATTTGTGTCAGAGAGCAGGAGAGACGTGGCAGCTCAGGCTGTGCTCTTAATCCACGCTCAGATCTGCCAGGACAAAATATCTACAAAGGGAAACAACACTATCAGAAGAGACCTGTCAGCACATCCATTCATCTATGTACCAGGAGCCTCTCACTTCCTTCTCAATCAACAAATGAAAACTTTATTGGCAATTTTTTATAGAATAGATGACTATAAACATACTGTATAAGGGTTATTTTGGTCAGAAATCCATAGAGATGTTCAACCAAGTCCATTTCTTCATTGCTGTGAAGAGCCTTTTTATCATTATAGGTCCTGGTATTACTGCTTGTAGGCGCAAAACTTGAACCCTTTTCTCAGTGAAAGCAGGTGAATCTTTACTTATCAGTCACAGAGCCACTGTACCCCCTAAAAGCAAAAAGCAGACACTGAACTCGGAGTCCTCATGCGGGAAAAAAAAGACAATTATTGCAACATGGTCTCACAGAAATATGTAAAATAAGCACAATCTCTTTAACTATGTATTACTTTGAAGCTGGACACGATGATGAAATTACATGGTAGCTCCATAACAATGCCAATAGAATGAAAAGTAGTTGCTTACAAAGCTGAGGGACTTTGAAAACAGATAGACTATAATTTATGGGGTCAGGAAAGGGCAGTAATGGTGCTGGAGGAAGACAACAGTCTTTGTTCCACCTCCCATCATACTGTTTGTTGTTGTTGATGTTGTTTTTTGTTCGCCCAGCTACACTTACTCTCACTTTCAGTCTGATTTTCATTACATGTGAAACGAATTTGAAGAGGTCTTTTGAATAGCTGCAAAAAAGAAATGAGTTCTGACACTTGACTTCATCATCTGGTTTGAAGTGACTGATCAAGGCTACGTAGTGTTACCAGAGGATGCAGGCTGAGGCTATGCTCAGCAGCAGAACAAGTAAGCATTAAAACTTTAAACATCAGGAGGATCCAAAAAACAATTTGGGTGGAAATCTACAAGAAAAAAAAATGGAGATTTTTTTTTTTTTTTCCCCCGCCCCCTCCCCCCGCCAATATGCATCAGATCTTCTTTGAAACATGCAAATATCACCTCAAGGAAGCGTATGAGTCTTATGGGAAAATTTGGTTTGTTTGTTTGTTTTTTTCAGTTTTTGTTCAATTTTTCTTTTTCACATCTCAGTATGAATCAACAATAGCAGCGGAAACCCAGTTGATGTTTAGTTTGGTATAAGCCCAAAAATCTTTGCTTGATTTAGGGAACATGTCTTGGTTAAACTTAGTAAAGCATTGTGGTTAGACATTAGAAGTAGATAAAATACATTTTGTAGTGAAAGGCTTTGTTGGACTTTTTTTATTGGACTTTTTCCATGCAAGTGCCAACATTTCTTGAATTGTTACATTATCACTTTGGTCATTGTGCTGTGAAGGAACCCTATACATTCAAAACAGACAGCACACTCCTGAACTCTGGAGCAAACGTCTGTTAGCTGATGGCTGCTTGTCTCTGAGGAAATCTTCCTGCAGGTTTTAGTTTCTTCCTCAGAGAGTGTGTATAGGATTCTCTGAGTTTCTGTTCAACAGAGGGCGCCTTGCTACGATACTGAGCGTGCGCATTTGGACTTTCGTGATTGGTGCCACGTTCATACGTAACGGGGTGGGTAGTCAGCCGTTTGCAGGGAGGTAGCGCTTGGTTTAAATATTCATGTAAATTACTCAAATATGCATGAATGAAGAAAAAAAACTATTTAAATCATTTCTTGATGAGGAAATAACACACTGACATGCTGAAAAGCCTCTTAAAAGTCCATTTTTCATGATAGGGCTCCTTTAAATTAAATGGAAAGTCTTGACATAGCAAACAAGCTACAATACTTAACCCCGATGACTGGTGTATAATCAGTTTAAATGTTACATTTATCTGAAATGAATATAGCCACCAACAAATTATCCTCTAAACTTCTTATCTAAATCTAATAAGTAACATAAATATTTTTTGGCGGGCGGGGCTTAACTTGGCGGCAAAAGCAGCCCTAGGCGCAATGTTGATAAAAAAGCAGCCAGCAATTTTTGGTGCCGTTTTTGTAAATGGAAAGTTTTCAAATGAGTGTTTCAGTCTGGGAACTGTCAGAACATATACAGACAGTCACTCTACGGGACTGTAATGGTTATTTTAGTAAATTAACGATAGCAGATGGAAACAGGCTGGCTGATCCAGACATCTTATGGGAGAAGATCCTCGGGACTGCTGATGGTGGAGTGGCCAGACATCTAATCCAGACATCATGCATGTCCAGCAAAAAGACGCTCAAAGCATAGAAATAATAATAAGAATAATAATGGATTAGATTTATAGAGCCGACCTGCTCTACCACCTGAGAAATGGTCACATTCTAATTATAAAATACATCAATCTATGCCTGAATATTTGTATGCTCCTGTCTGAAGTTTTGCTGAGCAATGTCAAAGCAAGAAGAATGACATGTACAACACTTGGGTCATTGTAAATCATAACAACATTACCATTTTAAAAGCAAACTGCACCTGCATGGCTGGGTAAGTTTATGCTAACGGAAATACTTGCAATGCAGTAGCTGTTACGCTCATTCTGTTGTGTGTTATGATGACTCGTATTGCTTTTAGGGAAAAGGATAAATATTTGATGTTTTCAATTTTATTTTGCAGACTAGGGTCTTGTTGAAGTCATGCAGATGGAGCAGCAGTCCTACTAAAACTGCAAACACGAGCATAATCAATGATTGTTTCTTTTAAATCTTTCATCTTATTGCATTCAACCATAACTGTCTTTGTTTTTTGTATTTTTTCTGACCACTATTGCCCACTGGAATCCTAAAAAATACATTAAAAAAAAAAGCTTTAATTTACTGTCATGAACGTTGTTCCCCTTATTCTGGCACCCAAACACACAACAGCATTTTAAAGTCATACTAACACTTGGGATAGGTCGTTTCTACAGTCTTTGCGACGTGCTTTCCTTTGTTTTTGCCTCCAGCAACAGGATTGATGTGACCGTGACGCTGAATCTGTGAATATTTTGTTGTGACTGAGTATTACACTACAGTTAGCAAAGTTAAAGATTTTATCCAATAGATTTTAATAGATTTCTTGAAGACTACTTTAAAAAGACTGGATGTCTTCAAATCAGTTGGAACTGATTCAAACCCACGTTGACAGGAAGTGCAACCCACAACTTTATAAACTTTATATATATAACAACAAAGGGTCAACAAGAGGTGAAGATGTATTGACGCATGACATTACAATAAAAAGTTGCCTCTCGAGCCATTCTCTTTTAACATTTGTTCTTTACAATAACACATCCTATTGATTACAGGAAGTGCTTGCGGCTGTTTATTTGATTACCCTAGAATGCATTTCCAGCTTATTCATTTCTGCTTTATTTGTTATATTTCCAGCACCTACTATTTTAAATTAGGATTTCTGTGAAAGGTGCCAAGCATTTGTTACAAGTTAACAGCAAATGTTACAAGCATTT
This sequence comes from Atherinomorus stipes, assembly GCA_023101725.1. Classification (NCBI taxonomy): domain Eukaryota; kingdom Metazoa; phylum Chordata; class Actinopteri; order Atheriniformes; family Atherinidae; genus Atherinomorus; species Atherinomorus stipes. Next base: position 910,025 of record JALJCO010012803.1, read on the forward strand.
GACAGCAAACCTTGCCAGCAAATCATCCAAATCCTTTCCTTTTTCACTTTCATTTTGGGTGGGGAGGATGTCAACTTGTGTTACAAACAATAAGAGAAAAGAATGAATGAGGTAACAACAAGCACAAACAAGACAGAAATGAGGACAGAATGAGACAGAGACACCGTTGAGATGCAGGAAGGGACAGTACAAAAAAATATATGTATAAAAACAGAGGCAAAGACATTGTCTTTGTCGTGACAGTCTCCTCTCCCATGGTGGGGAAGATGTGTGTTCACATGCTCCAGCAGTCAGGCTGAAAAACCCAGGACTGTTGCATTCACTCCAGCAGAGCAATAGCACTCATGGTTGCCTGGTTGGCAAAAAGCTTGTTATTCCCCCCATCCCTTCATCTGCTTGCATCTCCTCTTTCCACATCCCCTTTTCCCACACCACAAGCATCTGCATTCTGTTTGCCTCAACAAGCCCCCGCGTTTCCTGGCCACCGTGTTGCTAAGAAAGAAACAGTGCCTTTTTATTCTTCTTGAAAGACACAGGTGAACACAAACAGCATGGCCAACAGCCCAGGTGATGTTTGTGGCAGACAAAAATGTCCTGATCCTGAAAATCAAATAGTGTCCTGTCAAGCCATAGCTGGTGTTCTTGCTGCGTCTGAAACATCCCGCTGGTGATAGAAGTGAGCCCCCATTCTTCAGAAACGGAAATGAACAACAATGATCCAATGGACTTGATCAACCAACAAGTGTGAAACAGGAATACACAAGCACGGATGAGAGGTTTGGTTGACTGAATGCACTGGATAACGAATGCTTGACAAGCACAACAGGTTTTCCTGCTCCTCTCAGGGATGCTTCAAACATTTCTCACTAATTCTGATATTTTTTAGTCTTCCCATCAAGTTTTTCTCAGTTAATAATTTGAATTTGACTGTATGAGCCAAGAACCTCAGTTGAAAGCACAATATCAGCTAAGATTTCCATTTTATTACAATCTTAAGGGGGTGGGGGATACTGTATTTGCAATCATTTGCTATCATCATGATTTGCGAATTAAATTGCCTCATAATAAAGTCAGCTACCCCTGTTGTTTGCTAATGAAGAATGAAACGGACAGTAGTTTGATGAGATCCTATTACATTGTATCATACAGGTTTTTTGGACCATAGTGTCTGAAAGTTCAATATTTTTGACTGGACCACAAATGTCAGCTCCATGAGTCTTTGTTGCTTTCAAGGTCTCATTCAGTAGCCTGGTACACCAGCCTGACTTTCGCGATGTATGAGATACACGGCATGTCAGTCTGGGTTCCCTCCATTGGAGACTGATTTCCAACTCGAGACGAGAGGCGGGATTTATCAGAAACACACAGCGACGTCTGCCACCAGGCGGGTGAAGCGATTTAAGCTGTATAACCAACTTTATTGACGATGTTTAGCTAACAGCGGTAGCTCGGTGGCAGCATCATCAGAAGACAGTGACACAAATAGATTAATGTGTTTGTTTATTATGACACCGTGTAGTAAGAACGAATATTACGCTCACATTTTTAACACAGAAATCTATTTGTACTGTTCTTTGAGATAAATCATTGCTATTTATATTATTTTCTTAGGTTAGCACTAGCTGGACTTGCTAATAAGCCGCTAGGCTGCTACTTATCTTTCTCATTTTCCGACGACACGAGCACGAACTGCTTCTCCAGTTTCCATCTTCTCTGGTCCAGCTGAACGTTCCCAAACACAGTCTTCTCTCACCAAGAGAATAGTTGTTATAATGAACTAAAATCAGAACAGCGCCGGGTTCCAGCTCCTTCCTCCTCCTTCACTCGGCTCTCTGACGTCCTGGAGCTCAGACACGATGTGACCTGATGTGCACAATCCATCTTCGTAGTTGATCATCCGAGAGAAATGCGTGAAAACTGATTGTAGGATTATATTATTTAGCAGACGAGGTCGGCTCTTCACCCCCGCTGAAACTTGCAAGATGCTTTATCTCATCATACTATTGTTATATCAGCCTGCTCAGTGCTGGATGCTCTTACTTTCTTAACCGGAAGTTCTCTAGAAAGCGTCGCACATTAACCCTGTTGACAACGTTTACATTCCTACACGTTGATGAAAAGTAATACCCATAGCAGGTTTGAATATAAATATTAGTTCGAACTTTTAAATGTTCGAATTATATTCGAATAACAAAAATCGGAGTCAAAGCCCTACCTCCCAATATTTTGCACACTTTGGCAGAAAACACCCAGGTTGTATATTCATCTACAGCAGACATGCAAAATGGATGGCGGGGTTGTTTTTTCTGTTAACAGGCGCCCTCCTTGTGCCCTTTTTTGTAAATCAGCTCTGGCCGATTATTGCGTGTGCAATGAAGATAGCACTCCTTTCAGTTCGCGCAAACCTTTCGTAAATCAGGGCTATTTAGCCTTATTCACTAGCAGTTCTTATGAAAAAATTTGTTGTTAAAAGTACATTGTAAGACTTACTGATATCTAGTGGTAAATATGGGTATAGCAATGACTTCATAAGTCAAGCACTGCTGTGAATGTACAGTACGTTTGTTTGTCAGTGACCAAAATTCTCCCAGACAATAAGATGTTTACATCTGTGAGTGGATCCAGTGGTATTAGGTGTAGCAATGAATGTACTACAGGTAACTGCTTTTAATGCCTTTTAAGGCATTACTTATCCCAAACAATGCTCTAACTCACATTAAACAAAGCTGGTACAGCGGTTTTAAAGTTCAGAGCGTTCTCATTTCACACACATTGTTTAGTCCATTTAGGGACACTGTAGTATCTACCATTGACTTTTGGTTTGGTTACATACTGTACTTTTAAATCCCACTTACGAACTTGTTATGAAAATTAAGCATTCACCAAAATCTTTGATTTTGAATCTGTTCTTAAGAAGAAAATTCTATAAACACTGAGGAGGACTTGTAAGACCAACTGAGCATCGACATGTGAGAACAAAATCAGTGATGTTTTCTGCCGTTCAGCTCATTAAAAAAAAAAAAAAAAAAAAAAAACTACAGTGATGGTTCTTGTTGGATTTTTTAATAACTTTTGATGAATTACAAAGCATCTTGTCATTCTAACCCCGGCTTTACACCTGGTCCGTGACGTGAGCGCAGCGCAGCGCAGCGGCTTTGCTGCGACTTCCTCGGCGCGAGCATTTACACCGTTCACTGTGCAGCCGCGCAGCGCACCCGCGAGTGCACCAGCTGTTGTTGATTGGTGACATCACGAAACCAGGAAAGGACTGCTAGATCGCCTGTGATTCTCATCCAAATGGTTCATTTTGTCCACATGTTCATGCGTCATTGTTTTTTATTTCACTGTAACCTTGTGGACACGGAGATGCTGTCATGTTCAGATAGTTCAGCAGTTTAAAAGCTGCACGGTGGCTTTTGTTTAGGAAGTTACCGGATATTTTACTCTGAACCTGTGTCTGACTTCCTGTCTGGTTCGATCTGAACTACTGATATTGACGCGGTGTCGGTGCGTGGAGCGTCCAAAATAGAGCTGGCGCGTATCTGTAGCGCAGCGGCACGGCATGCCGGAGCGACGACGGACCGCTCACGCGCCGCAGCGTGAGCAATATGTTTCACACCATTGATTACATGGGCGCGATCCGGTGCGCAGGGCGCGCCGCTGCGCTGCGCTCACGTCACGGACCAGGTGTAAAGCCGGGGTTAGATAAATACCAGTATTTTGCAAATCACATTTATAATTTCCTTTGGAGGAAACTTCATTTCATTCATTGGAGACGGTAGAGTGACAGACTGTGGGTTTTCCAAACCCCGTCACAGACGCCAGATCTGTTTTCTCAACCCCAGCAACATAACTCAATAAATCTCCAACTTTCCTTTGACTCCAAGATCCACCTCCTGAATGTGTTAACTTATTTAATAATCAAAATGAATTACAACTGTGTTTCTGATATAATGCTAAAGTTTAATTAAGTTTTTTTTTGTTTTGTTTTTTTGTCATGGCCACCTGGTTAATATCACCCGTCTGACTCAGTGGTGGATTTATTGGATAAACCACTCCCTCCGTTGGCAAACTGCATCTTGAAGTGATGCCCCAGGGGGTTGTGTTAAGCTCAGCTGGATGACCAGCTGCCCCATGTACAGAGGCTAATGGTCCGGCCCAGGTTTGATTCTTGGCCTTGGACCCGTTGCTTCATGTCATCCCACATTCTCTGACCCCTCTTTCCTGTCTATCACTATCAAATACAGGCCACTGAACCCCCCCCCCCCCAAAAAAAAACCCCTTAAAAAATAAAGATGCCCCAGCAGGTGAAATTTTTAAATTTTTTTTCAATAACAACAGAGGGTAAGATGTGTGATGATAATTCATTCTGTGGCATACCATTTTCTCCTTTATGTCTCCCTCACATCAGCGGACATTTTAAAGATTTTGAAAAGACTCCTGGAAGACCACCATCTCACACTAGCTCACATCTAAAAACAGTTTTTAGTCTCAGACTGAGATTTTACAAAGACTGGGAATCTTTCATTTACAAAACTACAACTAGATTCTTTCAGCATTTTTTCCCATCATGCAATTTGTTCCCATCATAATCATAACAAAATATTTTATTTGAAAGCACCTTATCAAAGCATACAAAGACACTATAAAAACAGAAAATATACAAACGGTAACTAAAACACCAAAAATGCAAAACATAATCTGCTCTCTCTAACCCGGGAACATTCAGAGTTAAGCATGTCTGTGCAGCATCTATGTTTATTTAGTTTTTAGTCAGTAATTTGATTGCTGCTGCGTGTTCTGCAGTAAGATATGACAGCACAGGTTCGCATGGCATTCTCTGTGAGTCACGTGACAACTTTTACATTGAAGTTATCACATGTCGCAACTCTGCACTTCTATGGCTCTGGTCAATGTATTATGCAACTGAGTATTGACGGAGGTCGGCACTTGTTTCTGCTGCTGTCTGAGCTCATCCAGCTATTGGCTGTTGATTGTGTTGCATCGCTGCTACTTGCAATCAGATTAAACACATTTGAATTTATTGCAAGCCCAAGACGAGGAAAAGATTGCTATAAAACAGCACAGATTACCATCTCAAACTTGACGATCGACGTCGCGGGGGCAGATTTACTAAAGACCTTCGGTCTTAAGTCTGCAATGGTGAAAATCGTTTGGTGTGAGCCCGGCATTAGACATTACACTGCAAAGATTTACATCCTGGCACACTCAGACTGCAGGCTGCTGTCCAAGTTCAGGAGGAATTAATCATCAGTTTTTAGTCTAAATTAGTTTTTATATCATTTGAAGCTCATCATGTGATTATTTGAAACCAAGTTAACACTTAAAAAAAGAGCGCTTATCTTAGCGGTTATTATTATTATTCATTTTCATCCATTCTTTTATCCTTGTTATTTTCCTGACAGTTTCACCCATAGACAGTTGGGTTTCACCCCAGTGTGTCTTTGCATAGATAAATGGCAAAAAAATGCCCATAAAAAGGTTATGAAACATGCCGTGAGCAAAGTAGGGTCAGCTGGTCTGTCCTTTCAGTTTACAAGAGATTGGCATTAACCAATTTAAGATGAAAAATAGGAACAAACAACTCAGCAGTCTATGAACATGTTGATAAATCTGACTGAGGGTTTTCATAAAAACAACTTCTTAAAGGATTAGTACACCCACAGAATGATGGGCGTTCATTTTCTACTCGCCCTCATGCTGAGCAAGACTATGGAGCACTTTTTTAATATCTCAAATGCAGCCAGAGGTCGGACAGGTTTTTATTTTCCCCCCAACTTTGATATTATGGAGTTCACCGGCGACTGTTCCAAAAAGGTCCATAAAAGTCCACAAAAACTTGGCAATATTCCTCCATACTGCTCGTCCAATGTAATCCAAGTGTCCTGAGTAGGTAGCGTCCATAATTTACTCAAATGACGTCATTTAGTATATTTTCATAGCCTAAATAGTAGTACATCTAGCTGCCGCAAAGTGCGCCCGTGCGAGTTTACGACACTATAGAAGCCACGGCAGACGAGATCACGTGTTCTCTTTTTCTTTTTCTTTGTTTTAAATCAATAGCAAACCCCTCTTCTGTTTGTCCTGGTTTGTTGGCTGCTCGTTCACTAGCACAATGTAAACGGCAAGTTTCTTCTTCTAGGCTTGCATTATCGGCAGAATAGGCGCTGAATGCTGCGGCTTCTGTAGTGTCGTGAACTCGCAGGTGCGGCAGCTAGATGTACTACTGTTTAGGCTATAAAAACATACTAAATAATGTCATTTCCAGTAAATTATCGCTACCCACTCAGGACACTTGGATTACATTGGATGAGCAGTATGGAGGAATATTGCCAAGTTTTTATGGACCTTTTTGGTTCAGTCATCATTAATCTCCATTATTTGAATTGGGGGAAAACAAAACCCTGTCTGATCTCCAGCTGCATTTGAGATGTTAAAAAAAGTCTTGCTCAGCATGAGGATGAGTAGAAAATGACAGAACATCATTCTGTGGGTGTACTATTTCTTTAAGTACAACTTAAGGGTACATTTAAAAAGATTCATGAGAAAATATTGGTGAATGAGGCCCATTGATTGGCCAGGACTGAAAACAGAAATCCAGCCAAGTTGATGCAGTGTTGGGCTTTCTGTTTATATTTTGGTGTTCATGATACAGTTTTAACAAAGAGCTGCCCAGACTGAGTAGCAGGAGCGACAGCGAGCTATCTAGCATGTTGCTCTCGTAGATGCTCATTTTTAGCTGATGAGGGTGAGCACCTGGAGCACAGCCAACCTGAAGGAACCCTCTTTTGTTTACATTTATCTAAACACTATTGTTCTAAACGGGTGTTAGATTGTTCTTTGTTGTCAGGGAAATTAGCGCCATGTAATGATTAGGGTGAGCAAGCACTTTCCTTTTATCCTATGCTACATTTTAACATTCATGTGAAGAAAGAAAAAAGAACTATTTTGTATGAAATTTCATCAATAATTACAGATAAAAAAGACAAATAGTGATTAAATCCATTGTCTGACAAATGAGCATAATCGGTGCATGAGATAAGCATTAAATAACAAAGAGCGCAGCTAATTACTGCTGCACAACGCAAGAAGTGTCTTGCTGCACATTATGAATGAAATATTCAGTTTGTTCACCGTTTTTCACATTCAGCTGATTTTTATGTTTTAAACTTTAGGACAAACTCACATTTTCCAAAGTGGAAAGGTTCTCCCCCCGGTGAAGCCGCAAAGCTCAGTACAGAGTGGCAGAAGTTGATTGAGTTGAGGGTGTGAAGCTCTGTGAGGCTTTTCAAGAGATGTTCCCATGGGTTGTCCCATGGCTCAGCAATATGCCGGGGGCCACTCCAGCTTCAGCTGACAGGGCCCCCCTCAGGCCCCGGTGGCTGCCAGGATGAAGAGAATGCTCTGAGTAGACGTGCGGTGACAGGAGCTGACGTGGTCGTCTGCGTCCGTCTCAGCTTTCATTTCCTACGCTTTGCCATTGATCCCTCAGCTGGGTGACATTAGTGACACTCTCTTTTAATCTGCTGCAAAGAGCTTGGCCTGTGGAGCACGTCTCCTGAGGATGAGAACAAACCCCTTAGCTACAGGGGCCCAAATGGAAACCATCACTTTTTCCTGGCTTGCTTTAAGGAAAACCTCTACCCAGTGACACGTCTGGATCTTGGTCTTGTTTTGCTTTTATAAGAGATTCCCAAGGGGGGCAAATGAAAGCTTGGCAAAGCAGAGACAAGCAGAAGTGAGCAAATTGCAAAAAGAAGTGCGTAGAAAGGATGTGTTATTATCAGGGATGATAATGATCAGAAGAAATTGTTAGAATCCATTATTCTACAGGAAGAGGCTGGTATATCATTTTCTGATGAATATTTAAAGCAGGAGAGCGCTTTCAATTTAAACTTTGAGGCGCTTCCCTCTCGCAAACAGCCACCTTCTTCCGTGCGTTGTCAAAGCAGTTTGACATATTGTTTCAGGAGCGGGAAGGAGAGGTTGTGCTGGTGTAGACACAAGCCCGCATTTGGTGAGCGAAATTAAAGGTCATTTTGAGAAAGTGAAAATTAATGTGAGCTATCAATTTCAGCCTTTAAAAATTGTGACATATTTCAGCCTGACACATCTTAATTAGGCCATCAATAGTATGGCAACAGTGGCTAATGGTGCAGAGGACACAACCAGGATAAGTTACTTTCACACATTTAAAAGGAATTGTTGATGCTGTAAATTTTTAAACTGATTCAGAAAACATGATTTATTCTGTCATTATTTGCCGATTCTGTTAGTTACACGTACACCCTTACAGTATCAATATCAATACTAACTTTTAGTTATTTTATCCCTTGGATTTTGTCTTGTATGCGATTGCGAGTCATCTGCAAGGATCTAACCACTGTATATGATTTAATTAAGTTTTCCCCTTGAAAAAGATTAAAAACAATCTACCACCAGCAGATTTTGGTTTTCCGAAGCGGGAACCTTCTTCATCAGCGCCACATTCTTCAAACTGCTCGGCTTCCACCCATCCCCTTCTTTCCAGGGAATAAATAAGATAAGGGAGAGCAATGAACGCATCCATCATTCAAAGTGGAAAAGGGTAATTTAGCTTGGCCCTCCTGACAGCTTTACAACTTTGTACGCTATTCTATTTTAATTGGCAATCATGAATTAACTGAATGAGAGCCCTGTTCACTGCCAATGTCTTTCTCATTGCAGCTTTTAATTGGGTTGACTTGATGAGTTCCTGAGATAAAACCAGACAATATATTCTCATGATTGGCACCTCGTTTGTTGCCATATAATTAGGCAGCAGACAAATCAAGCACACGACTGTTTCCTCCTCAGATGGACCGCATCCTTTCATCAGAAACGTCTCAGGACTGAAGGAGTGCGTGTGGCAGAGTTTCATGGGTCACGTGACAGACGTAGTGCTGAATTTACATGGACGTTTTGCCTGTTGTCAGAAGGCTTTAATCTCTCATTGATCTGCCACATTTGCATTTATCTTGAACAATTGTAGATCTTCTAGAATGAGGTCATCTTCTCAAAATGCCCTCCTCCAGTGTAGTGTGGTTACAAAGGAAGCAATCATAAGCCGCAGTAATCTGATTTTAAATACATGTGTGCCTACTCCATAAGACCACTGAGGTTTTTTTTTTTTTTGGTTGCTGTTTCTTAATGATTAAGACGATCCCTACGGCTTTTTTAGACTCACCCTACACTTTTACATTTAAGGTCAAATGTTCAAAGCTTCCCTCCATTCGCGCTCCATTTTAAAAAATAGGAAAAAAGAGGAATTAAACATTAATGGGCTGATGAATAAATATTTTGTGTCTCCAGGACTCAGCACTTTCTACCATTCCTGTAGCTGGCTTAATTAAGTCTTCCTGAAGCCTTTAGTAAATTAACTCATCTTTTTCAGTGTCCTTCGACATTGTTTTTCTTTTTTTCCCTGCTTCTTATTTCTCAGTTTCCTTTTTTTTCCCCAGTCAAAATTAGTTAATAGCTCTTTAATGCAGCATTGTGCCACATGAAGGGATGCATAATAATTCGACCTTAGAGTCACTATTTTGACTTACAGTGCAGTTTTTTTCTTTTTTCTTTTACTTCAAATGGAACTCACTTTACTCGCTTGAGGCAAAAGCTCACTTGGGATTTTTTTTTTTTTTTTTTTTTACTTTTTTCCAAATAGCATGTGAATCTCTTCGAAGTATAACACTCAGATTTATGATATTAGGAATACAAGCCAGGAAGGAGCATTCAGAATTTTGGTTTGGGAAAAAGATGTCTGTTTTTCTCGCTTGGAGGCTGCTGTCCTGGGCCTCACTTGTGTATTTTCTCGCCTGTCTTATAGAGACAAAGCTCCTCCAGAAAAGAGCGTTCTTGATATATTATTGAATGTTTCCTCCTTTACTAAGCCAGATCGAGGTTTTAGGCATGAAAGTGCTTTTATCTTTGGTCTTCAAATGCTTCAACATAGGGGAAAACTCTGGTCTAATTTCCGTTAAACTAATAATCTATAATACCCTGAATCTGAAACAATAATAAGTTAATAAGTTAAACTGGGGGATACAGAAAACTGGAAACAAAGAGATCCTGGCAAAGTAACGTTGGACCTTGGGGTATGGGACCCCTGGAATATGATTAGGAGGAGGTGGAAAGTAAGAGCAATGGAAACACAAGGCTCTGGGAATATGTCATTTATGACATTGGGACAGGGAACATTGTTGACACGCAACAACATTCACAACAGGACTGCAAGAGGCCAAGTAAACCTGGAAATATTGAGCAATAGGAATTCAAGACCCTAAAAACACTAGTTCTTGGGAAGATAAAAATCATAGAACAAAGAAACATGGAAATAAATGACTCTGGGAAGAGAACAATGGCAATGTTGAATGCTAGATAACTCTGAGGCTCTGATTTACAAAAGGTTTGCATGTATAAATGTGATGTATCAATCATTAAACGGATTGCAGTGGCTATTATTGCACCTACAGTAGCACATCTGAAAATCAGGTATTACAGTCTGTGGCAGTTTTACGCATTAATGGTTGTAATAGGAGCAACAACATCACTGCAGGACAGACATGCAGCACTGGGTCCAAATCAGTAGCGGTGAGGGCAACCGCTAATGATTTGGACCCAGATCATTAGCGGTCCCGCATTTGTCATGACTGATTGACAGCTGCTTGTCCCACAGCTGTCAATCAGTCATGGCAACAGTAATGAAAACTTTAATTTTTCATTACTTAAATCAATAACAATCAACACGGCTAACATAGCTATTTAACATGTACTTATAGATCAAAACATTTGCAACCATTGTAGCTTAATGGTAGTTAAAGCTGACATTAATTATGTCTTTTTAGCTTCCTTTTTCGCCAAATTCCGATTTTTAGATCAGCTCAGTGTGCTTCTCCTCCAGACCACAACGACTGCGCTCAGCTGCTGGCATTGTTTCAGAGTGCAGGGCTCCATGCGTAATGTCATTTGTTCCAACAGCAACTCCTCATCCATGTCCTCGTAAACTGGCTCCTTCTTAAGCCAGGATCAGACTACACGATTTTTTTCATCGCTCACAACGGTCGCTTTGTCAGATTAACAGACACTGTCATAAAATCAGACGGTGTCTTGTTACTCGCGAGCAGTCACACTCCAAGAATGGCACTAGAAACAACAACCGTCTGACCATCGCGTGGTGGTACAAGAGACAGCACAAGACGGGGACGCAGGACAAGCAGTTGTCAATCAGTCATGGCACAGACGCACATGGAACATGCCACAGGACATGTCACACTAGGCGGACAAACCCAAGAAATGCATTTTTCAACTGAATCTGTCCATAATAGAGCACAATATGAATTGAAATTGTAATTTACAACAGGGACAAGCATTATTTATAGCTACGTGTTTATAAATTTACACAAGCACTACACACAGTCGAGAGCATGTGTAGATTTTGTTGGTAGCTACGAACAGATCAGAGCTACTAAAATGTTGAGGAATGCGAGATTCGTGTAAATTTACATCTACGAACAGTTTACACACAAACTTGTTCTGCTCACGTTTCATGAATGAGACCCAGTATACGCAATCTATTCACGCCGTAAACAAATCAAAGCTCTTCCAGTTCCAAGGTTCCAAGGGTTTTATTTTTCTGAGCCATTTATAATGTGTGTGAACTATAGACAAGTTATGTGTTCTTGCCCTATAAAAGAATCTTATTTTAATCTTATTTAATATAAATTTATTGGTTTAATCTTATCTACATGTATTTTTCTTGTTAAAACGAAACTTGGAATTCAAACCAAAAGACGAACCAAACTGAATTCTGTACAATGTTGTACACATTACTGTATTAGTATGGTACAACCAGAGTTGGCTAAATATCCAAACAACATTTTTAAAGTTGTACTTCCATGGTCATTTCATTAATATTTCTGTGTTCTCCATTATTATTGAATGCATTCTGCAACGTTTCTGTTTAAAAAAACCTTCTGGTTGCTTTGTATCCAGCTGTATTTGTATACTATAAGAGAGGCTTGTGGTCCAACAGCAGGCTTTTCCGGGTCCTTTTCATGAATTTCCGTCTGATTGGCTGCCTGCCATCAGTGTATGAAGGAAGCTCCGCCCTCCGCTCTTATTTCATTACAGACAGGAAATAGAGCCGACAAACAAGTTTGTTCCGCATTGCTAACAAACAGCTAGCTAATTAGCTTCTCAACTCCGAAGCTACAGTCGTGCTGTCTCCACTTCTAGTGTGTAGTGGAGGGTTACCTACCTTCCAATGGACAGATATAAACCCCACGTGGGATACGCTATTTGCAATGTGACGTCGAACTGCGAGGCTGTTCCCGATTCGCTCTTTTCTTCGCATTGTTTCTCTGATAAGAAAGCACAGCCGACTGGGGGGAACGCAACGCTAGCAAGTCAGCATGTGTAAGTAAACAAGGGGAAACCCTCCGTATTTCAGAAGAAGCAAGTTAAACGGGTTTTCAGTGGAAGGAGGCCTTTAAAAAAGATGATGACAGCTACATACATGAATAAATAAAGCATGCAATAAATAAAAGTTTATAGCTTTATGAATTAAAGCTCTACTGGTACATTAAAGGTACAGTAGTCAGCTGCCTAGAGGTTTAGGTTTTGGAAAGACAGGAAAGAAAAAAAAGTGTGTGTGTGTGTGTGTGTGTGTGGGTGTGTGTGTGTGTGTGTGGGGGGGGGGGGGGGGGGGGGGGTGGTCTGTTAAACTCTATGAAAATACAGTTTGTGGAGAAATCCATATTTTAGGCCTGCAGTGTCTGGTCATGCCGAGCTATAAATCGCTGCTGCTGGGAGGTGTTTGGCGATTGGTCAATTGATTCTGTATCAGTCGGACATTTCTCCCTCAGAATGCAGGTCCTAATTGTCTGTTTCTCCATCATGTGTGCCTGTAAAAGACATTTTTTGTCATTTCATCACTTTATCCCGAATATCACCTGCTGTCAATCTGGTGTTTTTAGCTCATACGGTTCCTTCCTCTTTCTCCGGCCTATGCTCTCTCCTCAGATCCCGCCTTGACACATCTGCCGGCAAGTGATAAATGTAACGTTCCTCCTTCAGAAGATCATTATATGTCAGGTCCTGCTGTGATGGCGGAACGTCATGGCAGAAAGTCAATGGTGTGGGGGGAGGGGTAGTGCAAAGTGAAGGAATCACACAGTGGAAGAGCCTGCTGGGAAGGATCAATGACTCATCTAACACCCGCATGCCCACTGCCGAACCAGGCAAGACCACTCATCCCGCTCACACACTCCCTGCCTGGTGATGAGGTAGTCCAGCTGCTGGGAGATGAGCTCCCACAGCCAGATGCAACTGCTTGTGGTGATTTGTTGATGTAATACAAGGAAAGGTTGTGACAAAAATTTGGAAAGTTGACAGCACTCTCACATGAGATTTTATACTTTCAGGCCAAAGCAAAGAGAAAAATCAAATCAGATTCTGAAATAGACAGCAGCTAAACCATAAGATAGCATGAATACCAGGTCGTAGATCGTAGATTTTTTTCATCCATGTGTATTTTTCATTAAGCATTGCTTAAAAATTCAATGTTTAAACAACTTTTAGCTCTCATGTAAGGCATTTAACATGCAAAACAGCCTTTATATAAAGCCTCAAAATCGTTTTATAAGGGCTGTTTCTAACTAGATAGTCAGGAAATGGAAGAATGCCAAATATGCTCTTACTATATGAAGATGTATGTACTGCATTTCGCTCACCATCTAAAAACAAATACTTAAAAAAGCAGAGTTGTAAAAAACCAAAGAATGTTGTGAGAACAGAATCAGCAGAACAAGATGCAAAATTACTTCAGGCAGAGCTCAAATCTGCAAACTTGTATTTGTGTTTGACCTTTGAACATGGATATTAAATCACTCTTATCTATTTGTGTCTCTTGCTACACGAATCATCTTTCAAAGACGTGATTTCAGGTTATTTTTCTTCCCTCCGTCACCCTCCTGTATCTGCTACACTTCTCGGTGCAGCATCACAGCTGTGAGGTTACAGAGATTAAAGAGGGAAAGTAGATAAATTAAGTCTTTAAAGAATAGCTTGACATTTTGTCATAACAGATTATTCAGCCACCATTCCTGGACAAAACCAGCCAATCCTTGCATAAAAGACACAATATGAACATTTTCATATGCAGGAAGATCAAGTCACTATGGATACCACACTGTGTTTTTCTAACTGTAGTTGGAATATGAAATTAAAGCGTTTTTTTTTCTCTCTCTCTTTCTCTTTTATTACTCTTTTATCTTTAGTTTTGTTGCCCCATTTTAAAAACATTTCATGGTTAAACAGAAGTTGTCATTAAAAGTGAATAGAAGACAATTTGCTGTACTTTTATAGTCGATATTCAAGGCTTCTCAGAACTTATTTTATCATTTAGTCAATTTAGCAAATTTTTCTTTACTGTTTATACCAGTAATCTTTTTATGAATGAATGAATGATTGAATGAATGTTGTGAACAAAATATTAGTTTCTGTGCAAAACAATTACCTCTCTGGCCAAAGCTTAGTCAATTATAAGAAAATAAGCATTGGTTTTTAGAACACCATCTGAGTTGACAGAGGCTCATACACAGATGCATCTTGTATAAAAATCATGTGTAGCATGCTGAGTTTTTTAACTTTTAGACAGGAAATGACACATACTGTTTATATTGTGATCACTGTACTGAATGGTGGAATTGTTTGCTTTGCTTTCTCTACTTTGAGCACTTAAAGGGACTAAAGGCAGGAATTGGGAAAGAATAAACATGCATGTGCACTTTTTTAATGCTAATGGGTGATGAAGCGTTACAAAACAAACAAAACAAAAAGATAAGCCCTCCCACATCTCTCTCCGTTGCCTTGAACAGGCTGTGTGCTGCATAATGTGCTGTGTAATGGGCTCTATGCACAGCTCCACTACCTCCTGGGGTCTGTTGCAAGAAGCAGGTTTAATAAAAACCCTGAGTTGTTTAACCCTTAAATTAGGGAAACTCTGAGTTTTCCGTAACACAAAGGTAGGTAACTGAACCCAGGTAAAGAGGAGTAACTCTAGCCTGTTTCATGAAGAGAGGGAACTTAAACTCTAAGTCAGTTACCATAGTAACAGACTCTCTGAAACTAACCTGGTCGGGAGCAGGTTAATGTGGAGAAACCTTGAGTTTCTAACTGTCTCCGCCCACCTTCAGCCACACTCGCTGTTTCATTTCCTCATTCATTCAGTCAGCATTGAGTTTTGGCTGCTGCAGCTTCAAATAAAACATTAAAAATAAATCAGTCGGTAGGTTACAGACATGTTCTTTTGATAAGGATTTCATGGATGAAGATGCAGCATGACTGCAGAGAGTTAAACATTCGGAGATAGTTGTCAGACCACGGATAGAAGTTCTTTCATTTCCAACAATTGTCATTTCTGGCGTTACAGTTAGACAATTATCTACATACACAAGCTGATCCGTCCATACAGTACATTCGTTATATCACCATCCGGTGACAATTGGAGGTTCTGTCTCTCTGTTTCCGAGAGATAGTTTGGCCTGATTATCTGACCCTATAACTGTCTCTGTCTCTGGGTAAATGGACATGGTGCATGTCTGTCATGCAGAGAGCTGGGGTTTGATCCCAGGTGGTATTTTTTCATGTTGCCATACGCTTTCCCCTCAAAGTAGACAGGCTATTGTTTATTGTCCTGCGTTCTTTCGCAAATAGAGATGCAGGGGATTTGAGATGGTTATATTTAATTTTAATGCTGCCAACAAGACCGCTTCTCCCCCGCGGGACCACACCCAAGTTAAATAAATAAAAGCATGCAATGAAAGTACAGAGCTGGATTCGGACATCAGCCTCTGTGATGGAAGGCAGGTGTGCAAATCATTCCACCATACAGGCAACATATGCACAAAGTCACCTGGAATCATAATGACAGGATCCTAGACTGTCGCATTACCAATAATCTGTTCTGCCCTATAACATCACTGTGATTGTAAAGGACAGCATTTAAACTTAAATCTTCTCCCACACCGTCTTTCTTTCTTTCTTTTGCAGCAGCAGTTCAAACTCACCATATGAGGGTTTGGAAGTAATAGTTCCATTCAATGGTGAACGCAGCCCCGCCCTCACGTCTACGTTGCCATGGTGACTCGTGGAATTGGGGCTCCATTGATGCTGGCTTTTTATCATGGTAACGCAAGTGTAAAACCCCAGGTTGAACTACCCTGAGTTGATTAAACCAACTCAAATTAGCTGTTCTGGGACTGAAATCTCAGAGTTTCGTTTCTCCAAGTAGATGAACTCAGAGTTCAGGGTTACACTCAGAGTTTGTTGAACCTGGGGTCTGTTGCACAGAGCAAGTTTAATGAGAACCCTGAGTTGTTTAACCCTGAAATTAGGGAAACTGAGAACACAAAGGTAGGAGTTTATACATACATTTACTCACTGGTAAAGTTTCTGCGTCATTTTGAGTCCTTCGGAGGATATAAGTTGATTCACCCTTTGGTGTACATCCAGTAATAATGGCGGAGACGGGACAGCGACTATATAAGACATTATCTGCAGCAAAATAACTTCATTTCATCAATGCTTTAAGTAGAATGTGAATCAAGTTATATCTTCCAAAGGACTCAAAGTGATGCAGAAACTTTACCGGTGAGTAAATGCACTACTCCTGGCCCTCTATAGCATAATGTTGCCATATGGCAACAAACACTTTTTCATCATTTTCTAAAAAACCTGTGATATAAAATGTATGTTTTTACAGTTTATTGTAAAAAGCAGGCTTTTACTTTGTTAGAAATGGAATGTATAAGTTCACATGACCAGGATATCCTTTTTGCCAGTCCTTTTTTGTCATGGAAATTAACAAGTGAACATCACCAACTTGGGGCTACAGAAGATTGCGTTTATTCTGAATTTTGGAGAAATTTTCATCAAATAAAAAACTGAAATAACTATCTGAGGTAAGTAAACTTTAATTTTATAACATTAAATTCAGTTTTGAGATTAAAAGTTTTTTGTAAAATGCTAAAATACACTTGTTGCCATTTGGCAACTGGATGCAAATATGGAAACGTCCTAGTGCATTCAATCAAATTGGCACACATTGACTTGCATTGCGTTATACTACTCTGAGAATGTTTACAATTTTTGCTTATATTTTGAAGGTAAATACATATGTTTTTTTGTTTTTTTTTTCAAATATTTTGTGTTTTAAGTTTTTTTTTTTTTTTTAAGTTTTATCTGTAAAATATTGTCACATTTCCCATGTCCCATTGTTTCACACCCCAATGTTTTGGCAATCTAGAACAAGAGCATGGGGGGAGTGGATCTTTGGATTCTTTCACCACCATCTATCGCACCAAAATCCAGTCCAAGAAATGGTACCACCGCACTGTATTCCACATGCTTGACTTGACCCTGGTAGAGGTGTGGCTGCTTGACAGAAGAGACTGCCAGTCCTAGACACCTGTGGTTGCCCATCTCCCACTGTTGGACTTCAAAATCCAGGTAGCCTCATGCTTGTGCATGGAAAGCAAGGTGAGCAAGAAGAGGAACAGTAGACCTTCACAAGCTGTCGTTGTGGAGAAAAATAAAAGATTGCCGAAAAGCTTTGTCTCACCAGTTCCAGTCCACAGAGACAGCACTGACCACTGGCCCTGCAAGGGGCATTGTGAGAAGCAAGTGCTCCAAGTGTGCAGTTTTCCTGTTTCACTGCTGAGAGGAACTGCTTTGTTGACTTTCTCAAGGCATAAAGAGAAAGAAATTAAATAGCAAAGCGACTCAGTGAAATGAAATTAAACAAAATGAATGAATGATGTTCCAGGATCTGAGTTGTTATCACTAGATTTCAAATAACTGTTGAAATTGTATTATATTTTTACTGTATAAATGTTTTTTTAAACATTTCACTAAGTATGAAATGAGTTTGTTGAATCTTGTTTTACATAAAATGAATTTTTGGTAAAAAATGTTGATTTTATGGTACTTTCCATGACTGCATATTGTTGCCATATGGCAACAATTTACCAACGAGCCCTCTCTAAACTGTTTGTAAAGAATTTTTTAAATATATTTGTTATATAGCTCACTTTAAGTAATAAAAACATGGAAAACATTTTTTACTATGGTTAAGTAACATTTCATGCAATAGAGGGCTAGAAATAAGGTCCAGGTCGAAAAAAAAAGAAACTTATCTTTTAAACCCTCGGTCAGTTACCATAGTAACAGTCTCTTTCAAACTAACCTGGTCGGGAGCAGGTTTATGTGGAGAAACCCACTTTCAGCCACACACATTCAGTCAGCGGCGAGTTTTGGCTGCTGACGTCTCAAATAAAACATGTTAAAAATAAATCAGTCGGTAGGTTACAGACGTGTTCTTTCTGTCAAGATTTAATGGATGAAGATGCAGCATGACTGCGCAGAGAGTTAAACATTCAGAGATTGTTATCGAACCAAGGATAGAAGTTTTTTCATTTCCCAACAGTTGTCATTTCTGGCGTTACAGTTTCACATCACAGTTAGTTATCTACACACACAAGCTGATCTGTCCGTATATTTGTGATTTCACCAGCTGTATGTGACAATTGGAGGTCCTGTCTCTCTGTTTCCAAGAGATGCTTTGGCCTGATTATTTGACCTTACAGCTGTTTGTCTATGGGTGAATGGTCAAGGTGCATTTCTGTCATGCAGAATGCTGTGGTTCAAACCCCAGTGGGAAGCCATATGCGTTCCCCTCAAAGCAGATAGGCTATTGTTTATTGCCCTCCGTTCTTTCGCAGATTTTTTTCTTTCATTGGAGGTGCAGGGCATTTGGGAAATGCGACAGTTATATTTTATCTTAAAGGAGCTGTATCATGTTTTCAAACGTTCCAAAAGTCAAATACAGGCATTTATAAGCTAAATATATTGCCATAGCTACTATAGAAACTACTCTGGTGTAAATATTAGTTTTTCTATGCGTCTTATTTCCAACACAGAAGTAAGATGGCTGACTGTACTGAACCACGGAGCTCTCGACCAATTGCAGCATGTTTTACACCCATTTCATGACGTCACCCCGGAAGAGACACTGATTCTGAAGGGTTACAGAATTGTTCTTAACACTGGCACCGGCAGCACTCGCATAGATTTTACTTGTAAACATTGATGGATAATCGGACTCTGATCGACGGGATAAAACAGACCAGCCTGTTATGGAGCTGTATGCGCTCGAACCAGAATCTGATACGGAGTTTGAAGTACACGCAGTACCACAGAAGTACCACAGAGACCCCTGACAAGTAAGTAAATTAGCGAACAAATCATAGGCTAACGGTTAACATTGAGCTAAGAGATGTGTTTGACTCACCGGTGTTGTTGTCTGTCCATGCGCGTTTTTATTGTAGGAACTGCGTCAGGTTTCAGAAGTAATCCCAGAGAAAAAAAACACTTTACTGCCCGAGATTCATGAAGTTGCCAGGAGTGAAGTTCACACACAAAGTTAAGTTTTTTTTCCTGCTCCTGAAGTTATAATCCAACCACTTCTGGCAAGTCGATTCGTCCAGTAAAACAAATAACCTCCCACGCTGAACGCAACCACATTTTTCACAACTTCCCGTCCTCTAGAGCTTAAAAAAAAAAAAAAAATGAAAAATGAAAAAAAAGAAATCTCCTGAACTATGGATCAAACATCTGTTAGCTGATGGCTGCTTGTCTCTGAGGAAATCTTCCTACAGGCTGTTAGTTTCTTCCTCAGAGTGTGTATAGGATTCTCTTGGAGTTTCTGTTCAACAAAGAGGGCGTCTTGCTACGATGCTGCGCATGCGTGTTTGTCGCTTCGTGATTGGTGCCACGTTCATACGCAACGGGATGGATAGTCAGTCGTTTGCAGGGAGGTTGCGCTTGGTTTAAATATTCATGTAATTACTCAAATATGCATGAATGAAGAAAAATAACAATTTAAATCATTTCTTGATGAGGAAATAACACACTGACATGCTGAAAAGCTCTTAAAGGTGCCATGACATCAAATTTCACTTTTCTGGGGTTTTTGTGTATAAAATATTTGTTTTATTGAGGAGGGATATGATATAAGAGAAAGAAAAATACCTTTTTAATTTATTTTTTCTGTTTTTTTTCTCTGAAACAAAAAAATAGACAGCAGGCATATTTACATTTTACTATTATTCTTAATATTTTAAATCACAAACAGCACCAACAAGAAAACACAACCCGCCCCCCCCCCCCCCCCCCCCCCCCCCCCCCCTTTTTGGATGTATAAGGTATTTTGAGTAATGTGGTTTTTTAAAAAAGAATAAAAAAAAAAAAAAGAAAAAAAAGAAGAGGGGAAAAAAAGAAATAATAATATAAAAATTTATTTATTTTTAAAATTTTTATTTTTAAAAATGGATACACATTAGAAGTCAAGGAAGAGCTAGTTTAACTGACATTAGAACCAGACCTCAAAAAAGGTTATAGATAAATAAAATAAGAAATAAAAAAAAGAGAAAAGGAACTAAGAATTCAGTATACGGATAAAATTGTTCACAGAAGGGATGTATGTCAAGTGAAGAAAGAGGTATAAAGTAATAATCTTAATATTTTAAATATTTTAATTGAATAATTAAAATAAATAAACTATATTCAACTATTTTAAATTCTATATTAATACTATATTACATAATATCATATGTCTAATCGTTCCGAGGATAAACTTATAATGTGAAAGAAATAAAAAATAAAAAAGGAGAACAGAAAAAAAAGGGGAGGACGTATAACAAATAGGAACAAGGGGAAGCAATTAACTAATAAATAAACAACCATTACAAAAACATAAATAATCCGACATATTTAAAATAAAACATTATCAAACACATTTACTAATATACCGTCTGCAGTCCAAACTCGCCATATGAGGCTTTAGAAGTTATAGTTCCATTCAATGGCAAATGCAGCCCTGCCCTCGCATCTAGGTTGACATGGTGACTCGTCGAATCGTTGCTCCATACGGGATTATCACGCTTCGTGTTCCTGTTTCCGGAACTTGTCACATTTAAGTGCTTCCTCTTCCGGGCCAGTTCAATAATAGCTGAATCCAATGTCACTGCTCTGTTCCACTTTGTAAATCGAATAAACAACGCCACCCTACTTAAATTTTCATGGATTCCCAACTGAAGCGATGCTAAGGAATTAGTGGATCAAAGCGATTCGACGGGGTGAAGGGCCAAACTTTATAATAAAACAAGGTAGCACGTTTATTTGTAGCCACCGACACGTCAATGATGCAGCTACATTATAGCTGGCATTGGCAGGCTAGCGTTTACTGACGTGCCTAACTTTGTGCGTCTGAAAACACACAAGCATCTGAAAATCGGGTCTGCACCCTCCCATTTCCAGTGGAACAACTAGGGACTGCCAAGAAAAGAGACGGCTCATAAAAGTCTCCGAACTTTATAAGTAAACAAGGTAGCACATTTGTTTGTAGCCGGTGAGACACTACAGCTGACATTAGCAGGCTAGTGTTAGCTGATGTGCTCAACTGCCAATGACAGAGCTAAGGGCATGTCACTGTGTGGGGATAAGCTCATGACTGGATCAGACGCCAGTTACTCAAACTCTCTTTCTCTCAAAAAACAAAACAACAAAATACAAAAAAAAAAAAAAACGGCATATGCAGCACAGAAAAAGAAGTACTCTGTGGTGAAAAGAGCTTTAGATAGTGCACATTTAGATATTAACCAGGGTTAATATTGGTTTGGCTTTCACCCGCTTCCAAGCTCTGAAGGAGAGGCTTGAAGTTGAAAAGGCTGAAGAGCAATGCAGCCATTAGCATGAGGGGAGGGGCTCTCAGTTTGAGTAGTGTTGTTTACAAAGAGAGACGCGGAGGAACTCCGGACTCTGTCTTTAAGGATACAAACCCATTCAGCCCAATTATAATCCAGTTAACTTTAATTTGCTATTAAAGCTGAAGTTTGTTTGTCAAACAGAAACGTTTATACTTGCTACTCTGAGGTATAGTGACAATTTCTTGAATAATTTATGTACACATGTGGGGAAACTTTTTTTAAAAAAAGAAAATCAATAATTTATGAGATTAGATTAATTTTATCGGATCAGTGTAATAGTGGAAATTCTGCCCTTTTTTAGACCTCAGACACAAGAACAGACAGTCAAACCATAGTCATAGTTCAGGTTGAGTTCTAAATTGTCTTGACACAATTTTGTTTTATGTGTTTAAGTATGCTGGAAACGAATGTCCTGTCAGTTTTTTATTGCATTTATTTCAGTTTTACTGCTTAGACTCAAAGTCCCAATCCCCAAGTGGACAGTCAGCATAAAATGTGGACCAGAGGGAATGGCTACGTCACTGTAAGAAGGTTACTGCACCTGGGCAAGAAATTACAAACCCTCCCTGGGGATTTGATGGAAAAAATAGAGACATGTGTAAATCTGTTCTGTTTATCAAGCATGCTCCCAGAATCATAATCAGAGCCCAAAGGGGGAAAACAGCGACTTTATGGTGCATTCAGCTGCAGCTCATGAGCAGGACTGAACCATCAAATGACAGTTTTTATCTTTTCTAAAGGCCCTGTGTAATCAAATATTGATGCTTGGATATTTTGGGGGGTGGGGAGGGGGCATCAAAGACAAAGTCAATATTATTTTTCAGGGATTCCGTATGATTTTATGGTTTTTAAGTCCAATTTTGTAGAGTGTTATGCAGACAAGGTAGCATATTATCATATCAGTGGACCTGACCAATGATTTATTTATTGTTGATTGTTTTGTTTGGCAGGAAATTTGTTAAAATATTGAAGTAGACAAGCTGTGTTGGCCATTTTTATTGAGACTTTTTTAAAAAAAAACTACCTCATATCTTTTTCCCTTAATTGCCTTTGTTGACACAGTTAGGCTTGCATGTATATATAATTGAACACTGGCATAGCTTTTGTGTTTTAGCTACTAACCAAAACATAGGAAGACCAAAACATACTAAATGTTGGCTTGAAATGTAGACCGTCAGGGTTTAGGATTGATAGCTCTGTAGGCTAAATAAGTATCTTTTTAAGTTGGTTAAGTGATCCGCCAACCAACAGATTGATTTGTGCAGGAAATTTGTTAAAATATTGAATTAGACAACGTTGTGTTGGCCATTTTTATAAAGGTCTGAAAAGAGGAAATACCCAGTGAATGGCAGCTGCGTGGATGAAAATGTCTTGTTGCCAAAGGTCAGAGGAAAATGGGCAGACTGGTTCAAGAGGACAGAAAGGCAACAGTAACTCAAATAACCACCACTTACAACCAAGGTATACAGAATTCCATGCACAGCATGTCTAGCCTTGAAGCAGATGGCCTACAGCAGCAGAGGACTACTTATCTATCAGCTTACAAGAAACTGAGGCTTCAATTTGGCCAGGCTCACCAAAATTTGACAAAATTAAATTGGAAAGATGTTGCCCGAGTCTCCATTTCAGCTGTAGCATTCAGATGATAGGGTCAGAACATGCCATGAACAGCATGAAAGCATGGATCCATGTTGTAATGGGGGCATTATCTTTACACACTTTGGGCATCAAAGTACCAGTTCAGCATATTTAAACCCCACAGCCTACCTGAGGCATAGCCAATGGCCTCTATAGTCACTAAATCTCATCATTCTCTTTTTTTCTCTTTTTAACTGCGTTTTAGTGTATTTATTATGCTTTTATAAAATCATTTTGCTGCTCCTATGCTGTACAGAACTTTAATAAACATTACTGTGTTTAAAGTGCTTTAGAAATAAAACAAGATTGAATAGGAGATTTATATCTAATAGACCACCTTGGGGATGTGGTGAAATGGGAGATTCATATCAGCAACAACATGGCACAATCATGTCAATATGGACTGAAATCTCTAAGGAATGTTTCCAACATCTTGTTGAGCCATGTATTGTAAAGGCAAATCTGAAACAAAAAAGGGTCCAACCCAGTGCTAGCAAGGTGCACCTAATAGCTATTCAGTGTAGCTTTCTCTGCTCAAATTCAGCACACTTGATTAGTTTAGCAACACTTCACTTCACTGGACAATGGTCCATAACAAGGATACTCTACAGAGGCTGAGTCAATGATGTGATTCTAATCCTATCAGGTTATTTTTCAAATGTTTTACTTCACCACTTTCGTGGTGGTTTCCAGGAACCTTAAAAGGCAAGTGTTTTTTCCCTGGTACTGGGCTGAAAACACTGTCAAATGCTAATTCAACCAGCTGTTGTTAATCTCTGTAAATCTGTTGTTGCTTGTAGCTTCATATGTCTTGTACAAACTTTGGCTCCTCTCCTTAAAGTCTGCATGAAATCAAATAAGCATACTTACCAAACAGTTAAACAGAAGTTATTTCTCCAGGGTTTTTAATCAAACAATTACTCAAAGAATTTGAGTTTTTTTTTTATCATTATTATTCACAGGTAATGTAGTAGGAGCTAAAGCTATAGCTAAACCTATTTAATAAACACTCAAGTTTTCAAGCAATCTCAGTTTCAATTTATCCAGAACTGCATCTTGTTATTACCATGGATTCACACACAGGACAGAAAGGACAGCACTCATTGAAAATAGACCAATTTTTCCATGTGGTAATAGTCTAAAGGCTATTGAAACAGTAATGTAGCTCGCCTCAAGGAGTGCAAACAGTCAGACAGCCGCAGGAACAATAGAGATTCATCAAGCAGCAGCTTCTAAAGCCTCGGATCGTGACAGAGTTAAATGAATTGGTCTATCAGTGCGACACCTGAGAGACAGTCTTTGGGAGTCTGTCAAGATAAACTCCTAAGGATCTTGCGAAGGGTACACTGCAGCAAGGTCATTGTCACATTGCATCAAACAGGGCACCAGGAGGAGAGCTTTTGTTCTGTTGTGTGAAGTGCCATTTGCCAGAGGTAACAATTAAGACTCTGTCAGCATGCACTTATGTGTTCATCTGTGATTCCACACTGGAAAAACTTCCCTTGGTTTCACGGGAGTTGGAAAAGTTCAAGGTGCTCCATCAACTGTGGGCTACAGTCTAGTCTGTCATTCAGAGATTGACTTTTAACAGTTGTAATATTGGTGAAGGTAAAGGTCCGCAGCTTTTGAGGGTGTGACATTTTTATTTTCTACTGCAGCCTAGAAAGATCATCTAGTGAAAACAGAGCAAAAGGTGTGTTTCAGTGTCACTAAAGTATGGCATGGACCAATCTCCTGGTCTCCCTGCTGTCCCTGGGTCGCCCACTCTGTTCCAGTGAGCTTAATCAGATGTGACAGCTTCGGCCCAATAAAGTAGAGGTCTTTAACAAGTGTTCTTTTTGTTGAAATTGTACACAGGGCGAATCGAAGATTGCATCTCCCATCTTGAGGCAATTTCTTTCTCAGGTTTCAGCGTGGTTTGATGTTTTATCATAGCTGAAGGTCAGAGCTTGTTGTCAAGGGTTATGTAGAGTTAACTTTAACTAAAGGTTTTACCACTAAAGGAGGAGATATTAAAAAAATGTAAAAAACAGAACTATGTAAACTGAATTATGATGCAAATGTCACACAAGTCAGGGAATGTAAGAGAAATGTATACTTGAATCCAAGCAGCGTATTGCAAGCAGTAATGAAGTTGCACTTGAATGAGTGGGAGCTGCTTGTGATTCAGGCTTTTGGGAATAACTGACTGCGACTCAATTCCAGCAGGTCTGTCGGAGAGTGTGGCGGCGAGATAAAGACAAGGCAACATTGTTTAAGTCTTGATCCTGATGCAGCACTCCTCTGCTGGGGGATTGCACTCTAATACATTTACAATGTAGAAATCAGCCTACTCCATTGTCCCCTCAGCCCCAATGCGCAAATGCCGAGAGAACTCAAACATTTTTCCTCCATCTCAAGATTACACTGCCTGTTTCCTTGCCCTGCCCCCCCATCCCCACCCACCCCATTTTTGAAACTCTTTCATTTCACAAACATCTGTTGGCAAAGGGGAATCCCTAATCTCTCAAGGGCTTTCTTTTAAATTTCATTATTGAGAAAGAATGCAGATTTGAGCTGCTGCAGATGCTGCACTGGGTTTACGGTTTTCATTTTTAGTCCTCACTCGATTTTAATGGATTTATGAGAAGACTAATCTAATGCCCACCATCCACTAGATTACTGGCTTTTGGGATCTTCAACTTGTGATGTCTTCTGAGATAATTCTACAGGATATGTGTGTGTGACGGCAGCATGTCAGCCATCATGTGTTTTCTGGGGGGAATGCTAAAATAAAGATGGAGAAAGTGATTGTTTAAAGCAGTGGTGCCCAAGTCCAGTCCTCCAGAGCTGTCCTGCAATTTTTAGAGCATATCTCCAACACACCTGACTCAAGTGGGTCCTCATGCATATGTCATTCAGCTCTGCAGAGGCTTTGTAACAAGCAATTTATTTGATTCAGGTGTGTTGGAGAGGGGATGCAACCAAAATGTGAAGGATAGTAACTCTCGAGGACTGGACTTGGGCACTCCTTGCTTAAAGGAATACTTTAGTATTCAGAGATATAGAGCTATTTTCTTCATAAGACGTACAGACCCACAACATAACTTTTCCACCTAAAAATGTGCGTTTATGACTCGTTTTGATGGCACACCAACATTCATTGTGCGCATTTCCCAAGTCGTCACTGCCCAGCAGCGTCCTGAGGCTAAGAAACAACACTTTGCAACTTTATCATCCAGGACGCAGCGTGACGTTGCAGCCGACTATTGGTTTTGCATCATGTCGTGCGAGCTAACAAACGAATATCGGGTGTATTGAACATGTATCATGGTGGATTCAGCAAAGAAACACAAGAAAACATTATTGGAGGATGAGAGGAAAAAAGAGAGAAAGGGACAGAACAAGAGATAAGACTGGCTGGAGTGAGCTCACAGTACAGGTAGGATGCAAGATGGATGCTAGTTTAGCTGTCGATAGGGGGCATGTCACTGAGAAAATTGCAGAACGTTCTGTAGTGTGTCTTTAAAGGAAAAGACGGATTCCAGACTACATATACCGTAAAACTGGTTTTCACATCATACAGTTGCACAAGAGACTTACAGCACGGAGACACAGGCAACCCATAAAGCCAGGTGGTTTTGGTCCTCTGAAACAGAGGCAGGATCATCATTTCCCCTTTCTTCTGTCATTATGCTAAGCTATGCTAATTTGGTTCTTGTGATATCTTCATATTTATTGTACAGATATGAGAGTTTTTTCACTTATCTCCATTGAAACATGGAAAAACTACTTTCTTTGTCCACATGGCAGACATACACTGCCAGTAAAAAAAATCTAAGTATACGGATTCAATCAAAATAAACTGTTAGTTCAAACAACTATCTACTGATTTGTAACACATAACCTAAACAATCCTTTTTCTTCATATATTTTTCTTTTATTTGTGATTTTATCTCCAGAACTCTTCAGGGGAGTATTTACAGTTCTTTTTAAAGAGCCATGACTCATGCACAATACATGCCACCTTTTTCACATAGTCCCCTTGAAAATTGTCCTTTATCAAAAAGCTTGCAACCTTATGAAATATTCTATCCAGAAATAAAGCTGGACATTAATTTCAGAACTTTTTTTTCTTTATTTGTGTGAAAAAGTTTTGCAGCATGCTTGGACAAAAATATGTCTCTTCATAATGTTTAAAACCAGTGAAATGATTTTGCCATGTCTGACGGTGCTTTTGAACCAACACTTTGTAAAATGCACTTTTAATGTTTCTCTGGTGCCACCACTGTAATCATGAGATAAACTAAAGTGTGTTTTAGTCCAGTCTGAATTTACTTCTCTGTTGGGATCAAATAAATAGTTCAAATTCAGATTTTATCCCACTGTTAAAATGCCTGCTTTCTAACTAGTGATGGCCCCATTTGGGGATGTTGTGGGCCGGATTTAGATGGTCTACATCTGCCTTTTTGTCTGTGTTAATTGCTTACTTTTTGGTACTGACTGAATAGAGGGGAAAAAAACTCATCTTTTATTATTTCTGTCAACCCTGCCCCCAGCCATCATAAAAAGCCAGTTTTGTAATTGATTTTTTTTTTCATAATTTAAGTCAATATGGTGATTTATTTGTCCCTCACGTGTAAATAAATCCTTGTGTCCTTGCAAGATGTCCTTTTAATTTAATAGTAGTTTTCAATTGTTACTCCAGAACTATCAATTAACTGCTTTAACTTGTACCTTTTACAATTCAGCAACCTTGATTCGTAATGTGATGTTTTACTGCAAAAGCAAAGAGCTTAACAGAACAAGTTTTTTTTTTCTGAAGTTCCAATGAGGTTTGCTAACATTGAATTCAAGATCAAAACACTGCAAATAAATGAAAAAAGTATATTTGAACTTTAACCCGATCAAAAGACGTCCACATTACAGTAGACTTGAATAGACCAATGTAAAGTAAAGCATTAATTGAACTTTCAATGTGCTCACCTTCACCTTCTCTTTTATTTGTCAAAGTAGTTTACATTGTGATGATTTTTTTTTTCTTTTTATTTCTTTTAATGGGTGCAGTGTGGTATACTCTGTCTTTATTAAATCAAACAGTTCTTCATTACAGTGGACCTCCTAAGACACACATGAACATTTAAATAGTGTTACTGTAAATTCAATCTCATATTAAAATATCTTTATTTCATGACATGAATAAAAGGAACCAGACCAACCCTTTAAACATGCAACATTAAAAACGTGGAGCAAGAGAAAAGCATTGCAGCCTGCCTCAGCCTCTCTTTGGGTCTGAACAGAGAAACAGCCTCCGTCCCACATCAACTGGATCGCCTGGGCTGGAGACATAACTGGGAAGCACAATAAAGAGACTAGAGGATGAAGTGTAAATGGAGACAGGCGGTTATAATGGAGTCTCATGACATTTTGAGTAAAGTGACTTGATGAATTAGTACATTAAAAGGACATTTGAGCTTTCTCTGCTTTTGCAGAATCCAATTATATGGATTCTCAGTGTATTTTTGTCATGAATGATCCCAAAAAAAAAAGAAAAAAGAAAAAATATTTATGTGCAATGATGATTGTGTATTTGAGTGTTCAAAATCATTATCACAGTATATGCCAGCCGAAATACTATAGAAAAATAACTAAATGTTATTTCTAAAAGCATTTATAAACATGTTGATGCTAACTACGTATAGTAGGATGACTGAAAAAAAAATAGTTTGTGAGTTGATTTGTTTTTCTTCCAGATGGCCAGATTTTCAGTGAAATAAGCAGATTCCAAGAACGCAGCCCCCTCATGTTGAGATGGTAGCACTTCAAATTCTATTACTGGTCTTGAATGAATTGTCTCTTTCATCTGTCAGAACCAATTGTGGCTCCAGTTAATGGCTGACAGTGACAGCAGAGTTTCTCGCCCACACAAATGATAATGTAGAAAAAAGAAAAGAAAAAAAAAAGCACCTAACAATAGCAGCAACAGGGAAATAGTACATCTTATTAGGCAAAAGATAAACATGAAAAGTTCTATTTCCAAGCATCGATGCAAGAGAAATGCTGCCTAATAAGAGCATTTTGCAAAATATAATACAAAAGATGGTGTATGAAGGTGTCTCTGTTTGAGCAATCTGATATTTGAAAACATACGAGTCATTTACTGGGACAAATTATTTTGAAAGATGACAAAGAGAGAAAATAATTGTGTAGTCATTCAGGATGTAAAATCAGCTCCTGCACAGATGGGGGGTGATTTCAGATTAAATCTCCAGAATACTGAAAGATGGGTTCTACAAATATGTAATTTATTATATGTATTTGTACTATTGTAATACAACTATTTGTGATCCTAAAGGTATAGTAACAACACATCATGCAGCTTCAGGTACACTTCACACTGCAGCAAACTTGAACTCTTTCTACCAAAAATCAGCTACAAGTTGTCAGCGTTTCTTTATTCCTTTATTTTGGGTAGTCTTTGAATTGTACCAGTGCTTAATATTTCTGTATCAGTCATAATATCTTCAATCCTCTGTTATTCTCATAAAACATCCATTATAATACATACAACAAAACAAACAAAAAATAAATAAATAAAAGAGAGTACAGCATAAATTTTAAGTAGATGCATTTTGGAAATGTCCTTTTTTTGTTGTTGTTTTTTTTTAGAATGGTTTTAAAATACTGTGTCAAACCCCAAAAACTTTTAAGACAACCGTGGCAAGTTCTGATTTACTGTACCATGTGTTCGGCATAATAACTGCAATTACAAAAGCAGACATTAGTGAAATATTAAAGCAACACTTCTTAAAGGTTAAATATGGAACATTTTTATTTAAAGCTAAATTAAAAAAAAAAAAAAAACCTCCACAAGGCATCTGGAGGGGTGCGAATGAAAGTACAGCATTTCATTAAAAAATTATATTTAGCCTGAAAATAAATATAAAATACATTTCAACGGGTTTGACAATGATGTTATGTTTACATCTATAAGCCAATCCCTGCCACCATTTTGGGTTGCCAGATACGGTCTCTGTGTGGCAACAGTATGTTCAGCACAGTTAGGCTGGTATGGGGAAAGATGGTGGAGTCAGTGTGTCAAGCAGCTGCTTCAGAGACCAGGAGATATCGTTATCAGTTTCAGAAGAGGAGTGACCTGAGAAGAGCAAAAACTGGAGTGAATTCAAACGAAGACTACACTAAATGGACCCATAAGCATTTTCCACGGCATCAAAACGTGGAAATGGCAACTTTTCTCCTGGATCGGTAAGCTAACTCACTTGCTAACATGGCTAATGTTAGCTGTCAGTTATAAAACTCCTCTGTAATACTTGTTGGACTCGTTCTATTGGCAGTGAGCCTGGCAACCAAATGCCTGGAATTGTTTTTCTGCTGTTGCAACTACAACATAGACACACGTGATGATACTGTGCTGTCTGTATTCCATATCCAACCTTTGTTTGCTGCAGAAAACATAAAACACAAAGGAAGACAGCAACTATAAAGTCTCTTATAAACTCTCAAAGATTATGGAGCCAAGATGCGAAGGAATAACAAGGTGAGTTGCCCGTGGTGTTACTTTACATTAGGGCTGAACGATATGGACAAAATTTCATATCTCGATATTCATGCAAGACATCTCAATATCGATATGATACGATATGACTGACTAGGGGTTCGTTGAAAACCAAGCACTTTGGTGGAAAGTGCAGTTTTGTTTGTGACTTCCAGAGCTTTGTATGCAGGACAAGCGCAGGGGAAATCTATATCTTTTATATAGTTGCTTTGGCGATATTAATATCTTGAATGTCCATATCTCGATATAGATACGATAACGATATATCTTTCAGCCCTACTTTACATACTGCACTGCATATTTTAACAACTTGGGCAAGTTGAAGACAACATTTTAGTCAAATGAGAGATCTGCATCCTACCATCTCTCCATGGCCCAACTAAAAACTGGGGAAGTATGATTACTTTATAATAATATGACCATTTAAGTGTTTTTGGTGTGTGTTCTGAGCTTTCAGGCTAATTATTGTATGTTCTCTCATACAGTAATAATGTGCTCCACGAGATATACAGATCTGAAACGAGGCAGGCCCTGAGGAAGAAAGGGGCGATGGGGAGTCGTGGATCACTCCATGACCCCCCTAAATAATTTGCTTGAGTAGGCATGTAAATTAATAGAAGAACAAGGAGGGGCAGCAGTGTCTCTGTATTATTTTGACCGAAGCATGCTGCAGACATGACATCAAGACCTCAGGAAAATTGTCTGCTTGTGATAAAAAGAACTAAATTGTCTCCTTTAATAGTGCTCTGACCACTGTTAGATATCCTCCATTATTGCTCTGTTGAAAAATCCTTGTTATAATAACTGCCTTTTCATATTTGATTTGCTGCAACCTAGAAGTTTGTAATTATCTATTGAAGGTTTCTCTACTGCTTTGCCTGCTTAGGCACATTCAAATTTGAAGAAGTAATTTTAGAAAGGCAGATTTCAGGTTTCAACTGATGTTTTTTGTGTGATTTACAGTTTTTATTGATTGCTTTGACCTGTTTGAAGAAACTGGCAACATCTCAGTCTTAATCATCACCATCTCAGGAGAACAAGCGACACCTCTTGCAAATGAGTTCCCATTCTCATTGGTTTGACACATTTTCCCCACCCATTTGCAAAACAGTTAACGCAGATGTCATTCAAGCAGGTCAAACTCCATTGCTTTAGCTGTGGTAGCCAAACAGAAACCATATGTTCCCAGCTCTTAGAAACTTCTTTGATCGGCATGAAATCACTGGAGCACCTGTTTGACACTTCTTCACACAACTTTTCATTTTGCATTCAGTCTGCATGCCTTAAATGGTACAATGTTGTGTTGTTCTTTGCAAGCATGGATGTCTAAGGCAGATGAGAGTGAGAGTAAGAGGTAGAGGGCTCAAGGAAAGAGGAGTCAGAGGAAGAGGAGTCCGTGCGAGGTGAAGGAGGTGTAGCTGGAAGGGCTGAAGTTACGGATGAAATTTGGGCAACTGTGATTGCTCATGTGGTAAATCATGGCCTTTCACTTAGAGAGGCTGGACAAAGAGCACAACCTGTTCTCAATAGAAACACAGTTGCATCCATTGTAAGAGTTTTTCGACCTGGGAACAGGTAATGTTGGGACAATGTGGCATTCCACCACTCTTGAGTAGTGAATGAGTGGTTTGCGGTGCACCTTATAGTGCAGTTTCTTCCTCCATACTCTCCATTTTAAAATCCTATAGAGGAATTTTTCAGTGCATGGAGATGGAAGGTATACGATCACCGCCCCAATGAGCAGATGCCCTTGCTCAATGCAATGACCGCTGCTGCCCAAGAAATAGATGCAGAGGCATGTCAAGGATAGATCAGGCATGCTAGAAGATTTTTCCCTATAGGTGCATGGCAAGGGAAAATATTGAGTGTGATGTAGATGAGGCCATGTGGCCAATTCATCAAGAGAGAAGAGACTAGAGGAGTATCACTTATGGCTATCTCTTACAGTGTACTCTTATAAGTCTACTTCTATAGGCCTATCAATTTTCTTTTTCTTGATCGTACGAAATTATTTCTATTTCCCTAATTTCTTACACAGTTATGAATTTCTATTTTTATTAAATATTCTATATGTATTTTTTTCTGTTGGAATATTTCATTTGTTTGCCACAATCTGAAAAAAAGAATGAATAATCAATTAAGTTTGGGGGGGGGGGTGGGTTTTTTGGGTGGGGAAACGGAAAGTGTTGGGTCAGCGCGGGGGGGGCCCCCCCGGCGGGAACGGGGGTGTTTTTTCGGGGGCGGGTTTGGGGCGGAGGGGGGGGGGGGGGGGGTGGGGGGGGGGGGGGGGGGGGGGGGGGGGGGGGGGTGTTGGTTGGGGGGGGGTTTGGGGGGGGCATCACAGCATATCTGATTCTGGATCCATTTTTTGCAAGAAGGCAAACTTGACTACAAATGACACTGACACGTAAGCTGTGTACAGTCATCGGCTACACTGACCAGCAATGTCGCATTGATTCACATTGAGTGCAGTATTTTGTTGCCACTTGTGTAATGAGTGATTGGAAGCGCTCATACATTTGTGTGCAAGTTGTGTTGTTTGAGGGCAAAATGTGCTTTTGGTCCATACTTTAAATGCTTTGGCAGAGTTAGAGCTCTTTTGCAAACAAAATGTGTCATTTTGACCATTGGTGCCACTGTTTAGCCCTCTGTGTTAACTGTTTTGAAAAATGTGGATTTTGAGTGGACTGCTGCATCAAAGCAATCAATAAAAATTGTAAGTCAGAATAGGTGATGTTGGACATCTACTTATGGCTGCAGTCCTGTTGGGGGAACAAAAATGTTCACCTAGAACTAATTTTCATCACACCTTGAAGAAA
Organism: Atherinomorus stipes; assembly: GCA_023101725.1. Lineage (NCBI taxonomy): Eukaryota > Metazoa > Chordata > Actinopteri > Atheriniformes > Atherinidae > Atherinomorus > Atherinomorus stipes. The sequence continues at coordinate 943,900 of JALJCO010012803.1, forward strand.
TTTCATTTTTAAAAAGACAAGTTGCCAAAAAAGTGATTTACTAAATATGTCGGAAACGGCCATATATAAATGAGGATTTTGCGTGTTTTGAAGTTTGCAGCGTGGCAAATTTCTGCTGTGGAAGAAATTAAACTGTCTGCAGTCTTGAAAATGGAGTAACTGTTACGCACAAGCTGCACGCCATGACAAGATGCAAGCAGCTCCTGCAGCTGCGGCTGGAGGAGCGCACTTTGATTCTGTGCAACTGCTACAATCCAAGTTAAAATGTGAAGTCAGCAAAAGAGGAAAATAAAAGACACAATTAGTGCCAGCTTTATCATTGTGCTACATAGTGGCTGCAATTGTTCTGTTTGGTTTGTCCACAATATTTAATACCTGTGTCAAATAGTGCTGTTTCCTCTGTTGTTATTGCCTTGACTGCTGATGAAATTGATTTTGAATCAGTTATGCATGTCTGCCATTCAACATCGTTCCCCTCAGAAGCTGCAGTCATTTATGCGCAAAGCTGACATTTGCACCTGCTTTTCAGATGTACTAAAATAAGATGCAGAAAAAACCTGCACCACCATCTGTCTCATAATTGATAAATCATTTTGCGAGTGCTAAATTAATATAGTTGCATTTTCTCCTTCCAACCAAGCGCCAACCTCTGGTGGCCAGCTATGAGTCTACCAGGAAGACGTCAATATTTGTAGTTTTCCCTTCAGCCACTAGGGGCTGGATGCAAAACAGAGCAAATCCCCATCGACTCCCATGTTAAAAAGGCTAACTTCACAGCAGAAATAAACATGTTTACAGCCTGGTTCAAAACATCATTTTAGGTTTAATAGGTCGAGTTTACCTTCATGTCAACTATGAGGGGGGTACATTTTTTTTGAGAACTCATCCATTTAGATGTTATTTAATTGTGAAATTACACATAATTAAGGGTGTGTCCTTTTGATTGACATGTGGCAGAATGGAAACCCGGCCTGCTGACCGGTGGCTCCTAGTTAGCTCCTTGTTTGCTCTCGGTAAGGTCTCAGTTTGTAGCAGAGTAGCACAGTGGCAGTTTTTAGTCAGCGAACAGCAAGTCTAAGCGTGTTTTACCTATACCCCGCCGCTTGGGGGGTTAATCTTCATTAGCTCCTGTTAGTTTCGAGTTCGCTCAGTTGGCGTTTAGCCCACAGTATGTCAGCTGTCAATCATTCGCAATCATTTGCGTGTGCAGTGAGATTGCTCACATTTTCATACTCGCAAACTTTTGATAGATCTGCCCATTAATGCCTCCAGTCCCATACACAACAAAGCAGTGTACCACTATGTCAGAACCAATTTCTGCTCTCTTCTAACGCACATTTGCTCAGGAGCCTGTTGCAGTATTTGTAGCACTTGTCCCCAAAGCATCACTTACAGGGTTTCCTGAGCTGATGACAGCCATGACATGGTTTAATACATACATATATTTATGTGGAAAATATTGGAGAAGCTTCTAAAAATAAAATGTCTTTTACAGAGTATTGAATTGTCAAACAATGTTTTGCTAAACTTAACCAAAAGTTTATAGATACTTTTACTAAATGCAATACAATTTTCCTGTCATCAGTGTCCTGATGGAACGTCTTGTTCGCCACTTCTCTCAGAAATATGTCTTGCATCAGCTGTACTTGAGATCCTCATGTGTCAGAAATTGATGAAAAAGGGTTGCACCAAGCATTGAAAATGGCTCCAAAGGGTTCTTTGCCAATGTGATTAGATGGGAATGAGAATGTGTTGACTGAAACTCCAGCAAGTTTTAGAGAAAATCAATAGGCTTTATTTTGTTACCTATGCAAATTGCACTGCACTCCCAAGCAGCTCCACTTTGGATTCCTCAGTTCACTTAAAATCATCCCAGAAACACTTTGGTTTATCAAAAATGCTGTTTGTAAATATCAGTCTTGTCTTTTTCTGCCTTTCTTTCAGTCATGCTGGGCTCCTTTGTATGCCGCTTCTAAAATAATTTCAGATTCATTAAATTTAAGAGAAATTTCTATTCTGTTGAGTCATATGAATATGAAACAGTTGATAACATGAAACTAACAAACAGGCAATTCAAAATCTTTGGTGACTCCCTACAAATCCTTTCAAATAGTGTATCATTATAAAGGTATTTTTGATTCTCTTAAGCCAGGAGAAGATGACACGAATTTAGCCCAATTTTGGCCACAACCGCTTACTGTCGTGCCCGATTCTGCATTGTCGGATCACAGAACGTTGTGAATTTGCTTCGTGGAGTGACACATAATCAGCGATTGGCGATTTGGCATCTGCGACGCTTCACGACCACGACCACCGCAGAAAGACTGGCGTGTCAGAATTTTTGGGTTTTGTCCATCTATTGCAACATATTTTGTGACGTGCTCCTACCAATAAGGACAGTGAACCCCTCGCTTCCACCAGAGAGACCGCACAGGAGTGTCGGTACATAAACAACAACGCGGAAAGGGGGAGAGACACAGCCGCTCTCTGGTGGAGCAGTGGAACGGAGGAGAGATTGTGGAGCTGTGGCATCAGTTTCCGCCTCTTTGATGTACAGAATAGAGAGCCCATACTACTGGCATAGCCAGAAAAAAACATTGGGTGTACCAACAAATACTGGGTGTGCCAAATTTATTTTCAACAGTGTTAAACCTCCACAAACATTCAAAAGAGTGTATCTCTCTCAAATACAACATTACTTTATCAACACAAAACATCTCCACACGATGTGTGTGTTCTATCAGTAACAGTCAACAGTAGTTCACAGCAGGTCTAAACATTCATGCATGTGACACGCTCTCAAATAAATCAGTGACCAAGTAATAGAAAAAGCACACTTTGGGCCTGATTTACAAAGAATCCAAATTGCGAGTCTAATGTCTTTGCCTCGCAAAAAAAAATAGCGTGCGCTGTCATTTTAGCGTTTGCGGGTGATCTACAAAGATTACACGCGCAATCTGTAACAGGCGCAAACAGCAGGATTTAAATGAGGATTTAGCGTGCGCTCTCCCTGCGCCACGGAAAGTTCAGAAGTGCATGTGGTAAACGCAAAATGAAATTCATCCTGATAGAGAGATGTTAGTTTCAGAGATATAATGAGGCAATAAAAAACAGAATATAAAATAAATATGAAAAGTTCATTTGCAAAAATAGACAAACGCCGTTTAGAAAAAACGGAGTTAACTGCTTTTGCACATAAACTCTTCATTTACTTTTTGAATATTTTCAGCAAATCAAGCTCACATGAAGTGGAGAGTTTTAATGATGTAAAATGGAGATAGGACGGTTGTACCCAACAGCAACAAAAGCAGTTAACTCTGTTTTTCCACAGTGGCATTTGTCTGTTTTTGCAAATGAACTCTTCATATAATAACTATAAATAAAAACAATGCAGCAGATTTCCCTGTGGATCGTAAGAAGAGGCCAGTTTAAGGACATGGATAAGGTGACGCTGGTAAAGATGATCTGATATTACGCACAGACTGCGCGCTCTTTGGCACAATGCCAGGCACGGGACCTGTGTAATTGCCCCCCCACCCCACGCAAAACTCAGTAAAAAGTAGTATCAATAGTTTGTGCGTTACTGGTTATTTTCACTGAGTTTTTTGTGGGGTGGGGGCCAACTTCACGCAGGAAAGCAACCTAGCAACCTCAGAACAGCAGCAGCAGTTGCTGGGGTGTGGAGGAGCAGGAGATGATTTTAATTTAAAAATCTGCCATTGGCAAAAAGTAAAAGAAAATAAAAAGACATAAATAATGTCAGCTTTAACTACCATGATGCTGCAGCTGCAGATGTTCTGGTTCATGTCTAGAATAACCGTGTTTAACAGTGATGTTGATTGTTATTTAATTAAATTATGAAAACTTGACGTGTCGCCTGAACACCTCATGAGAAATGATTCTGACCCGATGTCTGCAGTCCTGTGTGCAGCATTCAGCCATCAGTGCGTAAAGCTGCCAGTTATACCTGCTTTTCAGACGTGCTAAATTACACACAATTTTTGGCGCCCGCTTTCCGTTGAACGGTTGATAGATCACATTGCCGTTGTTAAACTGAGGTTTTGCATAGTCTCCTCCCAATATTTTGGGCCTTCTGGCAGAAACGCCCAGTTTGCATATTCATCTGCAGCAGATGCGCAAAATGGACAGCGGCGCTATTTTGCCCCTTGACAGGCGCAAACCTCCTTTTGCCCTGCTTTGTAAATCAGCTCTGGCGGATTATTGCGTGCGTAATGAAGATAGCGCCCGTTTTAACAAGCGCAAACCTTTCATAAATCGGGCCCTTTGTGTTTAAATAAAAACACCGCAAAAACATAACGGACATTGCGCCCAATGAGATGAACATATTGAAATATGACACACTCATGCGCTTACTCATGCACTCCAAGAACCATAACCATCCACATTACGCATGATCATCAAAGCTAATTACATCTGAACACACCTATCGGACGCAGAGTATAAACACAGTGATACTGCTGGGCACAGCTCTCAATTTAAAAGGCAAGACAGTGGCTTGACCATGAACGCATTCATCATTTCATCATGTGTGTGTGATTTCATGTTGTTACCGTGTTTTCCAACGTGCGCTCTGTCGGCGGCACTGATGGAGCGCACACCTGAGGACACACGTGTGTGTATTTCTATAGAACAACACACTTTATTTCACTTTATGGCAGTTTTTTAAAATAGTGTCACTGGGTCGGATGGACTATGCTCTCGTGGCCAGCGGACTGGTCAGCCGGATGTTTTTGGCACCGCTTGGTACTGGGCGCCAAGTGTGATGCACCTGGTGGAAGCGATCACAGTCCAGTTTCCCTGCAAGCTCTTTTTCAAAGATGAGCAGCGAGATGCTTTTTAGTCTCTCTGTGCGCATCATACAGTAGCTCTGTTGGTGGATTTAATCCTGTTTACACCTGAAAACAGGCTCCACAGTGAAACTGGAACAGGCAGCGTTACCACCAGTAAACAGTTCATGTAAAACATCTTTGTCACGAGTCCAAAACTTCAATAATGGACGGGAACTGATGTCCCCCACCACTTACCATTTCATGAGTGACCAAACAGTCTATTCAGAGGCCTCCAAACCAAGTGACTGATTGACAGCTGCTTGTCCCGCCTCCCCGTCTCGTGTCGTCTTTTGCGACACCACGCAATGATCAGATGGTTTTCTGTTTGGTGCCATTCTTGTAGCATGACCATTTGTGAGTAACAAGACACCGTCTGATTTTATGACAAATGGCGATTTGAAAGGTTTGTTTAAAAAAAAGGGGATTTTTTTAACAAAAAAACAGATTAAAAAAAGGGGAAAAAGGGGTTTGGGAAAAAAACTTTTTTTTTTTAAAAAAATAAATTTAAAAAAAAAAAAAGAAAACAAGAAAAAATAATAGTAAGAAAGGGAAAAAGGAAATTAAAAAAATAAGAAGGAGAAGGAAATAATTGGTTTTAATAAAAAAAAATAAAAAAATAAAAACAAAAATAATATTTTTTTTTTTTTTTTTATTTTTATAATATACCCCCCCCCCCAAAAAAAAAAAAAAATTTGGGGGGAGATCCTCCTCAGTTTTATTTTTTATAAAAATTTTGTGCACATTATAACTGTTAAAAATAAAAAATTTTTTTTTTTTATTTTTTTTTTTCTTAATCCTATTTCGTACAATGTCTGTTAATCTGACATAGTGACCATCGTGAACAATGAAAAAAGTCATGCCATCTGATCCTGGCTTTACACAGATTGTTTGTCTTGAGCCTGAAGAGAATGGGGGAACAGAGGGAAAAATTTTACAATCAGCCTATTTTTTTACACATTAGTTTGTTAAGTCAGTTCAAATGAATAGGAAAATTAACTGTATGCAGTAAATCTTTGTAAATCAACAGGAAACAAATTCTTTTGTAATTTGTCTGACACACCATTTTAAATGCGTCAGAGGGGTACCAATAACTGTTTCAGCCATGCTTTTTGTGTTTAAATTTCATTAAATTTTTAGATGTTTCATTCAAATATTCTGATTACAATATGACAAAATTTGAAAACAATACACAAATTTCTGTTATTAAAATTTTGGGGTACCAAATTGCTGACCGACATGATCAAACAGAGCTTTAGCTATATCCATGGTTGGTCATAAGAAAAAGTTGCTTTTTCACTTAAAAAAAAAAAAATAAAACATGCATTGCAACAGTACAACAGCATTAGTGAAAACACAACAACACATCTACCATCATTCTATTTATACTTAGTGCATAATTATCACTGTCATTATGCTTCATTAAAGGTTTAACTCGCAGGCCAACAATATTGTGGTACCAATCTACATTAATATTAGTTTATAATAATCATTTACAGTAGCCTTACTGAAGGAAAGTAAAAAAAATACTTTAATTAAAACAAATAGCTTGTTCATTAAGATCATTGATCACAAGTGCCACTTTGTGAAGGCATTATGTGTGGAAAGCAAACACTGCTGTGTTTTCTATTTTGATTTCTAATGCAAAAGGCACACAATTTGGGTTTGACTTTCCTCTAAATACACATAAATACAACAGCTTACTTGTAATTAGCTGCTGTGCAGTCATCCTCAGCTGCACTGCACGAGCCCAAACACAGAGGAGAGGGTGTGTATTTACTGTATTCTTCTAAGCAGTGGACCATGGCTGTGCTCATTATACAGAGTCATGCTGCTGATGCCATCATTGTAACCAGGGAGAGGCAGGAGAGGGGGGTGTCTCCTTTTCATGCTGTGCTAATTTGACTCAAATGAAGGAAGATTGTGTCGATTTATACAGTGGGCATCCTATGGCCAGTTGTGAGGACACTGAAGCGACTATGACTATTTAAAAAAAGAAAAACATAAAAACAACCCAGTTGGGTGTTTCATCCTGTCTCTAGAAACAAGATAGAGCCATAATTGCTTATAGTTTATAATCGCTTTTGTATAGAAAACAACTAAAGTTATCTCACCAGTGTCTAAAGATTGCAGATTCCCTGAGTAAAGACAAAAAAACAAACAAAAAGAACCACTTTGGTATGGAAATGAAAAGGAAAATTACAGTAAAAAGGGAGGCATTTATCTCCTAGGGGCGGGTATGGGTGGGGGACTCGGGACAGGGTTGAGGCAGCCAAGCAGTTTAACCCTTCTCCAATTAGCTGTGAAAGTCCTTTGATTTTAATGCGGTGCCACAGCCCAGCAGAACAGTACATGTCCCTCAACCCTCATTATTCCGGAGCCTAATTTTCTGACATAGCTCGCAGTATCTCCCCAGATGCAACACTGCCGTTAATTACTGGTACAGAGCCGCAGCTGAGCGGTCTGAAGGTTGGAGGATGAGTGAGAGGGCTGAAAAATGACAGGAAACTGGAAAAGCAACTGGACTTTGGTAAATCTGTAGAGAAACTACAATGAATCCATGAAAATAAATCAGTGTGCAAATCATCAGAGCGCCACAAAAAGAGGACTTGTGCAGAGGGAGAGTATGCTAATCAGGTCTATGCTCCCAAAATAAGACCACATAACTTAGAAGATACTTCTTGTTCTAAATTAATGGTCATTGGGGAGCGTGTCTCATTCGACTGCTGCTGAAATGAGCTCCTGCAGCATCTCTCTGTGCACCTGAAGACAGGAAATGTACTTCTTTTTTCCTGATTTGGAAGTCTAACAGTTAACTGGCACCTTACATGACACAACACATCAAAGTGAGCACAAGACACCTCTGTACAGTGACTCCCTGAGAAAACCTGAAACAGTCTTGTGATTCCGCCAAGGTGACATTGCTGAAAGGAAGAAAGAAAAAAAAAATCCATTTTCATCTCAGCTGTGCAGAGAAGTTCTTAGTGATGGGGAATGATGACCCAAGCACTCCTCTTGAAAAAACACAGGCAATTCATTATTTAAATCATAGGAATGAATAGACCAAGTAAAAGGGCAGGGCAAGGGGATCTCTGGCCCAAAGTTACTGGAAGCTTCATAAAATAAAAAACACCAAGAAAAGGATTCTTTCCCACATTTCCTACCGTCTTGTTCTACTTTATAAAAGTGTGAAGTGCAGCTATTCTTGACATCGAACAAACTCCAACTCATGGTGCAACGTAAACCGTAGATGCTTGTGTTGGGAGAGGGAGGGGCTACTTTAGTTATTATTAATAAGCATCCAAGGGGTGTTATTAATATTCAATAAAATTGTTAATGAAAAACATTAATCATGGGACCACTGAGAAACTAATAACTAAACGTTGGTATCAGTCTCAAAGGATCTGCAGGTCTGTGCTTGTCAGACAGAAATGATGCACGCAGGGCAGCCTGTGAAGTGTATGAACACAATACAAACTTAGAGGCAAAATATCAATAGAAATTATTTCCAGTATAAGCTGCTCCATCTGTAGCTAATGCTAGCACTAATGCTAATGCCCAGTGTGTGTGCTTTTGCTACCAGTCCTTCAATGGTTTGGTCCATGAAGAAAAGGAGCTGAAGTTCCTGAATTTAACGGTAGAGTCCGGAGTTTCCCCCGAAAATAAACATTAGATTTGTGCAAGTGAAATCCGTCTCAGTCCGCGCCTTTGGGCCTCTATTCTTGTATAGTGGCAAGTCTGTTTGCAACTCCCTCTCCCCCTGACTATAATTTGCCTTTTACCTTTGTTATGGTGAATTCAGGACGTTTCTGGGTGAAGATTTCTGTATTGCCAGCCAATGACAGAGCTGAAGGCATGACGCTGTGTGGGAATAAGCTCTTGATTGGAGCAAAGGCCAGTCACCGAACTCTTGAATAAAAAATAAGAAAAAAAAAGAAAGAAAAATGGCAGACGCTGTGAAGAAAAGGAAGTACTCTGCGGTGAAAAGAGTTTTAGATGGAAAACCAGGGTTGATATTGATTTGGCTTTTACCTGCTTCCAAGCTTTGAAGGAGAGGCTTGAAGCTGAGGAGGCTGAAGAGCGAGGCAGCAGTTAACCCGAGGGGAGAAGCACTCAGTTTGAATAGTGTTTACAAACAGAAATGGTAGGGTCCCCACCGTGTGGAGACTCCGGACTCTACCTTTAACTAACATCCAGTTGTCCAGTTTTTGTGCTCTCTTGAAAAAGGTTGTTGATTGCTTCGTCTTGCTCAGCACAGATTAGTTGCCAGGGTAACTGTGTGGACCTCTTTGAGGAAATCACTTCTTTTGTTTAAGCGGGACTCTCAATTAGGCTCTGAGGCCACATCCACTGCTTTTCCAGAAAGGTGCGCACCCACATAATCCCAGTGAAAACGCTCTAGTACCAGTGCCAGGTAGAGGCTGACATTTTTCTGGATTCTCACAGGTCACGGGATTCCAGCCGTCACTTTGACATGGAGCATGTGCAGATGCAAACAACCAGTGATAAAGAGGCAGAAGAAGAAAAAGAGGGAGGTGTGTGCGAGTGCTATCATACAGACATGGCTCTGTTTCTAGCTCCACTTTGTTCTGGATTTTCAAAACCTTGGGGCTTTCTTGCGCACCAGCCCACATTCGCACCAGTTTAACTTGAACCTTGGTGAAAGTGAACAACTTGGAGAGAAAGTTGATGGTTAAGCCATCAGGCTCCATTCAAACCAACAGTTTGCCAAAATAAACAATAGATTATAAGCAAGTCAATTTTATGGGATTTGGAATGTCAACACAAGCTTATACTGTATATATATGTGCGTAAGTGTCACTCGGTCTGCGTCTTTGGTTGTGGATGCTGCTGTGGCTTTCCAGCAGCTGAAAAATGAAGATGAAATTGTGGATCATCTGAAGCCATCAGGTTCCCCACAGTGTTGTCCCGAGTATTTAAGGGCTTATTTTTACATTAGGCCGTGTTCTTGCCATTATTAACAGCAGTTTGTCTTGGCGTGGTTCCTAAAGTTTTTAAACATGCTATTGTCCAACCTTGTTAAGAAGCCAAACCTTGATCCGCGTTTTGCAATTTCAGACCGATTTCCAAGCTTCCTTTATCTCAAAAATCTTAGAGAGAATTGTTTATACACAAGTAAAAGAGTTCTGAAGCAAATGATGTTTTTGAGGTTTTTCAGTTGGTTTTAAGCCTTGCATAGCACAGAATCTGCTTTCTGAGGGTTTTTAATGATGTTCTTTTAGCAACTGACTCGGGCGATATGTGATCCTGATTTTATTGGATTTAACGGCAGCTTTTGATACGGTGGATCACAACATTTTAGTTACACGCCTTGAACACTGTGTCGGGATCGAGGTGTTGTCCTGGATTGGTTCAGGTCCTATTTATCTGAGAGAACATTTTCTGTCAAGCTTGACCACTCTGAGTCTTCCTCGGCTCCTCTGTCATGTGGGGTCCCCCAGGGGTCTATTCTTGGGCCACTGCTCTTTACCCTGTACCTTCTTCCCCTGGGGTCTGTATTTAGAAGCACAAGTGTGGTTTCCATTGTATGCTGATGACACCCAGGTCTATGTGCCATTAAATCGAAAGGACTCTGACTCTTTCAAAGAACTTTTAATCTGTCTTGAGGAAGTCAAGGCCTGGATGAGCTTGAACTTCCTTCATTTTAATGACAAAAAAACAGAGGTTTTGGTTTTTAGTCCTGGTGCAGGGGGTCCCCTTCCGTTGACTTGGGCCCTTGGTGCAGTACTCTAAGCCTGCTGTCACCAATCTGGGTTTTAATATGGACAGTGATTTTAATCTGGACAGGCAGATCAGTGCAGTGGTCAAAGCCAGCTTCTTCAGCTGAGGCAGCTGGCCAAAACTAAGCACTTTCTTTTAAAACAGGATTTTGAGACATTGATTCTGCTTTTATTACAACACGGCTGGACTATTGTAATTCTTTGTATTTTGGGCTTTCTCAGAGTCGATGTCCCGTCTGCAGCTGGGCAGAATGCGCAGCACGTCTGCTGATGGGCGCACGGAAGAGGGAGCACATTTCTCCTGTTTTAGCCTCCCTGCACTGGCTGCCTGTTGCTTTTAGGGTCCATTTTAAAATTCTTTTATTTGTTTTTAAGGCTTTAAATGACCTTGCTCCCCCTTACCTCTCTGAGCTGTTACAAATACACGCCCCCTCCCGGTCCCTCAGGTCAGCTGACCAGCTGCTGCTGGAGGTGCCGAGGACGCGGCGAAAGCTCAGAGGGGACAGGGCTTTTTCTGTAGCTGGTCCACAGTTGTGGAATGCACTGCCCCTGCAGGTCAGACAGGCCTCCTCACTGTCCAGTTTTAAAACCCTTCTTAAGACCCACCTTTTTCTTTGGCGTTTTATCCAGTATGAGTTGTTACTTATAAATTCTATTAATTGCTAATTTGTCTGCTTTTATTGATTTTAATGTTACTCTCTTTTATTTTTAATCTTTTTATTTGATTTTGTCTATTATACCTTCAATGTTTTGTTTGCTTTGTTGTTCAGCACTTTGTTCAGCGAAGGCTGTTGTAAAGTGCTATAGAAATAAAGTTGGCTTGGCTTGGCTTGGCTTGAAATGCTACGTCCAGCTCCACCTTTTCCCAAGTCTGTTTTCTGCTGAGTATTCCTTCTTCACTTCCTGAGGCCTATTGGTTTGACATTTGTTGTTTTTTATTTACAGCATTTGTGGGAACATTGACAGTCAGTGTTGTAAAGTAAAAAATGTGTCTACGTTTTACACGTGTTGGAAAAGTGTGTCACTTGCACAGCTATTCATTCTGGGAGGTGTTTTAGAAGAGCAGCAGTTTCTGACTCCCAAAACATTGGTTCTGTGTGGATGAAAAACCCAAATGATGAACATCTGTGGCAGAAACTACTAAACTCTGTGTGGAAAGGGCCGGAGTTGCTGCTGCAAAAGCAGGAACAGAGAAACATCCATGGCCTCTGGTAGGCCAATCTGGAGGCAACATACGCTGCAGGAATAGAGAAATGTTGTCCTCTCTCCCACAGCAAAAGAATGACTTTTTCTCCTGGAGCCCCAGTTTTAGAGCTCTGATAGCTTGTTCTTGATGCATCATCTGAAAATATTTTTTTTCCTGTTTGGCACCTGACAACTGTTGTATGATTGGGCAGAAATTTGAACTGGGCAGGGAAAATGCAAAAAAAGCAAGGAGTGAAAAGTTCTCATTTCTGCTTTTTCACAGATGCAGAAGATTCAACAAGTACAGATTGACAGTTTTAAAGAACATCTTGCAAAGGTGTTGAGGAATGATGGAAAACTATACAAAACATGTCAGGCATACAGTAGGAAACTGTTTTTCAGGAGGGCCTGGAGAGAGAACATGTGATCCTCTGGAGGGAAGGAGAGGTGTCCTGGAGAGCATGGACAAAAGGAGAGGTGTGACCCCAATTTTGGCAGGTGGTCTTGGGTATAAAAGAGACAATGTAGACAGATATAGATTTTTTTTTTTTTTTTTTTTTTTTTTTGTGAAACTGGGAATGTGGATACCTGAAAAGGAAATCCACTTCAACCAAGGATTTTGTATGTGGCAGTGTTTCCAACTAATAAAAAATAAATTCCTTGATCTTGGTAAACAGCGTGAGTACTGAGGGCTGCTCTGCAGAGCTTTAAATCTTTTCATTACAAATCATTTTGTAAATTTAATTTAATTCTGGACAGTGCTAGCTACCACCACACATTCCAGTCTTGTTATTCCAAAATTAATTAGAATCACAACATAACTGATTATGCAAAGACACAACACAAGTAATGACCCTGGAATATTCTGAATTCTGTAACCTTGTCTTTTGTTGTTTACCATTTATATTTTTTTCTACGTGATTAGTAATTTTATTTTATTACAAAACTACTTCAGTTATTCCATAACATGAGAACACCTGCAGTGTATGGGTTGTCATACAGTAGTCATGCGCCATGTTCTTTAGTCTCTCAGCTTTGTGTTGTTACATTAACAAAACCAATGTTCATGGCATCAAACTGTTTAATTACCTTCTTTTTCTCTCAAGTGTGTTTTTATAAAAACAACCTACTATCCTAATGATGTGACACTGTGCTGTAGTTTGAAGACAACATTTATGTGTGCCAGCAGCTACACTAAACTAATGTGCATTATTGTTAGAGTCTAAGATCATGTTTTTTCATGTTATCATTTTACTGCTCACTGGTCTGGCACACAGGCTTACTGCAATGTTTTGGACTCATTTGACCCATGTTGATGACTGGAATTTTTTTCATTAATATCACTTACAGTATTTGCTTGTAACTCTTCTGCATTTGGTAAACTTAATTGTTCGAAAACAAGGTATGATAATTTCTTGGATAAGTCGTATGCTTTAGGCATCGGACATAGATATTTATTTTACTGTATATCCAGAAATTACACATCAATAAAGTTGGAACCAACATATCTGTCTTCGTTCCATTATGGTGCAGTTAGACTTTATAACAATCGAAACAGATATTGATAAGATCGATACCAACATCAATATTAATCAATACGAGTGCAATTACATCAATACTTTAATGTAAGCTACCAGTATCATCATAAATAAGGAGGGAAAAGTGGATTTTGTAAGATTTTATCACTGACAATGTCCCTATAGACTGATCCGGCCAATGGCCGCCAGTAGACCGTCCACCATTGCAACGGTGGCGTTTCTGTACATGTGTAATTAGAACAGATGAGAATCTGACTTTTTCTGAACAATATGGAGGAAATCTAGAAGGACTGTTGCATTCCTGGTTGTTTGAACATCAGAGGAAAACTTTAATGTGGTAATAAATGAATAAGAAGATCACGGACATTTATTTCATGAAGATTTCGACAGTCTGTGACAAAACCGAACACTGCTCCGTCCACTGTGTATCAGTGTTCGTATCGGGAGGAATATCGGACACACAGAGCAGAGGAGGAATAACTTGCTGCCACAGCGGAGAAAACATTGGACTTAATTCACAGCAACAAAAACACGGTAAGTTATGCTGAACACTCATCAATCTGACACTTTATTTCACATATCTATGCTTCTGAAAATGACGCACTGCATAACGCTATTAGCTAGCTAATACTAACAGAGACAGCTGTGGTGTTGCTGCGAGTTAATGACTAATCTGGGAGATTTTGTGAAATATAACGTTATTTGCTCTGATCAGGGCAACGTTGGGAGCAGCAAATAAAAACAGTTCAGTCAGAAACACAAACGTATCAGGAAGACGGTGTCCTGCAGCCTTTAGTTTCATCTGCAGGACATGTGAAGGCTATGTGGTTTGTATAGTCCTTAAACAATACCAAAAGCCAAACAAGTGATAAAATAGAGAAGTAACCACCTTTGAAAGGGTTTAGTTTTTTAAAACTTTGATAAGTAATCACGAGATGTGCGTGTTATTCCAGTGTGGCTTGTCATTAAAGCCAGTTTCCAGAGATGAATAATAGTTTAAATTAATGAGCCAATGTAAAATAAATAAATAAATAAACGTCAGAATACTTTAAAGATCTCCGGATAACATACCTATAGGTTATCATGAACCCTAGACGACTGTTTAAGGTTGTAAATCCAGATATTCACGCTGCTTTCCATGTTGGTAGATGGGAGGTAATTGGGACTAGTCCCCACCTTAATGGCGGTGCCGCAAGATGGCGCCACACACAAAACTCTTGTCGGATCAGTCTGTATTCCCAAAATCAACTCCTTTCCCCAAGATCATGCCAAGTTCAGATTTTTAAAAAGGGACCAGTGTAGCTTTTTTTTTTTTTTTTTTTTTTTTTTTTTTTAAAGATATGTGGGTTTTGGTGGATTTGGTTCACCTGAATGACATGGCATCTACATGCCCAAGATCAGCTTCTCTTGCTGAGATAATGCCAAATTAGTTTTTTATGGTATGAGTAATAACTTTCTTTATGTGTTAATAAATTTTAGAACTTTCCATTGACTGATATCTGCATTAGTTTGTTAACAGCACTATTTTAAAGTATTGGTATCTGCAGTATCGTGACACAAGCCCTCTAGTTAATATTCAGTATCAGAACGATGCTCAGTATGTTTGCATCACATTTGAAAAAGAAAGATCAAATTGTGCAATGATGTAGCTAAGACTAAATTAAAAGAAGCAAAAGATATTTTGTCAAACTGCATTTGTAGTAAATGAAGTTGTTTGAATGCAAAAGAATGCCAAACGACACCTGTATGACACCTGGTCAGTCATTCCCAAACACTCCAGTCCCTTTTCTGAGTCTTGACCTCATAATAAGCTGGTAAACAGAATAAACAGCCCAAAAACTAATTACAAGGAAAAAGTACATCTCATTTATTGAAAAAAAATTAAGCATGCAGCATACATAATATTCAAAAATGTGAAGTTGTCCCACTCACCTGTCAGCAATTTTTGCCAAAGGCCATTACCAAATGTTGGAAAGGTGGTATACAGGGTCACCACCTGTCATAGCTGAGTGAAACACTGATCACCACCTATGCTTGTGTATTGGGACAGGAAGAGTTGTATAATTAAATGGACAAGACAAGCAATGAATGTTGCTCAATGGTGCACTAAAACACCCTAAATGTCTCACTGTGGTGAGTCCCGTCACTGGTAACCAGTCAGCTGCAAGGAAAGAAGCCATGCACCCCTTGCACTGTTCATGTTAAAATGCAAAACAGTAACTTTCTTCGCATTGACTGGGCTGGCTCATAAATTTTCACCTACTCACTCAAAAAAAAAAAAAAAAAAAAAAAAACATGTTGCATGCTGAAATTCAGTCTGTGGGCTTCCTTTTCCCACCACAATAATACAGCCTGATTTTTTTTTTTTTTTGCTAATTATACCATAAACCAAATTTCTGGGAAAGAGGATTAAGGGAAGACAGAGAATCTCTTGTGACCAAAAGTTAATATTTATTAGAACTTGCAAACAGGGACGTCTCTTCCTGCTATAGTGAATTGTATGAAGAAAGGTAAAAAGAAATGTGTAAAAAAATCAATAGCCAAACTTAAAGGTGTATAAGAGAAGCCGCTCGGGATTCATTCGAAGAAAGACAAAGCAGCTGAGTAGAGGATTGCCAGGCATCTCAAAGGAATAGACCACAAAAACATGGTGTAAATGGGTCATGCTTGAAGTGGATTTATTGAATCTCACTAAAACTGGAGTGAAAATTATAACTCTTTACTTTTATTTCAACAAGATATCTAGAAATACGGAAGCCATGCTTCTCCTCCGTATGTAAATCATATTCACTGATATGCATCCTCTTCTCTGATAAAGAAGTCCTCAGCTGATAATGTGTTCACATTTGTAGCAGTTAGGAAAACCACAATGACTAGATAATATATCTTTTTCACTTTCTGGTTATAAGAGCAATAAAAATTCTACATTAATTTAGCCAACTGCCCATTATGGCCACCCCTACACGTGTAAAGGTTTTGAGGGCTAAAATGGCCATGAAGAGGGTAAAGCCTGTAAATGAGCGTTGGGGGGTGTGAACATTAGAAAAGGTGAGCTTGCAGTAGAAAGGTTACCAGTTTCCAATATCTATGAGAGGCCGGACCATTTATGTGATATTGAGTTTTCACCGTGAGGCCCATTTGCGTCCCCTTCCTCTGCACATTTTATCTGATTTACTAAGGCGTGTGTGTGCTATGGCATCTATTCATCTGTGTTTAACATCTCCAGGGCCACAGGTTCACCTGCCTCCCCATGTTCCCACTGGAGCTTATTAACAGTTCGTCACTAACGGGAGCACTCCTAGTTAATTACATAAATGGATACGTTCACGCCAAAATGTAGAACATCCCGGTTTTATCTCCTAAATCATTTCACATAAATCTGATTTGACACCCTTCAAGCAATGACTCCTAACGATGATTGCATGGCTCCCTCCTGCTTCTTTCAAGATATTTTCCTAGGCTGGGCTCCTTCCCCACATACTGTGCATTATATTAGGACAAGTTTATTTAGTAAAAGAAAAACCATCAGATGAATCAAAAATAGGAATATATCAAAAACAGGATGAGGTTTAGATTAAAAAAATAGACTGTAGAGAGATGACATCTTTTTATTAATCCTTTTACATCCTTAATGAGAAGGAAAGGATTAAAATATGCAGGACACAGCATTTGAAACATTTTGCTTTGTCAAGTGGCTGTTTTTGGGCTTCATAGTTTGTACAATGATGGAAAGATGCTTATTTCCGATGAGCCACAAACTGTCCAAGCCAGGATTTATTACACTGAGCTAAACAGGCTACAGTCATTATAACCCCTCATGTTAAAACTCAGCATCTTAAGTTGAGCTATTCAAGAAAGATAACTGATTTTTTTTTCTCTTCATGTCAATAAATAAAACAAATCTTAAAAAAAAAAAAATGAAAGCAAGAACACTACACAAGGTTTCACAGCAACTCTAATTCTCATGCTTAAAAAAAGGATAAAAAACACAAAGTGGGCCAAACCCAAGATGTACAGGAAAAAAGGCTATTGCATACTTACAATGTGCACAGCACAAAGGAAAAATAGTAAAATACTACTCATACAGAATCAAAAAGGACTGATGGCCAGTCAGCTGGATCTATAGAAAATGGAAAGCTGAGCTGGTGAAGACGTCCCGGCTGCTTGTTGGTCTGGAGCTGATCTGTACTGGTTATTACCTGATCAGAAGGAGGTCTTGAAGAACATGCACATCCTGTGGCTGAACTACCCTCTGTTTTGACACCTGGAGGTCCAAAATATTTCAGTTGCTCCTGTAAAGATAAAGCTCCCTATAGGCAAGCAAAATAGATTAGAAGCAAATATTCTAACTTTGTATTTGTTGCACTAATACAAATAGTGTATTTTTCATAATGTATTTTTATAATAAATGTAAAAATGTGTGGCATCCCTTTAAATCATGTCACAATCACAAAGTTGTCATTCACAGGAGTTTTCTGCATAAATGTATACTTTGTACTTGTCAAAATAATAAAGTGAGGATAAATGATGGGCTCTAACAGTAGAAATGTTGTATGTATATTTTACAAAGTGGTCAACTTGTATCCAACTGGTCAGATGATCTCGGCCTGGATTTTATTCTGTAAGCAAAATTAATATTGCAAAGTCATTCATATACACTTTAAATTGTGATGTTATAGATTTTTTAAAAATCAAACTAGATACTTCGTTAAACACTGAACTTAACTGCAAGAATGATGTAAATTAAAAAACTATAGTCACAAAAATATTCTGAGAATGGTAAACAGGGTGACTGCAACTAACTTTGCTGAGTTAGCAATTATCCTTTTGGAGCCAAAATCCACAACCACAGTAGCCCAAAATAATCAACACTTTTAATATTTATCGGTCACTTCATGAATTACTGCTGTTATTTACAAAGCAAAGTAAACTGCTAATTAAAGACCTATAAAATACACAGTAAAATTGAATCATAAATCATTTCAAACCTAAAGTCAGTCCATTTCAAAATCAAACTCTCATTTTATTTTATCCAACATTAATGAAGCAAACACTGAAACTGGTTTACAAGAACACAAATCTTCCTAACTAGCATTTATGTGAGGCTAGCTGAGCTAGCTAGCAGGACAGATAACAAACAAACATGCTAAAAACTCAGCGATGCACCGCCTCCTATCTCACATCACAAACAGCTGCTTTGGACCATCTATTCCTTCTGTTTTTCTGCCCAAACACAAATCAAGCTTGATGCCATCACTCCGTTTGCATTCATATCCTCACAGGAATGATGGGGACCTCATTCTGGTCAGCAGACATCACTTACTAATGCCACAAAACAGCAGCCACACACATCATTTCAGCCTAATTTACTCTCAGATCTTACATTTATTTTTAAGCATCTAGCAGACAAAAGTCTTTAATTCTACTCAGATGAGGCTGGAAATTCAGTTTGGGGGACCCATGTGACCATGTGGCTCATGGCTACATATGTAGCTTACCATCACCAAGTATGAAGAGTGAATGAATAATGTGAGCGCTTTGAGTGCCCAGAAAAGTGTGATATAAATCTAAACCATTATTATTCACATTTACGTGGTCTGCATACTGTATAGCAAGAAAAGGATCTTATTACCTCCGCCAAGGAGGTAATGTTTTTGGTAGCGCTGGTTTGTCTGTCTGTCTGTCTGTCCATCTGTCTGTCAGCAACTTTACAGAAAAAGTACTGGATGGATTGACCTGAAATTTTCACCAACGAACCCATTAAATTTTGGCGGTGATCCGAATCACCTTCTGGATTCGCTACTGGTTAGGAGGAGACCTCATATGCAACACAACTCTTTTTTTTCATTTATTTTTATTCTATAAACACAACTCCTGATTGTCAGCTACAGTACAGCGGGTTAATATAATGTGTGATCTTTCTACAAATAAGATTTTCTTTTCTTTTCTTTTTTTTTTTTTTGGGGGGGGGGGGGGGGGGGGGGGGGGGGGTGTTGGTAAAATAAATGTTTAAGAAAAAATCCTGGAAATATTAACCGAGGTATTTACCTCGGGTACCCTCATAGCTAGTTACGGCCTTGATCCTGAGAACTCTTTTCTTCACTCTATAACGATTTTCAGCATTTTGATAAGTTGTTGACGTCTGTCATTTTTAACCGCGACGTGAGATGCGCCCCCACCAGCAACTCCCCCTTCCTCTCTCTCCCCCACACAGGATGACCAGCTCAGTCTACACCCCTGCTTACGACCCATTTTTCTTCCTCCTTCCTTTGCTTTCGGGAAGCTGTTCCCGACGGTTCTGATGTTCTTTTCATCATTCAATTATTGAAAAGTTTAAACACAACACGACCTACGTTCTTCCACAGTAACCATGTCATGTACTGTACGTCACCCTTCACGGTCAAAGCAAATAGATAGGAGCAGGTGATGCAGCCAGATCTGATCATTGCAAAGAATTAAATATTGGGGTTTTCTTTTCATGTCTTTTGGAGGGAAATTTCGAGCAGCAATGTATAGAGAGTGTATTTCATAATACATAGGCTACATACATTTAATTAACTTTTTTTTTTCTTCTTAATTATTCTGCAATTTTTTTGCGCCATGTCCAGCGGATGGTGCCCCAGGCAGTTGCCTGTGTTGCCTGTCGGCAAAGCCGGCCCTGCCAATGTGTTTACTTACCGAACAAAGGTTCCTCATGGCTTTGTATTTCTGTGTTTATAGACCACACTCACTTCCATCCAGGCATTCACCTTAACTAGCCCTGGAATTGCTCACCTGTAAGCCTGTCGTTTGTAGCATTACTGGTCTGTCACCTGTGTGAAGCTGGCTTGTGCAGTTGTGATGAAGAGTGACCAGTAAAGACAGTTAACTGTACAAGCGAGTCCTGTGTGCTCTGACCGACACCCCGTGGTGAACATCAAAGCTCCTTACCAACACCTTAACAGTATTACATGAACATCATCCTACAGTAAAAGTCAAAATGTTTTTAATTTTTCCATATAACTCCATACAAATGACCCAAGTGTACCTCAGTAATAAAACATTACAAGAACGATCTCAATGAGTTTTTCAAAAGTTGATCCGGATCCAGACGAAATTCCAGATAATATGATCCAGAACACACAAAAATAAGGGAGTCTAGCTGCTGGCAGAGGTCCGCGCTCTCCGAGTGCTTAGTTGAAAGTTGTGGGGCAGCTGGAGCCTAAAGGCAGGGTACACCCTGGACAGGTCACAAGTCCATCACAGGACCAACACAAAGCGACTCACCTCTAGGGGGAACATGGAGTCACCAGGTGACCTAAAGCCCCGTTTCCACCAGCGGGTCTGGGTCGGGTCGGGCCGGATCGGTCCACGTTTTTTTGCGTCTCCACAGATAAAAACTGGGACGGGTACCCTTATATCCGACCCGACCCGGACTACTTTTTTGGCACCCTTCGGTAGGGGTACCGATCTAACCGATCCGAACCAAAGAGGAGGAGCTAATACACAGCAATCAGCTGATTCATTGAAAAATCCGCCACTTCCCGCGTGACCCAGCGTAAAAACAAAGCCGGGGTGACTCGTTTCTGTTTCTGTCACGTGTGGCGCCGGTGTTTTGGTTAAACGGCGTTACACGGCGATGATGTCACACAATCACGTAGCAGCGCTGTCCAGCTAATTCTCCGCCTCCAGAATAAGGGTACAGGTTGCTGTGGGGACACAGCGTGAAATCAACACATCCGTACCCAAACCCACCCGATCCGGACTGGCCCGGCCCGACCTGACCCAGACCCGCGGGTGGAAACGGGGCTTAAAGGGCATGTTTTTGAACTGTAGAGAGAAAGCCAGAAAACCAGAGAACATTTTATAATGAAACTTACTGTATTCTTATTTCATTGGAACTTTAATATATGTAGCTGAACACATTTATCATTTTTTCCATATAATTTTCTTATGTTATCTAATTCTGCCCAACCCACCCCCAAAAAGTCCATCTAACAATCCCAGTTATCAAAGCTTCCTCCCCACTGCGTTAGCACTGTGGTAGAATCAGGAAAATAATGTGAGGGGATTTTCTTTAAGGTCTGATCATCTAAGAGAACTAATATGTCTCCTGTTTGCTCTACAGGTGTCTGCCAAATGAAAAGGCTGACATAAAAACCAAAATGTCAAAGTTTCCCAGACAAGCGGATACAGCCTGAATGAAACAGAAAGTGTGACTCACACTCTGAGCTTGTCATAGTCACATCTTCTGTAGATTAATCTTTTAGACATTGTCTTCTTGGAAAATTAAAACTTAAATACGCACCTGAAGCACTTCAGAGTCTATCATGTTAGACCCAGCATTTATACTGGTTTCAGCCGATGCACCTTGGGAGACCACAGCCCCCAAGAGCTTCCAAATTGACCATTTATTAAAAAAAAAAAAAAAAGGTGGGGGGGTGGGGGGTTCTTTTATGTTCAGAACAAGCAAATCCCATTTCCCTCTTACCCTCCAATAATGAGATGCATAACCCAGTAAAATTGTTAAAATTATTATAAATACGCTGACAGAACCCTTTGATGCTTAATAACCTAAGTTGCTTAAAAGTATAAATAGAAGTCACAGGAGATGGAACTGTGCCGCAGTTTCTCTAATTTATCTAAAAGTTGCACTTGCTTTCGAGGTAAAAGACAAAGAGAGAGCTAAAAATATCTGTATCATATGTTAATAACAGCTTTTATAAAAAGAACTTGTTTTGAATGCATAAACACACTTCATCTGAGCTAAACAGAGAATTCAATTTATTTATTTATTTTATTTTATTATTATTGCATTTTTTTTATCTTTCCATTTTCAGACACTTGTAAGAAAAAAGTTTGTAAATACTTTTTTTTTCCCAAAATATCATTTAACTGACCAAAATGCTGGGTTTGTAGGTTTTCAAAATTCACTCTAACCTTGTGGACAAAAATCAATTATTTTCTTTCAGCCCTGAGGTATAAAACACCTCTCTGCAATCAGCAACAAAAAAAAAAGAAAGAAAGAAAAAAGTCAAATTAAATTGAGAAAACATTGTGCACTTGAGAAGAAGCCAAGGTTGAGATACAGACCATCAGAGAAGGAGTGTGTGGGATGTGTGAGGATGGAAAAGAACAACGCAGCTGTTTGGGACTGGTATTTGTCACAAAACATACCATATGGAAAATTATTAGCGAAAGAAATGGTAATAACTGATGCTGAAAAAAATTTGCAGGCCAAAAAAGAGGGAAAGTAAAATAAAATCTGTGCATGACAACGAGGAGAATTTAGCTGGATGGTCTCATCTGGGTAAAAGAGACCATGTTCTTCATTCAGCTTAGTTATCAGAGGGTTACTCATGCAGAAGACTGCACTGCTTCAGTAACTTAAGTTCTAACCAGCTTAATTATTCATATAATAATTAATTAATTAAAATATTAAAATTTACAATAAACCTCATTGGCCTGGATATCATATCATTCTGTGGTGGCTGCCCCTGCTCAATTAGCATTCTCCTCTCCTTCAGTATCATCTACAAAAGACAGCCCAGTCATTCAATATGTCGGGTGTGGTGCAAACATTCAAGCAGGTGCATTCTTCTGAAGGCTGAGAGGGACGGGTAAGGAGTGTGTTCATGCGCAGGACATGCACATACAGTAGCAAAAGGTAGAAAGAAAATAACTGCAATCTCACAGAGCAGTTATTCAATATTCAGATACTTTATGCTTTCCACCTCAAAGAATCCATCTATTTATTATTTTATGTGCACCAAACAGGGTAAATTGAAGCCTTGGATGCTCGCATCCAAGCTCAGAACAACATAACTGCTCAGTTTGTCCAGTTATTTTCTGTAAATGCTCAAGTAAGATGTAAAACTGTCTGCTTTTTCTGATTTCATGCAGCATCCTCAGGGAAAGATGAAATATCTAATTACCTAACTTACAGATTTGTATCATTTCCTACACTTCACACATTTCCTTCTTTGCTTGAGTATAGGTGAGTTTCAGCAAAAGAAAATTGGCAATTTTCTTCCACTCTTAAGCTTTCCTACATATAATTCTGACACCACTTATCATCGCTGCTGTCTGCAGAGGGAACTGTCAAAATAATATACCAATAATGACAGTGGTTGCGAACGTAATGACAACACTGTGAGACACACACACACACAAAAAAAAGAAAGAAAAAACATATTAATTGCAAAGCACAGATCAGTGGCTTTATATTGAAGTGGATTCTCTGGTTCTCGTCCTAAATGTCACCTGGATTGTCTTGCTCGCTGATATGCTGGATTTCCACCCATCTGCCAGATGGAAAATCTCCCCAAATCCTCACCTGATCTTGGCTTTATTAGCTTCATGGCCCTATATGAAGGTAATTTTGCTTGTGACAGAACGAGTGGCATCTTTAAGGTCCACCAACTCCATTCAGGCTTAACTACCGGTGCATTTCGGGAGGCTTGGCATTAGCAGTTAACACCTGAAGGAATCTAATTAACAGGGGAGCAGAGTATTTAATCACATCTTATGAGTTCACAGTGTACCCTGTACTTCATTTATTAAAAGTATTATGACTTTAAATAAAGCCATCATTTACTGTCATGACTTGGGTATTTTGTCACTGAAGGTCTAATCTTATAGTGTGAAAGAGTTCTCACAGGAAGCAGAGTTTTAAATTTGAGTTAGGACTAAATTACTTATGGTGCACCAACCACCACAGTGTAGTCAGTGAAAGAGAGAGAAGTTCATGTTCTGAAGTATAAGAAGTCTATTTGTATGTACTCTCATGATATTTGAATCATTATGATGAAATATATTTTATTTAACTTCACAAGGTAAGATTCTGTGTTATAACAATATTGTCACAATAATATTGTCCATTAAATTTGCCTTAATTATAGTACAATTTATGCTATCCACATTCATTTAATGCATTTAAGAGGAATGAGGCCATCACCTATATGACTGTTGCACCTATATACGATAATCTGACATGTAAAGTTCCTCCAAGTGTTTTCTGACAGATTATTCATATGAAATTTATTTGGATTTTGATTGTGTATCATGGATGTGTAGATTTCTGTGAAGAGGTAAACTAAGACTAAGACACAAAGACAAGACATGACAGAGTGGGGGACATCACAGTTGCCAATGTCAATGTCCTCTGTTTGCATGCCTGCTCCTATACGACATGTTGGACGTCTCATATAGAGGAAGGGGAGGATGATGGGAAGTGTTAATTTATACAGCTTTGTCTCTCAAAAAAGTCAACGAAGGCACTCGCTTGATTTACTAAATAGAAATCTGTTCATTACGTAGCTGCACATATCTTGTTGATATTTTCAAATCATTGTTTCTTGTTGGTTTTACATGAAATAATGAAAAGTTTGATTACTAGGTGAGTCTTCTTCAGTCCAATGAAGTATTACTTCAAATCAACAACACAGGTGACAGGGCTGTGCTGAGGCTAATCGTGCATTCCAGTTATCTTTGGATGTTGCTTTTTGAAGAAATTTTTGCCAAAAGATGACGAGAATTCATAAATTGCGTAAGTCCCCAAGGTTCCATATTTAAAGATGGCTGCACCCAGTACCACCTTTACTCCATTGATGTCTAATTTCTTGTCCACTTAGGGCTCCAGACTAACTTTTTTCACTAGGAGCACAGTGGCTCCTAACTTAAATTTTTAGGAGCACAAGCAGAAACTTTAGGGGTGCATACTGAAATCGACTTACAATGCAAATATTCACATTTTCTCTCATTTACTAATAAATACCTCAACAATAAATGCAGAAACTACAATTTTCACATGTCATTACACATTTTATGTTTCAGCTGGCACTGTGTTTACTCAGAGTGTCGTGTTTTAGTTGTGTGGTGCCAGTTTTACCAGAAAATTTTGTTTTCCTGGCATGTGGGTAGCAGTGCAACAGATCAATGAACTCACAGTTCAGATCGGTTTATGGTTTTTGAGTCACAAATCGGATCAGTTTTCAGGTCAGTGAATCAGTGTCTGCAGCCTGAAGACCGCAGTTTACTATTGAGTGTAGGGCCACTGTCTCCAGGTATCACTGTATCACTCCGCCTCCTCTCTGCGAGAGCACCAGCACAATATAGTCCCAACAAAAGTGAAACTTCTGTTCACCAGGAACAAAAATGAATCTCACATAACAATAGTAACGCGCTGTCAGTGAAGGACAGTAACAGTAACAGTGTTGTGATGATAGACATAGTAATTAGACAGATTAGCCCATTACTGAAAAAGTAGTGCCGTAATAACGCTGTTATTCTCATCACTGCTGTCCGGTAATTCTGTCAGCAACTAAAACTATTAAGGCTAAATATATAATGATAACAAAACCCTGCAAATTTTTTAGTTGCACATGTGAAAGTAGATGAAAAATTTACTTGCACTGTCTCACATTTTAGTCACAAAATGAGACCATTTGGTTGAAGTCTGGAGCCCTGGCACTAAGTTTCTTGTGTAAATTGTTCCACTGACAGCGCCTGATGTGTCAGACCGCAGATCTTGACAGCAGGCCATACGGCACACCCAGTGACGTTAATGGACTCATCGGGCCCACCACGCCCACACCTGGATGGCATGGGGAGGCAAGCCCAATGGTCCAGTCTGCCACTGAGTGTACTGCTCCCCGTTGCACTATTTCCTTACGTTTTTTCACCATTGATGTCTGAACAGAGAACACGAATCTACTTGTAAGTAGACATGATGAACATTTCTGAGCAAGTCTGAAAGGGGCTTAAGTTATTATCAGTAGTTAAGGCATTGAGGTGTTAAAGGCGTAGAAGATGTTTCTTTCAACAATTTTTGCAATATTCTGTAAAATTGGGTTCACTGCCACATACGCTAAGATTAATTAAAAGCTTTAAATATATACATATTATTATAAATCAGCTGTGAAAATGATGAGGCTGAAAAAACATCCGCCAATCATCTCTGCATTCCTTAACATTTTCATTTGTCTACTGGTTCGTGAATCACTTTTACTACCGTAGTAAGAACAGGTAATAGGTGAGACTGATCAATGAGAGTGATTGATTGGTGAGAGTAATGCTGCGACCCAGAAGCTGTGCGCACTCGTCTGACATTTACAGCCAATAGCTAACAATCATTCTGCTTGCATTTACCGACATTCAGACGACATTCCATATACTTGCGTTTGTGACATGATGGGAGAATCTGTACCTGCTGTCTGCTAAACACAGGAGTGGCTCGTGCTCGTTATTCTGTGGCTGGGGGAGGGAGCTATGAATCAGGTTGGTCTAGCTCATGCGCATTATTCAAAACCTTGCTAACAGTCTCTGCTTTCTGAAATGCCGAAACACCTTAAGGTGTGGCTGTTTGTGAAATGTCAGTATGCGCAGTTTATTAGTAATTACAGCAAAATTGGCTGGTGTTTTCAAGGAACACTGTTTTACACTTGGATGTAATTTTCTAGTTTTATACAGCATAATTGTAGATGCTCTTGAAATGGCTACTTTGGAGGCGTCTATTTTTTCCGAGTTGGTGCAGTGGGAATACCAACTGCCTCGTAGTGATGTTCAATTTCTCAGTGCCCAGAATTACAAAACTCAATCCCGCTATGAGGAGCGTGTGTTGAGAGATCTGGGGCAGGGTTTCAGCTCAAGTGGTTGAGCAGCTGCCCCATGAGGTTATAGCTCCCCAGTGCAGCTGGCCCAGGTTCAAATCCCAGCCTGGGGCCCTTTGCTGCGTGTCATTCCCCACTGTCTGACCTCCTCTCCCTGTCAAGCTACTAAGCCACCGGAGCTGTCTGTCGAGCATAATCCAGGAAGTATGTCCGTGATGTAAGAATGAACACGTATAATTTCAGATACAAGAGTTCTGTTTAACTTAGGACTGGTGTAGGAGGAATTCAAGTATATTTGACTCTACTGATAAAATTTAACCAACAAATGTAAAATGTGCTCTTTTTTCATAATCAAATGGGTAATTGTGTTTCTAATTGTGTGGAAATGTGTTATCCGGATTTTTTTTTTTCTTTTTTTTAGTGCTGTCTGAAGACTGATGTGAAAGAGTTTTATGGAGACTTTGTATTTTCATGATTAATAGTTACAAAACTTTCCTCACTCCTACTCAGCTGGAGCAAGAATTGATGTGCATAGTTAGCACAACCTGTTAAGATTCACAGTTAGATGGCTACAAAAATCTAAATCAAGGTTACTCAATTCGGTCCTATGAGGATCATAATCCAGGTTTTCTATGTCTCTATGCTTCAACACAAGTTATTGGCCCCGGTTACATGATGTTTCACTGTATTTTGATAGTTTAGCAGCAGCAGCTCACCTCTAACTTAGTACTTCATTTCGGCTGGCTCCCACAAGTCCAGCACTTGTTTCACATGCACTTCAACAAGCGCCATCACATCAGGACAAGTGAAGGAGCATGCGCAGAATGACAAAAAATAAGTCAGAGCAGAATAAACAGCAACATGAAATTGTTTGATTCAGAATTAAAAGAGGAATAAAACCAACAACTTAGTTCGGAATTACGTTTTTATTTGGGAATTATTGTTTTCACTCGGAATTAAGGGTTTACATGGTGTTCTTAAAGCAGAATTACCTTTTATTCGTATTTCACATATGACCACATGTGGTCATATGTGAAATACATGTGGTTTTTCTGTAAGGGTATCACTACTGGATGGTTGTTATTCATCCAGATTGGAGTAACAAATTGTAAATGCCCAAAGAAAATTATTTAAATTAAATAGGAGACTACACGACAAGATTGGACACCTAAAATATTTAAACTTCTGAAACCTTTTACTTTTAAATATGGCCTAAAAATGAGAAATATGGCCAAAAATGTCAAAATTTTAGGACACAGGTAAGGCTTGGCAGAATGGCAAATTTTTCATGAGACGCTTTGTTTTATTCTTAATTTTTTTATTTTTTAGAAATCTTACCAGTTTTACGGTATCAACTATATATAGCAGTGTATATACATACACTGCTCTTGTGTATGTATGTTTATATATATATATATATATATATATATATATATATATATATATATACACACACACAAGAGTGTTATTGCACTATGGAGTTCCTCAGGTGGCAATTTTTTTCCTTTTTGCATTACCATGCAATGCTTTTGCATGCGCTGTAATAAGGTGTCCAGGTCAGTCTACTGCAGCTCTGGAGTCACAGCTGCTGTCATACTGTAACAGCCGCTGCTAACGCTGTTCAAATAGTAAATAGAGGATTTGACCGCTTTGAAAAAAATAAATCCACATTGCTGCATTTTTGGGAGTGGTTTTTAAAGGAGCTACCATGTTTCAGGATGTTTACATCCTGAACGCAGACATACCTGGGATCCAAAGTTTTCACCATCATCTAGAAGGTGTCTTTCTCTGCGTTTACAGTATATGGGAACCATATTCTTGACATGGTGAAATATGTTCCGTGAGATCTGAGATCCCTTATGTGAGGACCATATGGCATCTTTAACTGGAGATGCTTTCCTGAGTACTCTGCTGATATCTTCTTTTCACTAAAGCTAAACCATAATTTATTTTAACTATCAGCTTTTGCTCAAGCTTGAATTTTACATATGTATACCAAACATGTTGCATACAATTACAACATTTATGGGAAACGGTTCATGGCAGATTGAAGTCATAATCCGTGACCATTAATTATATCCAGGCTGGTTGTGTAATTAAATTTGATTCATCAAAGAGGCTTCCAACTTATTCTGTACTTGTGCCAGATGTCTAATAATGGCGGTTACATTGGTTCCAAAGTTGCAGCGATGCAATCTACAGCACACGTGTCTTCTGTTGTTGAATATGCCGCCCAGATGAATGCTTCACTTCAGGAATTAGTCTGATGAGTGGTGCATGTAAATCAAATGTGGCACTCGTGATGCAGATTTTTAGTCATGCACTGTACAGCCTTTAGCTAAATCTATAAACTTACTTTTAAATTTAAAAGATTTGTAAATAATGTATGAAAGTATTTGATATGAGTGACATTAGTTTGTTGCTTTCAAAGAAATCAGTTTAAATGTAATTTTCCCTCATTTCCTCCATTTTCTTACAAAGATGTGCTGAAAATACTACGATTTCTTTCCAATATGTTGTAGCATTTGGTGGGTAAATCATCTGAATGTGTACATATAAATGGAGGGAAAGGATGAATAGGGAAAAATCGAGCCACATGGTTTTCAGTCTCCTGAATATCTGTAAACAGCAGCAGATTTTTATTTCCTACCATTTTCTGTAGATACACATCAATGACGACTACACAAACAAAAAATCTCTGCTCATCTTCATTTGCAAAACTTAATCTGGGTAAATTTGTGGCAGAACAAACAAGGGGAGTTTGCTGTAAACACAGCTGGATGTTCTGCTGTATTTGTTAGGAAAAAAAAGAAAAAAACTAATCAAAACAAATGCCATGCATTAGTTACAAGTGCCCAAACCTTGGCAAGCACACAGAATGTTGCAGCCCAATGACTTCCCGATTTAAATTATTACTGGGCAGAGCAATAACAACAACCCCTAGACAGGGCCACAATCAAAACCATCAGGCCACAGTCCAAAGCAAAACAGTTCAAAGAAACGCGAGCAGTTTAGTTGACTCTCCTAACCACAGAAACAAAGTTTTCCTATTTGCAGATTGGCTTGTTTGATTCACTGAAATTTATTTCTGCCTTTTAAATACAATTTCCCAAAACCATTGCAAATGTTCAAAGAAAAGAAAATGCACGGAAAATAGCTCCAGTTAAAATGCACAATAATTCCACACCGTTCTGTGGGTTATTTAGCGACTTCTAACCCATCTCACTTTTATACTCTTTAAAAAATGAAGCTGATTAGCAGTGGTGGTGGGAGGCACATGCTGCAGCCTATCTCTCTCCTCGCACAGCCTATTCTTTGATGTTGTTGTTTTTGTATGTTGCACCGCCCCATCATTTGAATATCACACACAGAGGGGGCTCCTACTCGGCCACTCGCTGCGCCTTTGTTGCCGTGATTAAAGCAGGTGTCGCGCAGGGTTGTGTTTGTTAATGACAGTTTGCATTTAAATAGCTGTCACTCGTCTGTCAAGGGGAGGGGAGGAGGGGGAAATGTTTGTTTCTGGGCCTCCAACGTACTTGGGATGCATCTCTTTTACATAAGCTTAACCTAGCTTTGCAAATAAGGAAGCAAAGTTTTGCAGAAGCGTACCTGTAAAGACTCTTCACTGATGTTGGCAAATGATTAAAGTCCAAACTTGAAAAGGGAGGCAAAGTGCAAGCTAACCCAATTCAAAGTATTGACTTGTAAGTATTTGTTTACAACATTAAGACCTGGATATATTTTAATAATGTGCATTTGTGTTGCACAAGATCGAGAATTTGAACACTTGAAAGAAAAGGGCATTGGGTTTTAGAAACAACACAAGCCATCTTATCTTTTTACAGCTGCATATCCTACTAACAGCAGTAAATGACAAAAAAGATTTTCAAGGGTTGCAGGTGTTTCGAAGAGAAACAAAATAACAATGATTGAATTCAAAGGGTTACAAAAAAAAGGGTTCAAAAAATGTTTTTCACATACCAGAATCCTTGTTATCAGACAGCTGCTACATTTGAAAGCATTTGATGTTCTGGTCTGTATCATAGCATGATTTCTACCAACCTGAAATCCGTAAATCAATAGGGAGGGTGATACTTCCATTTGTGCAGATCACTTGACTTGTGAACCTTGTTGTGCACCGAACAAGCAAACTGAGACCACTGGGAAAGGTGGACCAAAAGCAAAAAAAGCGGCAAAGACGCCCGAGGTTGGGTAACAAACAGGACCGCTTCCAGAGTGAGATATTTTTGACGCTTTGGTCGCTCTTCACGTGACTGATGTCAAAGTTAAATCGTACTAGTCATTTAAAGGAGCTGCACAGCGAACTTCTTGACAGCGGCGTTGCTGTTGCTCACCTTTCCCTCACTTAAAGCATAGCAGAGCTGCAGGACGTTTTGTGTGGTCATTAAATACAAGAAAAAAATAACAAAGCATGAACAGAAATTAAAATAACCATCTAATTACTCACAAGTGGATTGACATGCAGTATTGAGCAGAAAACAACATAACAAATAGCATTATGATTTATCCACAAGATCAAACTTTTACAACTTTGAAATACATTATGACTAAAACAAACAAAAAAAGCAAGGATGAAAATAAACAAAGAATACAGCTTCAAACTTCAAAATACACACTCAAAAATAGAGGTACGAGACAGGAACATTTCTGTACCTGTAGGTACTTTTTTTTTTTTTTTTACAAATGTTCTGTCAAAAGTACAATATTGGTCTTTATGAGGCCAGAAGTGTACCTATATACTATGAAAAAGGGTCCAAAGTGATATGAACTACAAGTTTGTACCATTTCAACCCTAAGGGTACCTGCAGCATTGAAAAATGTGCATAGCTTGTACAATAACTATAAATAGCAGTCCTTCTAAAGAGTAGTATAATTATGGTTTACTATATTATGATTTTCATAATAATCATAGTAATCACAGTAATAATTACATGTATAATTATATATGTGTTTGGGCTAATGTTTACATCATAATCATTCATTTACTATTAGCATCTTTGATTGTTGTCATAATCTTTATTTTATTGGCTTTTATTCATAATTTTAATTGGTTTAATTGTACTTTATTAACTCACAGCTTGATAAGGTACAAAAATGGACCAGGACCGAAGGGTACAGAAATGTCTTTGAAAAAGGAACACCCCCAGTGACAAGCTTTGTACCCTTTTAAGTACAAATTGGTACCTCTATTTTTGAGTGTGTAGAGAAAAGACGGATCAACACTGCACGAGCAGCTGTTTTTTGTGATCTTTGTTTATAGAAGAAACATTACCCAGCACGTCCCGTTTGGCCCGGTAGAATCAATCCAGGCACAGTTCGTATGCTAGTTTGGTGAAGCGGCTTCATTTAATATAGAACAACTTCACATTATTCTCAGAGATGCACAACACTGACAAATAAAACTCGCTGCGCACACAGACTCAACACAAATTCACAAACTGTGTGCTTGTAATAAGCAGAACGTGCATCTGCATCTTGGTCATGTTCTCACAACTATGCAGGAGCTGGTACATTTTAACCATAGACCATTAATATAGATGGACGTAGTATCTGGTTACATCTGAATAGAGCAAAGTGAAGCCAGTTGGGTGTGTCCCACCATCGCCATCTTGCCGTGTCACGTGTGTCGTCACTCCCGGAAAATACTAAAATTGGCACAGCGCGGCCACGGGACAAATGACAGCTAATGTACTCTGGGATAAATGCAGAGCGAGCTAACTCGAAACTGACAGGAGCTAACGAAGATTAGCCTCCCAAGAGGTGGGATAAAGGTGAAACATGTTTGGACTTGCTGTTAGCTGCTAAAAACCACCATTTTGCTACTCTGCTACAGACCTTATCAAGAGCAAACAAGGAGCGAATAGATAGCCACCGGTCGGCAGGCCGGGCTTCCAGTCTGCCGCATGTCAATGAAAAGGACACGCCCCTAATTATGTGTAATTTCAAGATTAAATAACATCTAAATTGATGAGTTATAAAAAAATTCACCCCCCTCACAGTTGACATGAAGGTAAACTTGACCTATTAAACCTAAAATGATTTTTTAAAGAAGGCTGTATAGCTACATGTTTATTTCTGTTGTGAAGTTGGCCTTTTTTAAAATGGGAGTCTATGGAGATTTGCTCAGTTTTTTTCGAGCCAGCCCCTAGTGGATGACGAAAGAATTACAATTTTTGTGCAGCGTGGAAGTGGGCTCACTGTTCTCCACCAGAGTTTGCCCCTTGGTTTTAACACATGTCGAATGCGTGATGTCATATATTTTTAGCTTGTATGTTTATCACAGAAATGCATAAAACGCTGCGCAGGGAGGGAACAAAGTCCTGTATCACACGAAACAAGACAAGGTCGACAAGCCAAGACAAGGTGAGCGTGAGTGCGCACGTGTGTGTGTGCTCTACAGATGCGGGCATGAAAAAGTTCCCCTTTCTGCCGACTGCCAGCCATTTAACAGCGACTTGTCTGGTAATTCAATCGCACAGAGAAACACCAGTGTGCCCAGGGGAAACGAATTTAGAGCATAAACGAATGCCCAGAACAAAGATGTTTCCACACACCAAGTTTGGACACCGTGCGTGATGATGTATTCGCGGGACAAATCGTTCAGCCGGTGATAGTGCAGTAAAAGTGCACTATTACTGCACCACTTCTGACAGAAAAAGGCAGAACTTTTTCATGCCTGCATCTTGTATAGGCCCAAAGAAAAATACCCAGGAGCCAGAAAACTTTTTGGAAGAATGGGGAAAGTGGTGAGTAAATGAAGTTAATTCTCATTCATAATTATTATTATTGTATCATTAACATGGTCTGCCATGACTATAAATATGCTCGTTTAACCCTTAAAACCATACCGACTCATCATAGATGTGGATGACATCACTGTGATGCTGCTGTTTCTATACACCTGAAGAAGACACCATCGCCAGGTGCAGGAGGTATCCTCTATAGAAAGGTTTTTTCTATGTGTTTTTGCCTGTCATCCACATTCAAATACAGTTTTCAGTTACTGAAAACATGGCTCTGGGAAAATTCCACCAAAAAGTGAAAATCAAATCAGTCCCACATGGATAGCAGTGCTATACCTCTGTACTTGTTGACTTACACTACAGTGTTCATCTAAAATGATCTGAAAACAGTTGCAAAACTAAATGAGGACATGTACTAGAGCAAAGATGAGTAAAAATTCACAGTACATTTTAAAATAAGAGTAGGAACAAAAGCCTTAAAATCATGACAGTCATCTTACTGCCTGGCAAATGTTCAGTCCAGTATTTACTCCAGTGGAAACTTTGCTGTTTTCTGCTCATACAAAAGATGGCTCAAATGCTCAACAGTTATTATTATTGAGTGAAGTGCATGCTGGGTTTGAGCTGTCAGACTAGATGCCTGCTGTTTCAGGACGAGTGTCACAGCAAGAGTAAACAAAGGACAGCAGCAGAGTTGTGGACCACCAAAAGTAAAAGCTTATACACTCCAACACAATGTGGTGCTAAAATAAGCTGACTTTGTTTGTCCAAGTGACATAATTTGATTCTCTAACCCACTGCTGATGCAAAATATTGATTAAGCTTTAAGATGTTTGTTCTTTCATGATAGAAAGAAAATACACCCTCATTCAATCCTAAAGATTTGAACAGTTCATTTGCAAAAACAGTTAACCACCATTTAGAAAAAACAGAGTTAACTGCTTCTGCAAATAAACTCTTCGCTTACTTTTTGAATATTTTCATCAAATCACACTCACATGAAGTAGAGGGTTTTAATGATGTTAAATGGAGGTTAGTACCCGACAGCGACGAAAAGCAGTTAACTACGTTTTTTTCTAAATGGCGGTTAACTGTTTTTGCAAATGAACTACATTTATAGATCAGTGAGTAGTCTTTAAAAAACAAGAATACCACATATTAAGTTACAAAGCATAAATAAGGTGTGAAACTAAATGAACCCCACGATTCAATACCTACTGGGTTCATCTTCAGTATGTGTCTACGTTATCTTTTTTCTTTAAATCTCCCTCATTCTATTGACTCTTCTTTACAACATTGCTTCAGTTTTCTGAAGTTTATGAGCATTTGTTTATGCTCCACTCTCCTAAGGTCTCAACATTTTAGTAAGATTGATGTCTGGTCTTTGACTGGACCACTACAACACAGTGATTCTTTTCTTTTAACAGATATTTTGTAAGCAAGCAAGCATGTTTACTTGTGTAAAACACAATTCAAAGGGCTTTATATTAAACATTAAAAGCATTACAGGACATAAGCATTGTTGGCCAAACTAAAGGCCAACAACAAGACAAGAAGAAGAATAGTCAAAATTATTAAAAGAAGCAACAGTCTAGATTGTAGATTGACAGCTGTGTGCATTTTTCTGTTGCATGACCTAATTATGACAAGGTTTAGCTGTAAGACAGATGGTCTCATGCTGCAATACTTTAGTATACAGAAGAGTTCATGGACTCAGTAGCCACATTTACATGGAGACTTTTTCCCCTTTCAGAATGAAATCATTCTTATTGAGGATTTCAGTGCAGCTGTTGACATGGGAACTAATTCATTCCGATCTGGTGTGTACATGCGCCAACATCTAAGCAGAATGGTCCTGTCTGACATGTGCAGAATGATGTTACATCACCTTATTTATTAAAGACAGAGGTCTGCAAACTGATCATCACGGTTGTTGTGGTTTCTGCAGAACTTTAATCAAGCACCAGCTGATACTCATGCACTCCTGCAAACAACCAAGAGTAAAAGGCGTGGAGACAGAGTTTGAATTACAACAAACTTTCTGTCGCTGACCAGGGAATTTTGTTGCTCACGGCTGTCTGTCAAAGTGAGGAAATGTCACTCGTTGCACTTTACGGCAAGTCGAAGCATGCGCTGTAAGAACACAACCTCACAACTTTCTGATTCAGCGTTTATATGATACTGCGATCGGTTTGGGAAAAGGAATATTCTATCCCTGTGAAACCAAATAATAAATCTTTCGGTTCGGCACTTTTCATTTCGTAAGAGGAGTTTACATGGATCATTTTTATTCTGATAGAGCAGGAGTGCCCCAAGTCCGGTCCTCAAGAGCTACTATCCTGCACATTTTGGTTGCGTCCCTTCTCCAACACACCTGAAAATAAATGGCTCGTTACCAGGCCTCTGCAGAGCTGAATGACATCTGTATGGGGGAATTAGCCAATTAATCCAGGTGTGCTGAGGAAGGTATGTTCTAAGAATTGCAGGATAGTAGCTCTCAACCTCACATAAAAGTTATCCCACAACACTTTCATTAGTTTTAACATTGATGTGAAATCAGAACCAGAAAAAAACATGATTTAATGTTCTTCAGTCCATTGCTTCTTCCTGTATATGATTCACTTGAAGTGGGCCAAGGTGTCGGTGGAGATCTGTTTCTTTTCTCTGCATCAGAGTTCATTTGTGCATTCATACCTCCTGAATCGTATTGGACTTTCCAAACACCTAGCATTACAATCAGAAGTGATGGTGTGAATGTGCCTTCATTTACTATAAAACATGGGGTGCACAAGGACCAGATGATCTTTATGTAATACATAAAGCCTTTGAATTGACAGAGGGTTTATTTACTTCATATGATGACTGTATGTGGTAACACCACCCTATCTACTGGGTATACATTTGCATATGAGAGAACTTATAGATCTCCTTTACAGCAAGCTAAACCCCCCTCGCTTTATTTATCAGTGTGTAGACAGGTCTTATATTTGTGACTGCCGTGAATCCCAAAAGTCTGAGAATTAATGTGCTGCAGTTGGAGTCACATTTTCTAAAGTTTCCTGCATTTTAATACAGTGTATGAACACAGAGTATGGCCCATGGAGACTGCATCATGGCACAGTGTAGAATCTTTTTAGAGGAAAGTGACAAGCAGGAGGTAAACATGACATTTTCTCTGCATTGGAACAGGTGACTTTCCTAGTTTGCATGTAAGTGTGATTCACAGGACAACGAAAACATGTTTCAAGATGTAAAGGCAAAATAACCACTGCAAACCAAACAGATGCCTCACAAAAGGTATTAACTGTAATCGCTAGGTTGGACCTGTATGTCAAGAACAATTGTATTGTCCTTGAAACATAAATTCCTCCTCACAACAACAGTCCCTCAACTACTCTGTTTAATTGTTTAGATGGCCTTAATGGGTCAGCAGCAGTCATTCATTTTAGAACCACTTTCATCATAACAAAGTTGGGAAAACAAAGTGTAAGAGGGGGGAAAATTGCCTTCTGGAAGTAATTAGCCATAATCACGCTGTTCTGTAGCAATTGGTGGCATTAGCTTACCTTCACTCTTAATCACTGTTTGTTTATGAGCACCCAAGGGTTTTAAAAATTTTAATTCAAGCGCTGAAACTTCAGAAGTGCCTTCATGGATAAGCATGATCATGCTTAGCAGCATAACAGTGTCCAGAAATGTGTTATGGCAGAAATGTGTGCACTTTGATGACATTAACATTGCTATTAGCTAAAATTTTAGCTTGTTTTTTTAATGTGATTGACAAAACCTGTGTTTTCTCATGTGTCCATGACTGCTAAACTAACAAATAGATAAGCGCACCTTAAGTCCTCCATCTATTGTAAAACAAATATGTATTCAATCTGAATCTAATTGTGTTTATTAGCAGTGAGAAACAAGGTTGCTCATTACACTCACCTATTGATTGTCTCAGTCTGACAGAGGGGAGATTAGCAGTCAACTTTCAACACCTCAATCAATAATCATCTCCCTAATTGGGTATTAGCAACAAGAATGTGGACTCACTTGTCACACAAAGAAGGAAGGAAAGCCTGAAATTTCGCATCTTGGAGTGCAGATATGCACTATTATTCATCCAAAGCTTGCTCTTGCACCTCTTATTCTAAATTAGTGATATTCTTGTTGAGGATATGTTTGAGCTGTCTTAGAAATATCATAATCCAGGACTTACTGAATAATGCTACAAATCCAAAAGAACAGAGGAGCATGTTTGCATTAATTTGCAGGCTTTTTTACTCAAATTTCTGCTTGAGAAGAACAGATGTGACAGCTTAGAAAAAAATCCAGAAGTGAAAAACAAACCTGATCCTACATATTTTAGGTGTTAACATGAGATTTAAACGTAAGAAGTTGTTTGATAGTTTTCATATTTTCTCAAGGGAAGTGGCACCAAGGTTCCAAAACTACAGAAAAAGTGTTTGCATTCTTTTGTTGCACATGGCATTTATCTGCAATTGATTAGTCTCAATCACTTTGAATGCCATACACCATGAGCACATTTATTGACACTTTCTCTGCTTGCCTTCCTTCCCATGTGGCTTTCTATTCAGTCAGGAAGGACTTGAGGAAATCACAGGGCTTATAGCTTTATAAAGATAATTAAAACTAGTGCTTTGTTCAAATAGAAAAAATGCTTTTCTGAAGTATTTGTACTGTCGGAGGGAGGGTGAAGGATAACAGAGTACACTAATGTTAACAGGCTTCTGTGTATGAAAAACTTGATGAAAGTTAGCACACAATAACACAAGTACAGTACTGTGCACATACAGTTAGAAGAATATACTTTTCCACCAAGGCTTTCCAAGCCTTGGTGGCAGAAGTGATTGTGATTGTATGTTCCACACAATCATTCCCACCTTACCACACAGTGGTGATTGGTCAAGAACCACTGGCTCTTTCAAACTTACCAAAATTTAAAACACTGATTTACATTACTTGATGTAGGCATTTAAAAACAAAAGAAAATGACATTGGAACTATATTTTCTTTTTTTTTTTTTTTTTTTTTTTACTTGTCCTGTCCAGCATCGAAGCAAGCAGAATGGAAATCTGATTGCTTTATTCTGTTGAACAGTTTTGCTTTATCAAGCGGAGCTTTATGAATATAAGGCTCCACTTGATATCATGTTTATTCATTTTATTTCTTTATTTAAACATTTGTCTATTACACCATTCCATTTCATACTGCTGGGCCTGACAAGGGAGAAATGAAAGTTAACAGAGGTAATGATAGAAAGTGAAACAGAGAGAGAGGAGTAAGGAAGAGGAAGAGAGAGAGGAGAGAAAACATGAATCCACTTACACAGTTCACTGGTACATCTGTACCGCGATCCCTAAACAACCAAGGTCTCTGTTGGAAAACAAAACAAGCAATCCCCTACAGGAGGACCTGCAGGTGGCTTAAATATCCTCAGATCATACAAACACACACAAACACACGCAGAACTACGCAGAGAAGAGGTACAACCTAGTCAGCGCAATGGGAAGTAGAGAAGAGGTACAACCTAGTCATCGCAATGGGAAGTAGAGAAGAGGTACAACCTAGTCATCGCAATGGGAAGTAGTGTCACAGTGTCAACATGCATAATAAAGGGTGCTCCGTGGTGATACAGTCATGCAGATGCAGCCTCGTCTCCGCAAGGAGGAGGAAGCCCGCAAGGCTCACGACCCAGGCCCCCAGCAGCCTCCCAGAGGCCCAGATCCCAGCCACCCCCCCCAAAGAGCGGACATGCATCCCCCGAAGGGCGGCAAAAGGCGGCCCCAGCCGGAGCCCCCTGCAGTCTGGAGGCCCAGGCCCCAGCGGACCAAGACCAGCAGCTGCCGACCCCACCGGGCGCCGGGCGTCCCCCGGAGCGGAGACAGCGCCGGGCCCAGGGCCCAAGCGCCCAGGAGCAGCCACCCCCCCCCCCCGGACCCGGGCGGCCCAACCGAAACCCAGGAGGACCGGACCCCCCAGACGACGCCCCCCCAGGGCAGGCCAGCCCCACCCCAAAGTCCCTGCCCCATACACCTGACACCAGGGCGCCACCACCTCTACCACCCCCTACCCCGCCACCACGCTCGCACACACACTCCCCACACACCTACCCCAACACTAGGGCTGAAAGATATACCGTCACCGCCCCCACATCGAGACACAGGCACCCAAGACATCAATACCGCAAGAGCAACCACATACAGGATACAGATCCCCCCTGCGCCCGCCCCGCACAAAAAGCCCCGGAAGCCACAAACAAAACCGCACCCCCCACCAAAGCGCCCGGCCCCCAACCAACCCGCAGCCACACCGCACCACACCGACACCAAGATGCCCGGCACGAATACCGAGATACGAACCTCCGCCCACACCGCCCAGCCCTACCCAACACCTCCGTGTACGCCCCCCCCACACACACATACACCCACCCACTCCGCTCTCCGACCTTACATACCCACACTCACTCCTCTCTCCACCCCCAACACTCTCCCCCTCTACCGTCCACACCTACCCCCACCTCCTCATACCATCTAACACACATATGCACTCCCCCCACATAACTGCACCAACCCCCTCCCCACCCCCCCACACATACGCCCCCACCTCCCTATACCCCCAATACCCCATACAGTCCCCCCTTACATGTCCAGCCCCACCCATCCCTCTGACCTATCACACTCCCGCCCTTCCTTCCTTCAGCCCCTCGTGACCATCCCTAATAGACACTCACGAGCATGCCACTCCTTCCTCCATCCCCCCTTTCCTCCAACCACTTACCCACATCTCCTCCCTCTTCCAGCCCAAGTTCCTCCCTCCCACATTTCCTCTTTCACACTCTCATTCATTATTCTCACATACCCACCTCTCTCTTGCCCATGCCCTCGTGCCTCCTGAGTGGTAGCTCGGGCCGGGGAAGGAGCCGCGAGCTCCAAGCCCCCAACACGTTCCCCCCCCCACCACCACCCCCATCCCCCACCCCCGGACGCAGCAGGCCAGGCATCCCCCAGGCCAGCAGGTCCCCCGCAATGCAGCCAGCCTTAACCACTGGCGCGTGAAGTAGCCACTGTCCCCCCCTCCCCCCAGTAGCGCCCGGGAGACCGGGGTATGAAAGGACCCTGTCCCCCCCCCCACCCCCCGCTCATGACTGTGTGTGTAAGATGTGTGTTGTTTGCAGTTAAAACTAAGGGGCAGTGCCAAGTCATGCCGGGAGTGGGGTCGCGTAGGGGGCATGACCCCCCAACCGGCCCCTCCCTCCTTCCACACACTATATGGCCCGCCCCTCAGAAGTGGTTGTGAGCTGTTGTTATTTTATGTGTTTAGGTGTCTAAGTGTGTCTAACTATATTTTCTAAGTGAAACTTGCTTTTAGATTTTTCATTTTCAGATTTTTTTTAGCTGGATTTATGCATTGAAATTACTTTGTTAAGTTTAAAGGAGTCGTGAGTGTTCCCCAGTTTCTGTTTGTAAACACTATTTAAACTGAGAGCCCCTCCCCTCTGGCTAAGAGCCACATCGCTATTCTGCCCCAAGTCTCTCCTTCAAACCTTCGGAAGTGGGTGAAAGCCAAACCAATATTATAACCTGGTACACCAACCTGATCAACGTCATGTATGAGATACACGGCAAGTCAGTCTGGATTCCCTCCATTGGAAAGTGATTTCCACTCCGGTAAAAAATTGACCGGACCAATCACAGCGTGGGAGGCGGGACTTTACAACACGTCTTTTTAGGCGACTCGGTTCTCTAACCATAAAAAGTCAGAATGGCGGCTGCAGAGGAGGTGCTTAGTGAGCTGCACATGTCCTTAAAACCTTAACAACTTGCTGCTCTGAGGGCTTTCCTCTTACAAAAAGTTGTTTGCGTCCCTTCCATGTTTCTCTGCTTGGTTCTCTCCAGTTCAATTTGTTCCTGTTAGTCCCGCCTCTCGTCTCGAGTTAGAAATCAGTTTCCAACAGAGGGAACCCAGACTGACTTGCTGTGTATTTCATACATGGCGATAGTCAGGCTGGTGTACCAGGCTCCCAATATTAACCCTGGTTTTCGAGCATGCACTATCTAAAGGTCTTTTCGCCACAAAATACATCCTTTTCTTCGCTGCATCCACCATTTTTAGCAAGAATTTGTGTGAATCTGGTGTTGGCTCCAGTTGACGTTTAAAAAAAAAAAAGAAAAAAAGTTTGCTCCGTTTGACGAGTTTATCCCAACAGAGCGTTATGCCCATAGCTCTGTCATTGGCTGGAGACATTTGCAAATCTCCACCCAGAAATGTCCCAAACACACCAAAACAAATGGAAAAGGCGAAATACAGTCAGGGGAGGGGAAGTTGCAAACAAAACTCACCACCACACGTGAGTAGAGGCCCGAAGGTGCGGATTGAGCTGGACTCTACCTTTAAATTGATGTTATTCTTTGAGTTGGAAAGTGGATATTGCCACTGTGACGGTGCACAGCAAGCAGTGCTTAATTTGTAAAGTGGAAGGTCCCGGAACACTCAAATGGGGGTGGTTCCAGTGACTGAAGGGGGTTGGGTGGCGGGGGTGGTTTGAGGTGACAGAAAATTCACTCAGCAAAGCTGATATTACATGTTTTGCTTTGGTAGCTTTGTTCCTTTGAACCACTCCATTGCTGTTGGGGTATGCTTGTTTTCCTCACTTTGCTGCCTACTAAACAGAACCCAACAATTTCAGTTCGGATTTGACCCCGGGACAACTCATGTAAGAAAACAAGCACTCCTAGTTTGGAAGGCCAATGTGTATAAAGCCATGCTTGTATTGGTCAGGCCTATATGGGTCTTTGATTTAGGTAGCCAATGAAATGAGCTTTTTAACGAGGGTAAGCTAAAGCTATAATATAGCCCTGTGAATGTGTGAATGCTCCATGTGAGGAGCTGCCAATTCCAGGTGCCTAAAATTCACCATAGAATGTGTCTAAATTATGCAGGCACAACATCCTATTTTGTGTGTGTGTGTAATCTTATACAGTAACAAAACAGGTAGCAAAATCCAAACATTTATTAATTATCATTTTATTTAGGACTCTTTTTTTTCTTTTTTTTTGAGTGGCAGATTCAATAAAATAGGTTCTGGATCCAACATGGGAGGTGTTGAAATGTGTACCAGCTGGATCCGGCTCAAATTAAGCAATGCCAGTGAGTTGATTGTTTTGTTACGTTTGCAGGCTAGAAGATATAAAAATATGAATCAATAGTTGCGTTTACATGGACACATAATTCATCTATCCATTTGAAATCTTTCTGATTGTAGATTCCAGCTGACATGCTTACATGGACACTGGAAAAAGTGAGCCGATCAGTTCAAAAAATTTGATTGATAGATTTAATATATTCAAAATATTTTTGACGTGCGCAATGCCTCCTAGTTTGGAAGAAGAGGGGTTTTCTTCTTTTAATTTTATACATTTTTGACCGTCAGAATGCTCAATAATCCTTAACGCTTTCCATTTCTAACAAAACATTGCATCCACCACAGTCCCGTTGCTTCCGCCATCCCCCCTTAATCTGCTATGTGACATGTGACACAAACACGAGTATTTACATGGTCATTTTTTCCTGCTGATCTGATCATAAAATGGTTTAAACCACCCCTCTTAATTATATTGAAAATTCTTTCCGATGGAGGCCAATCAGATCAGCTGACATGTTTACATGATGCATTTTTATTCTTATTGACATTCAATTGGATCAGATCTGCTCCATGTAAACGCAGCTACTGAGTCTGAATCTA
The DNA here is from genome assembly GCA_023101725.1 of Atherinomorus stipes. NCBI lineage: Eukaryota > Metazoa > Chordata > Actinopteri > Atheriniformes > Atherinidae > Atherinomorus > Atherinomorus stipes. Next base: position 987,321 of record JALJCO010012803.1, read on the forward strand.
AACTTGATTATGCAATCATCTTCAATTTGCTCACCAACACACTTATCAAATTAAACTATTACAAGCTACTATAGTAATGATATGATGACTTTTTGGAAAAATGATTACCTTGAACATAAAAAGTTGATGTTTTGCTAGAGCCTTGTTGGATCGAGATGTTTTCTCAGCGCCTGGTGGTGGAAAATGTGATTTACGTATTAAATAACATGTTTTCGTTAAATCTCCAACATCTGATGACTATATTTTTTTTTTTAACAAAGTCTTTGACTGGAGTGCACTGATAACTTTAACATGATCTTATAACGTCTATATGAAGCTCATTGTTGTTACAGAGACCGGTGCAGTGTTAATTACCATGCCAGGAGAGAAAGTTTAGCTATTTTTGGGACGGAAACATCATCAATTTCAAATCCAGATTTGTAGAAGTTTGATTTCAGTTGTGCCTTATTCACCCCAATTTATCATTCACTTATTAGTCATTCCAGCTGTGTTAAATCTGGTAATCACTCATTATCATTACTCAATATCAGTACAGAGATTTTGCTCTTTGTCTTTTTTGCCTCTGACTGCCTTCCTGGGCTTAACCATGCCAGTTTAATAAACTTTGGATTTTGGACTCATCTCTCTTGTGTGCTGGTTTGAAATCTTTATTTCTGTATTACGGTGGGACTTAAACAGCTGTGCTTAAGGAGAACCCTTTCCCTTGAAATATAGCACCAAGGAGTTCAGTCCAAACCTATATATTTGTTGGTAATGTGGGTTTGAACTTGAAATATATTTTTGTTTAGCTGCAGATGTCTTTTAAGACATCTATAACTTGTTCTGATGTAATCAGTAGGAGTTTGCTGTGCCTCCAAGCAGCCATACAGAATAAACATGAGAAAACCTGATGATGATCTTGGAACATATCAGAAAACAAGTTTTCATCAGGAGAGACCCCAAGTGTGGGTTTTTTCGTATTACCATAACGCAGGTTGTTCTTACACAAGGGAAAAGGCCTCACTTCTGCACACAAGAGTTGCTTCACCTTGATGATTGTATGACAACGACACCTGGGTAAACTGTGAGATCCCCACACTCAGATATGAGAGAAGTGAGTAAACTTACTGATGAAAACAGCGCCACTGAGGCAGGGAAGCTAATAAAAATCAAAACTGGAAGACCAGAGAAACTGAATCAGATGCAAAGATGACAATTACAAACACCCACACACACACACACAGCAATGAGACACAGATTAGATGGGCTCCACTAAATTAACAGATGTGTGTACAAAACCAAACACAGGAGCAAAGCAACCAGGGGTCTGTTGCACGAAGCAGGTTTAATGAAAACCCTGAGTTGTTTAACCCTGAAATTTGGGAAACTCTGAGTTTTCCGTAACACAAAGGTAGGTAACTCAACCCAGGGAAAGAGAAGTAACTGCCTGTTGCACGAAGAGGGGTCATTTAAACCCTCGGTCAGTTACCATGGTAACAGACTCTCTGAAACTAACCTAGTCGGGAGCAGGTTAATGTGGAGAAACCTTGAGTTTCTTGCTGTCTCCACCCACTTTTAGCCACACTCACCGTTTTATTTCCTCATTCATTCATTCAGTCAGCGGTGAGTTTTGGCTGCTGCCGTCTCAAATAAAAAATGTTAAAATAAATCAGAGTCGGTAGGTTACAGACGAGACCTTTCGATAAGGATTTCATGGATTAAGATGCTGCACGAAGGGTTAAACATTTGGAGATCGTTATCAGACCACGAACAGAAGTTTCATTTCCGACAGTTGTCATTTCTGATGTTACAGTTACACATCACAGCCAGTTATCTACATACACAAGCTGATCCGTCCTTACATTTATAATATCACCAGCCACACGTGACAGTTGGAGGTCCTGTCTCCGTTTCCGAGAGATGGTTTGGACCGATCATTTCACTTTTTAGCTGTCTCTGTTTCTGGCTAAATGATTAAGGTGCACGTCTATCACGCGGAAAGCTGCGGTTCAATTCTTGGTGTGACTTTTTCATGTTGCCATACACTTTCCCCTCAAAGCATATTGTTTATTGCCCTGCATTTTCTCGCAAATAGATTTTTTTCTTTCATTGGAGATGCAGAGCATTTGAGAAATCCGATGGTTATATTTAAAGGAGCCGTATCATGCTTTTCAAATGTTCCAAAAGTCAAATACAGGCATTTATAAGCTAGATATGTTCCCATCGTTACTATAGAAACTAATTTGGTGTTAAATATTAGTTTTTCGATGCATCTAATTTCCAACACGGAAGTAAGATGGCTGACTGTCCTGAACCGCGGAGCTCTCGACCAATTGCAGCATGTTTTACGCCCATTTCATGACGTCGCCCCGGAAGAGACACTTATTCCGAAGGGTCACAGAATTGTCTGTAGCACCGGCACCGGCAGCTCTCATGTGGATGTTAGTGGTAAACATCGATGGATAATTACTCCGATCGACGGGATAAAACAGACCAGCCTGTTATGGAGCTGTATGCGCTCGACCCAGAGTTTGATATGGAGTTTGAAGCATACGCAGTACCACAGAAGTACCACAGAGACCCCTGACAAGCAAGTAATTTAGCGAACAAATCATAGGCTAACAGTTAGCGCTGAGCTAAGCAGCACTCACATGGATCTTGTAAACATTGATGGATAATCGGACTCCGATCGACGGGATCAAACGGAGCAGCCTGTTATGGAGCTGTATGCGCTCGACCCAGAATCTGATACGGAGTTTGAAGTACACGCAGTACCACAGAAGTACCACAGAGACCCCTGACAAGTAAGTAAATTAGCGAACAAATCATAGCCTAACAGTTAGCATTGAGCTGAGAGATGTGTTGACTCACCAGTGTTGTTGTCTGTCCATGCGCGTTTTTATAGTAGGAACTGCGTCATGTTTCAGAAGTAATCCCAGAGAAAAAAACACTTCACTGCCCGAGATTCATGAAGTTGTCAGGAGTGAAGTTCACACACAAAGCTGAGTTTTTTTTTCCCCCTGCTCCTGAAGTTAAAATCCAACCACTTCTGGCAAGTCGATTCATCCAGTAGGTACAACAAATACACTCCCATGCTGAACATAACCACGCTGAACGTAACTGCATTTTCCCCAACTTGCTGTCCTCTAGAGCTTAAAAAAAAGGGGGAAAAAAGGAAGAAAATTCTCCTGAAGTCTTGAGCAAACGTCTGTTAGCTGATGGCTGCTTGTCTCTGAGGAAATCTTCCTGCAGGTGTTAGTTTCTTCCTCAGAGAGTGTGTATAGGATTCTCTGAGTTTCTGTTCAACAGAGGGCGTCTTGCTATGATACTGAGCGTGCGCATTTGGACTTTCGTGATTGGTGCCACGTTCATACGTAACGCGGTGGGTAGTCAGCCGTTTGCAGGGAGGTAGCGCTTGGTTTAAATATTCATGTAGATTACTCAAATATGCATGAATGAAGAAAAATAACAATTTAAATCATTTCTTGATAAGGAAATAACACACTGACATGCTGAAAAGCTCTTAAAAGTCCATTTTTCATGATAGGGCTCCTTTAATATATATCTATTTTGCTGCCGACAAGAGCGCTTCTCCCTGAGGGATTCCACCCAAGTTAAATAAATAAAAAGGATACAATGAAAGTAAAGAAATCGGATTCAAACATCCGCCTCACAGGTGGTTGGCGAGCGCGCAGACCATTAGACCAACCAGATTATCGTATGCAGAGTCAGCTGGAATCAAAGTGACTGCATCCAAGACTGTCGCGTTACCATTAAACAGTTCTACCCTATAACATCGTTGTGATTGTAAACACTTAAATCTTCTCCCACGCCGTCTTTCTTTCTTTCTTTCTTTTATTCTTTTCTTTTTTTTTTTTTCTTTTTTTTTTTTTTTTTTTTTGCTTGCAACAGCAGCCGCAGTTCAAACTCGTCATATGAGGCATTAAAAGTTATATCTCCATTCAATGGTGAACGCAGCCCCGCCCTCGCATCTACATTACCATGGTGACTCGTCGAATCGGTGCTCAATTGATGCTGGCTTTTTATCTTGGTAGCGCACATGTAAAACCCTGGGTTAAACTACTCTGAGTTGATTAAACCAACTCAAATCAGCTGCTCTGGGACTGAAAACTCAGAGTTTTGTATCTCCGAGTAGATCAACTCAGAGTTCACGGCAGGCCCGTGCAGAGACCTCTGGGGGGGCAGGTGCTCAAAGTTACAAAGGGGCACATGAGCATAAATGTGAAACATCAAACAGAATCTGACCTCATCCTGTAATGTGACCGGTTGAACTGCAGCAACTCATATTCATAAAGATGGAAGATGGAACAGCAACATCCACATCTTTGTCCAAACCTCCCATTTTGTTAGGAGGCAGTGGTGGTTCTACTGAGCAGCTGAACAGACCCTAAAAAAACACGGGGGGGGGGGGGGGGTCGTGGCCACTTTTATAAGTGTTCAGGTTCAGGTGTTTGTAGGAGACTCCTGCTGAGTGACGCTGCAGTCAAGACTGTTTAAACTAAGCAGAACTAGTTGATCTGTAACTAAAAGGGGAACTTAATGGGGGGCAGGTATAAAGGAGGGTGGAGGTACAGCATATATTAAAAAACATAATCCAAGCTGTGTAATTTAGGACAAAGGAAGATAATATATTAGTTTAATTAGATCAGCATTAAGCACTGGACTGTTAACCTGGTTTCTCCTCCTGTAGCCCTCGCTTTCCAGTTTTAATAAAATCAGAGGAAAAAATGGAAAAATGTTAGCACCTTTATTATTATAATCATTATTTTTTCATTATTTATTCATCAATTTATTTATTTTACTGTCCTATCCAGCATGGCAGCAGCAGAATGATGATCTGGCTGCTTTATTGTGTTGAACAGATTTACTTTGCTGAGAGGAGCTTTATGAATATAAGGCTGCTGTTGGTATTCTGAGTTTACTCATACACAGAAATCACATATTTTAATGTAAGTGATTTATACTTTTCTTTAGTTTGATAGTTTTATTATCAACTTTGCAAATGGCAGTAAGAGACAGTTATATCATGTTTAATTTGCGTGTAAATGTTATGTTTAAATAAGAAGTTGAAAACATCTTCATTCAAATTCTTTATATTATTGTACTTATACTGTAATAGTCCAGAAGTATGTGAATATATGCATGTACTGCTTATTTTTACTTCAATTACTTAATGAAGACCTCTTTGCCTCTAAACAGAAAAAGCTCCACTTAAACTCACTTGACAGTAAATGATACAAATCTCTTTCTTTATTGTCTCAAAATGTGACACAGACACTTTTACTCTGGCATCGGTAGCTTACTGATACATGCATGAAGGAGACAACTTGAAACAAACAAGAATGACTTGGGCACTTTTAGCTCTGGGATCTTGGATAGGCTTTTTTTTCTTCTTTTTTTTTTTTTTTTCTAAAAAGGAGCCTCGTGACAAACTTCTCCGCTCAGCAGCTGCGTGTGGTTCACTAGCAGCTATCTTGTGTCCAGAGTCTGAGGACGCACAAAAGGAATGCTCACTTCACTTTGTCAGTTATCTTGCAGGAATACAGAGCAGCACTTTGCAAAATCTACTCACCGAAGCATCAGCTGATAAATGGTAAATGGACTGTATTTATATAGCGCTTTTCCAGTCATACTAACCGCTCAAAGCGCTTTACACTACATATCACATTCACCCAGTCGCACACACAATCACACACACATTCATACCCCGATGGGCACATCGGGAGGCAACTTGGGGTTCAGTGTCTTGCCCAAGGACACTTCGGTATGCAGTCTGGGGAAGACTGGAATCGATCCCACAACCCTCCGGTCGAAAGATGACTGCTCTTCCACCTGAGCTACAGCCGCCCCTGATAACCCCCTCCCTCGCGGTTCCTACACTACCGTCTCGAGCCGCAGGGCGCGTCTGGGCGCGTCTAGGTAGGCACGTCAGGGCAGTGACGTTTGGATCATGTGACCAACCGTAACGTTATCTAAATTATTATTTCTTTTTATTTGTTGTTTTTGGCATCACCAACAAACTTTAACTCAACAAGAATGAAATAAATTAATTAATTAATTTAAAAAAAGAGAAGGAGACAAAAGGGCACTTTGGGCACCAAGGGGTAAAGGGGCAGGTGCTCGAGCCCCTTCCGCACCCCCCTCTGCACGTGGCTGGTTCACGGTTACACTCAGAGTTTGTTGAACCTGCTTCGTGCAACAGATCCCTGGAATGCAAGTAAGATAACTAAGATTTTTTTTAAAAAGAAACAGAAGATCACTAAAATAAGGTTCATAAAGATCCAAAACAGAAAGTCTAACTTAAAGAAAGAAGCAAAGTAACCAAAACTTAAAACCATGAAAAAAAATTCCAAACTTTGCAGTGGTACTGTGGTTGTAAGCAGGGGGTCTAGATTTGTCATGGCCTTTTATAGTTGATAATGTTGATCTATGTTATGACAAAAAAAATATTTTTCAGTAAAAAAGCTTGTTGGCTATACCTCTAAGATCAATCTATAGAGGTTGAGTAAATTTGTGAGTTCAACACAGTAAAATTTAAATCATATTACTCTTTCAGAGTAATTGCAACAACATTGACAGTAAAATGTCTCCTGATAACCAGCAGTGCTGGGGAAAAATTTCAGAGTTGAAACAAGTTCTTCTTTTTATGTATAAATGCCTCTATCAAGTGTAACTAAGTGTCCTCAGGAAGACTTCACCCTCTTTGGCTTGAATATTTCCCATCATGCTACATGACTCCTCCTGTACTGTATCATCCCGCACAGTGAGTTCAGTGTACATGTGATCCCTTTGGGTCTCCTTGGTGTGATAAAGGGCAAGTTTATGAAGACAACATTTTCCACAGAATAGATGTTTGTCAACCATCAAAAACTTCTCTTCACTGTGCTCCCATTCATCGGTGTTGCGGTCCTGAACAGGATTTTTGACTTCGTGGATAGTGGGAAATGAGTTAACATCAATAAACAGTTTTTAACTGAGAATAAAACTATGGTAGAGTGGTTGGTTTGTTTTTACTCTGCACTGAGCAAATTGTCTGAGCAAATTGTCATCACGTTGATTCAATTATTCGCACTAATTGGAGTAAATTTTACTCAAAAAGTTCAACTCTGGCATGAGAGTAAATTCTGGACCAAAAGTTATCCTTTTTAGAGTAACATTTTCTTCAATTTCATTAAGATATACTCTGCGGATTTTGGTACACCCACTCAGCTGTAGTTAAATAATTCCTTAAATTTAAGCCTTTGTTTTCTAATCAGAGAGCTCAGAGAGATAGACATGACTACTTGTCTTTTTCATCACAGAAAAAATACAAAGGAGTTTCATTGTCTTAATTGTTTTGACTCAATTAGATATGAAAATCATGAGGTGATCACTTAGGTGAGTCTGGGCAGTGCCCACCCGATTTTGAAGCCTCCTGCACTGTAAAAACTTGAATCTTACCAAGTATGTTTTCTAATTTCAAGTCAAAATATCTCAACACTCTCAAAATAAAACAAAATTACCCAAAGAGAAACATCACTGAGAAATAGGAACTTGTCTTAAGGCAATGCATCTTATTTCAAGAAATCTTTTTTAAAAAATTGCTTGTTCTATTGGCAGAATTTTTTTTTGCTTATTACAAGCAAAAAAAAATTGGACACTCTTAAAATAAGTTTGAAAAAAAGTTTTTTCTTGCTTGTAATAAGCAAAATAATTCTGCCAATAGAACAAGTGAAATTTTCTTGATAAGATTTCTTGAAATAAGATGCATTGCCTTAGAACAAGTTTTAGTATCTCACTGAAATGTTTCTCTTTAGGTAATTTTGTCATATATTGTGTGATGAGATATTTTGACTAGAAATTAGAAATTGGTGAGATTTGAGTTTTTGCAGCGTGAGCTATTGCTGGCAGCCAATAACTGAAAAGCAACTAAAAGCTTTGACAAAGTGGAATCTAATAGGCTAAAAAGTACTTGAATATTTAATATTTGGTTTACTGTATCATTAAAGTTTAAGACACACAACGGAACTTTTAGCAGTTTTCTCAGTGACACGCCCCCTATTGGCGGCTAAACTAGCATCCATCTTGTCTGTACCTGTACTATGATTCAGACAGTCTTATCTTGACCCTTCTGTCCCTTCCTCTCTTTCTTTGCCTCTCTTACTCCGGTAAAGTTTACCGAATCAGACATGATGCACGTTCAAAACATCCGCGGTGTTGATGCCTGGTTTACATGCGGTTGCTAGTGAGTGACGCGGTGCTGCAACCAATAGTCGGCTGCAGCATCACAGTCGCGTCCCGGATGGGAATATACTGCTGTTTCTGAGCCTCTGGGCAGGGACGGCTCGAAAATGAGCATAATGAATGTTGGTGTGCCATCAAAACGAGTCAGAAACTCAGATTTTTATGGTATGAAAGTTATGTTGTGTGTCATGAGCTAAATTAAACACAAATGAGAAACATTTAAGAGAATCAACAGTCACTTCAGGATTTCTCACTGCAATGGATCAAAATCAACATATTTCAAATTGTAAATTGTTTATTTCGCATGTGAAATGTTATTCCCTGTTGCTTGATTTTGGCATTTTCATGAGCATCCAAAAGCAGTACTAGTGTCATTTTCTCCCACTGTACCACACAGTCGGCTTTCGTTTGTTTTCTTGCATCTCTTGGAGCTGTGTTTTTCAATTTATCCTGTATGAACTCTGAAGAATTTCTAGTTTATCTCACAAACTAAAGGCTGGGTCCTGACTAGGCACAGTGGGGGACATTTATAAAGACTAGCAGTCCATGCCTTGAGCTGGCGTTGACAGTGGGGGAGCCACAGTACCCCTTCCCCTCAACCAGTGCATCCACCTCCCGGAGGACTGCTGGTAAACACTGCGCGCCAACCCTGAGGCCAATTAGCCTGCAAGATCAGCCTTGTGAGAGGCCTGCTGGAAAGGGGAGGGGTGCTCAATTCTAAGAGCAGACTATGCAAGAGTTCAGCTATTCTAATCGTTTAAAGAGCGCAGGTCCTGGGGGAACTTTACAGGCTTTCAAGAAATATAAAGGAGTTTTATTGTTTGCAAAAAAAAGGGTGAAATAATGCACCATGGTAATTTTACATAATCATGTGGTGTTATAAGTGTAAGCTGGAAAATAATATGCAAAAGGAAGATGTATCTGCAGAGGTTATCAATCCGTGTCCTTTACAAGCACAGACTGATCATTTCTCCGCCATTTTCCACCATTTGTTCAATTGCTATGGGTAAACATATAAGAAATTTATCATTTGTAGTTTGGCATACACAACAACACAAGATTATGACCTCAAACATGTAACAGCATGTAAGTGTGAGACATTACAATTAACTGCAGGGCCTGTGAAAGATGAAACTGTTAATTAGCATCATGCTGTATCTAAGCAGCAGTTATGGGGCACAGAGGGAAATAAGCTATTTAGTGGGGCAGGATCTTTCTTCCGTTAGCTCTCAAGTTGACCTTCACCCTGGACCCTGCTTTGCACCCACCATGTTTATTGACTCACATTACAGCTCGGCATGGCATGGGATATTATTTGCATGGGTGATGCTTGAGAATGCATGTGCAAGGTACAAGATTTTTTGTTTCCTGATTTGTTTTCCTCACTGCTATTTTTTTCGATCATTATTTGTTCTGAACAAGTTTATTTTTCCCTCAGCTGTCAAAGTACAACTGGAAAAACACGAGCATGAAGAGAAAAAAAGAAAAACACAATGGAAAATGACACAATGTTCATAAATAACATAGGAGCAAAGATTTAAAAATGCAATGTTTTTATTCGAGGATACAAACTTGTCACATACAGTTACTAGAACTTGTTCACAAGGGATCGGATCTGAGAACAAAATGTATTTTCACAGACAGAGAAGCACAATCCATGCAGTAATTTTAGAGTCCTCTGTTCTTTAACATACCTGGAACCTACCAAGAGACTTTAATTTAATTTACACATTCACAAACTGTCAAACTTGGTCTAACTATAGTTGATTTTAAATAAAATGATAAGCTGCACAAGTTTCTGTTGTTACAGAAGCATATCGATTGCAATGCTGTTTGTATGTCTAAAATCAAGCATACAGTTTCACTTACAAGGATAAAAAACAAAGTTTATTTAAAAGGGCAACAATCTTTGACATAATAAGATATTTATCTTCTGTCATACAGTTTATATAAGCATGCAGATGCAAAGATCCCTTACACCAAGCAGTGAAACCTTGGTCTAAATAACAGAAATACCCACAGGTGGATCAACTGAACAATGTTTTTTAGTGTGAAAGCCATCCAACTTCCATCTTCTGGGGGCAGCAGCTTAAGGGAGAAAAGACTTCCCTATCCCTTGCCACTTCAAGCTTGTCTGGGGGATCCCAGAGTGTTTCCAGGACAACGAAGAGACATAGTCCCTCTAGGGTGTCCTAGGTATTTCACTGGACCTCTTGGTATTGGTATCTTGCCCAGAAATGCAAATCCAGGAGACATCCTAACCGACCTCATCTGGCTCCTCTCAGCAGCTCTTCTTTGAGCCCCAGCTTGTGACTATAAATGAGGGTAGGAACTTGAACTGACCAGAAAAATCAAAAGCGTCGCCTTTTGGCTCAGCTCCTTATTCACCATGACAGACCGATGCAAACCCTGCAGCACTGCGGACCCCACACTAATCCACTGATCAATCCCCCACTCCATTCTTTCCAACAAGACCCTGGGATACATGAAATCTTCCACTTGAGGTAGGGTCTCATCCCTGACCCAGAGACACATCCCACCTTGTTCCAGCTGAGGACCATGGTCTCAGATTTAGAGGCGTTGGTCCCAGGTGCTACTCACAATAATAATGTCAATGATATTGTACTTTATAGTCTTTTCTTTTATTCATGCCACAAAATACAACAGTATACAAAGGACAAGTTGGAGAAGAAAAGAAAAAAAAAAAAAACGTTCATAGTCTCTAGAAAACATATTTGTTTGGTAAGTGTTAGAGCAGTATTTGGGCTAGGTAATGTCTAAAAAGACCCATAAAAGAAGACCTGAAGTGCAGTCACCACTGCAGACAAAAAAAAAAAAAAAAAAAAAACACTTTTATGTCTTGAAATATTTTGGCTGCTTATGGCCTCTGTCCACTCACAGCCGTGCTTGGTATTTGAAGTACTGGAATTACTCTGCTTGTCTTTAACACTAGATGTCAGTGATTCTTACACACTGTACCTTTAAAGCTAGGGTTGGCAATGTTGGAAAAACGGTTTGAGCAAGCGACAGTTTAAAAAAAAACACACCACCCGAAACCACGCCTTCAGAGCGCAGGGACATGTGTGCCGATGTTTTACGAGCAGGTTAACAATAACAGCCGAGTGGATAGCTCGTTAGCGTGATAGTAAACAGCTGACAAACCACGTTCTTAACAGCTTTAATCCACTCACCTCCAACTCCTGTGTAAAAAGTCCACACTGCTAACGCCAATGCCTCCGAGACTTATTCCTTATCTGTTTTGGTTTGGTTTGGTTTTTTTGGCGCAGCAGCAGTTAGCAGTCCGTTAGCTATATGTGTTCACAGTGAGCCGCGCACAGCGGGGTCGCGTGGGGGACGCAGAGAGGGGAGGGACAGAGACTAGACATAAAGGCATTGATTCATTCTTTCTTTAAGTTACAAATTGCAATTCCTGTCTTTCGGTGCAAATAGCAGGGGTTGGTCAGAGTTTTTACAGAATTGCAGCTCTCACAGAGGTCTGACTTTTTTCCTTCCTTTTTATGAATACATGATGTAGCCTATTGACTACTGTCAGGATGGAAGGACCATTTCACCCAGTATAACAAAAAGTGCTTCTGAGCAAGATTACCAACTCTGGCTTTAATTCAAATGACATTTGGATACTCACTGAATTTTCACATAGCATTGATGTGAGATGAAAATCTGTTGAAAAACACTGGTGATGGAGTGTGAACACATAGGTTTGTATAATCATTTGATGTTCCTGCTTAACCAAAGTGTGAAACCACATTGAACTGGTTCCAACACAAAGGTTACAATATCATTAGTTTCTGATTTATTGATAATTATTGATATTTAAAAAAAAATTATACCTCCACAGGTCGTTTGGGGGTGTACAGAATGAAAGTACAACATTTCCTAGAAAAATTATATTTAGCCTAAAAATAACTATAAAATAATTTTTTACAGGTTCGATAATGGCATTTTATTTACGTCTATAAGCCAATACACGCCGCCATTGCGGGTTGCCAAATACGATCTTTGTGTGGCATTCGTATTTTGGGCACAGTTAGGCTGGTACAGGGGGAAACAGTGGACACGGCGAGTGAAGCAGCTGCTTCAGAGCCCTGGAGATATTGTTATCTGTGTCTGAGGAGGAGTGACCTGAGAAGAGCAAAACCTGGAGTAAATTTAGTTGAAGACAGGCTACCACTCAGGAGGCATGGGGGCAAGGGCAAGAGTGAGGTGGGTATGTGAGAACAATGAATGAGAGTGTGAAAGAGGAAATGTGGGAGGGAGGAGCTGGAAGAGGGAGGAGATGTGGATAAGTGGTTGGAGGAAAGGGGGGATGGAGGAAGGAGGGGTATGCCTGTGAGTGTCTAGGAATGGTCGTGAGGGGCTGAAGAAAGAAGGGCAGGAGTGTGACAGGTCAGAGGGATGGGCGGGGCTGGACATGTAAGGGGGGGATTGTATGGGGTATTGGGGGTATAGGGAGGTGGGGGCGTATGTGTGGGGTGGAGGGAGGGGGTTGGTGCAGTTATGTGGGGGGAGTGCATGTGTGTGTTAGAGGGTATCAGGAGGTGGGGGTATGTGTGGACAGTAGAGGGAGGAGAATGTTGGGGGTGGAGGGAGGAGTGAGTGTGGGTATGTAAGGTCGGAGAGCAGAGCGGGTGGGTGTATGTGTGTGGGGGGGAGTGGATGTGGGTGTTGGGGTAGGTGTGTGGGGAGTGTGTGTGTAAGCGTGGTGGTGGGGTAGGGGGTGGTAGCGGTGGTAGCGCCCTGGTGTCAGGTGTGTGGGGCAGGGACGTTGGGGTGGGGGCTGGCCTGCCCTGGGGGGGTGTCGTCTGGGGGGTCCGGTCCTCCTGGGTTTCGGTTGGGCCGCCCGGGTCGGGTGGGGGGGGGGCTTCTCCTGGGCGCTTGGGCGCTTGGGCCCTGGGCTCGGCGCTGTCTCTGCCCCGGGGTGCACCCAGCGCTTGGTGGGGTCGGCAGCTGGTCTTGGTCCACTGGGGCCTGGGCCCCCACCGCGGGGGGCTCCGGCTGGGCCCACCTTTTGCCGCCCTTTGAGGGATGCATGTCCGTTCTTTAGGTGGGGTGGCTGGGATCTGGGCCTCTGGGTGGCTGCTGGGGGCCTGGGTCGTGAGCCTTGCGGGCTTCCTCCTCCTTGCAGAGACGAGGCTGCATATGCATGACTGTATCACCACATGCATCATCTATGCATGTTGACACTGTGACACTGCTTTCCATTGCGAGGACTAGGTTTTACCTCTTCTCTGATTCTCGTTGCGCTGACTAGGTTGTACCTCTTCTCTGCGTAGTTCTGCGTGTGTTTGTATGATCTGAGGATATTTAAGCCACCTGCAGGTCCTCCTGTAGGGGATTGCTTGTTTTGTTTTCCGACAGAGACCTTGGTTGTTTAGGGATTTCTGTACAGATGTACCAGTGAACTGTGTAAGTGGATTCATGTTTTCTCTCCTCTCTCTCCCTCTCTCTCTTCCTCTTCCTTACTCCTTTCTCTCTGTTCCACTTTCTATCATTACCTCTGTTAACTTTCATTTCTCCCTTGTCAAGCCCAGCAGTATGGTATGGAATGCTGTTATAGACAAATGTTTAATTAAAGAAATAAAATGAATAAACAGGATATCAAGTGGAGCTTTATGTTCATAAAGCTCCGTTTGGTAAAGCAAAACTGTCCAACAAAATAAAGTAATCAGATTTCCATTCTGCTTGCTTTGATGCTGAACAGGACAAGTTAGAAAAAAAAAATAGTTGAAGACTACACTAATGGACCCACATAAACGTTTTCCACGGCGTCAAAACACGGAAATGGCTGGATCGGTAAGCTAGCTTGTTTGCTAACATGGCTTACGTTAGTTATCAGTTATAAACTCCTCTGTGTTACTTGTTAAACATGCTGCAGGCTGTTGGTCACTTACGTATTGGCAGCGAGTCTGGCATCCCAGCGGCTTGAGTTGTTTTTCTGCCGTTGCAACTACAACCTAGACACACGTGATCTCGCTGTTCTGTCCATATTCCATATTTAACCTTTAAGTGTTACTTAGAAGCAATTGTCTAATTTAAAATTCAATATAAATTAAATTGTATCATTATGTAGCACTCTGCAATTATAAATCACATTTTCATGTGCAGACTGAGTGGCAGGACTTTTGGCCACTTCACTTGCAGCTGGCATGTCGGTGTCCAAAGGACACTGGTTTAATTTGTTGTCATTTCATCAAAAGAAAGTGCTGTCAGTGAGTTCTAAGTGAGATCAAGCTACTATAAAATAGAAATAACATTTCGAACAGAAAATGGAAAGAAAGTTCAGAGAGAAAGTTCAGCAACAGTCGCCATTGTAACTCTTCTAATGGTAAGATGTGCATTCAGTTCACTTCATGGCTTCAGCCTTGGCTTTTTTATTACAGTACACAAAGTGTGGAATGTTTGGGTTCAGTGTGTCTGAATTCGACAAATTAGTTTCACCATTTACATTTTTATGTGCGTTGTATGAGAGAGATGGAGAGGATGACAGATGTGGTTGAGCTACACGTCGGCATGTTATTCTGCTGCTCAGATCTCAGTCAGCAGAACCTCCATCTCCGAACTGGTAAAGTTTCTCTTCTCAGTCTTTGATGCATTTTATGTGTATTCTATTTATGTGCTGTTTTATCTATTCTGTGCTCTTAATTTATTGTTGATTTTTGATTTTATCATTTCTATGTTCAGCACTTTGGTCAACTGAGTTTGTTTTTAAATGTGCTTTATAAATAAATTTGACTTGACTTGATGCCATTGTTCTGAATGATCACCTTCTGACAAGCATGGGAAATCATAGCCTTATATGGAATTATCGGGGCAGTAATAATGCAGATTTGCAATTCTCATGAACGCATGGTCACTTACAACACACAGGTGGAATGCATCATGTTTACAAGGATCATTTTGTTTTCAAGTTAAAAAGGTTTGTTGAATCCGACGAGGTGCACTTGTAGAGCCCACTGACTGTAAGAGAGAAATTAAGAGAAAGTTACGAAAATAATATTTTGTTGCATGAGCCCCATTGTTCTAGATAGCTGAGGATGTTGGAGGACATCAAAGTAAAAAAACAAAATAAAGGAAGAAATGGTATAAACGTTAAGTAAACAAGTGCTATGGATGAAAAACCTGCATAAAATCATCACAAATTATTCTATGACACTGTTTTTACAGGATTAGATTAAGATTTAGACGGTTTGAATCTGCTCATATTGTGTGCGTGTGTGTGTGTGTGTGTGTGTATACAAGGTTGATTTTCCTTCTTAGGTTTTGAGCGCCTGAACTCTGGTCTATGAAATAAATAGTTTGGATTGCTAGGAAGGAACTTCACTGACCATAACCCCATCCAACACCTTTGGGATAAGCTGGAACCGCCTTCCAGCTGGCCAATTACAAGTGTTAGACCTCTGAAATGTTCTTGTAGCTGAATTGGAACAAATCCCAGACTACAAACCCTTGTGGAAAGATTTCCCACCTCAGAATGGAGGCTGTGTTTGTGGCTATGGTTTTTGAACGAGATGTTTAACGAATACTTATGGATGTCATGTCTGGATGGCGATGATCTTTTTGCCAAGGGTTATTCTTGCATTCTGCAGTTCTACAACAGTGATGTTTGTATACTGCAAAGACAAAATTTTCATATTCTTCTATTCTTTCTGTTGTGTTTTGTTTTTTGAACTCCCTGGTCATGAAAAAAAAAAAACTCTACATATTAGGATACTAGTTTGCTCATCCAAGTCAAGAGCCTCAGGACTGAATATCATTGTTGTGCCAACACAGTTTCATGTTACAAACCATGCTCTACCAGTTTGTGCTCAACAAATTGTTGTGTTGTCACACACATTACATTAATACACAAATGACAGTGGATGTGTATAAATATTTATACAGCATATGGATAGATAGATAGATAGATAGATAGATAGATAGATAGATAGATAGATAGATAGATAGATAGATAGATAGATAGATAGATAGATAGATAGATAGATAGATAGATAGATAGATAGATAGATAGATAGATAGATAGATAGATAGATTTTTCAAATTCAAACTGACAATAGCTTTTGAGCCTTGGTGCTGACTGAACGTAGCAAATGGGCTCAAAAGCTACGCAGAGATTGCTGCTTTTCTTCGGGGAAGGTAAGCTAAACATTTGCTAATGCTAATTATCGGTCGGCCGGTAGCCTACTGTAACTTTGCACAAGCGTGTTGCAGTGGGTTGTCTGCATGTAAATTCTTATGATTTGAGTCCACTGTCAACACCACAGTATTAGGCGTACCTGGTAACTGGTACAATTGAAGGTTGGAGTGAGAGCAAGTGAGTTAGTGCAACACCTACTGGCAGGGAGGAATTAAACTTGTAGCTATCCCCTTTTCATAAGTCTTGTGTCTCAGGAGAAAAAAAAACAGACATGCCAGTTTAAACATTTTATTTTCAAGCATTTTCAGCAGATAAGAAAATTCCGATATTGAGACCAAATGTTAGCAGTAGCTAGCAGTAGTTAACGTCAGCATGCTGCTCCTGACGTCATGATGCAGTGTGTAATGATTTATTTTGACCCTTGTAAAGCATTTGTAGTCTACTTTTTGTTCATCATATGACTAAAATGTAGTGCACAATAAAGTGATTTTGAAGTTTCTGTTTAAATTTGAGTTACAAAATGGCTAACTAGTGAAATTCACTGGCTGGACTTTAAAAACAAAGCTCAGTAACTTCAGCTCGAGGCTCCCCCTAGTGGTGTCCTTTCACTGTCGTAAAGTTCGTACTCCCCCTACACCCCCACAGCACACAGACATCCTTTCTACCTCCTCTATTTTGATCCCTGAATACATTTGTAAGCTTTTACTAGCTTGTTGATGCTACTTTGCTATGTTGGTAGCAGCAGCTCGTCTCCTTCTGCTCAAAGCAGAGTCCTGTGTCTACTGCAATAGGTTGTTTTACCCACGTTTTCCGGGTAAATATGCTGTGGACTATATTTTTCTCTGGTGTTATCGGGTAGCAAGTGAGAATACAAATTTTTATTTACTTTTTGTGGACATGACAAGTGATTATTGAGCCTATTTGGCCGTGAGGCTCGGTGCTGCTCCACCGGTGCGCAGGCAGCACAAGCTACGTGAACTGGATCTTCACTCTGGTCCAGCAAAGAGTTGGTTTTGAAAGCCAGGAGCCAGTGTTTAGGTGGTGGGAAGCTAAAGAACCATTTTTAAGTCTGGTTTTGGTGCTAACCAGCGCTGGAAGCAGCTCAGTGGATAGGGGACCTGAGTGCTGTACAGCGGTTTCTGTTGTCGCAAAATCTGTGTCGGGTCTGCTCAGGCAGTCTTGCAAGTGCCGCTTACAGGCCAGAGACACCTGGGGGAGACTAGGAAACATCGAATTGCTCTGTAAACACTTTGTTTAGCCCCACAGGGATTCTGAAAAGCATTTATTGAGGTGAAAAAGTTACTGAGTTCTTCTTTAAGCTTCTCCAGTGTCAGAGGCCTCGACCTTTCAGCATTGTCCCAATGTCTCCCTGTGTCATTATACAGAAGTTTTAACCGTGTCTTCAGACACGCTCAGACACTCCTGAGAAGATCCATCCATTGTGACCTTCTTGTTATCCTCCATCGTCTAATGTTGACTGTGGACTTCTGTCCGATTCAGGCCATGAAACACTGCAAACATAAGCAGCCTAACAAGACCTACGCATGTCTGCTCCTAAACACCGAACCCGTGACTCTTCTCTGCCTTCAGAAAATGAGAGGAGCTTTTTAAGAAAAATGTCACTCTACAACAGCCTGTGTTTCCCCAAGGATACTGAGCTAGTACGGTCTGCCAGTCTATCACACAGGAGCATACTGCTTTTGTGACAAACTGGCAGACTAACATCTTTCATTTCTGTAGCTCCTCTGTGCTCCTCTTCTTCCTAGACAATCCTCACAATAACCTCTGAGGTGTGTGCATGACTACACAGCATTCCCAGTTGCTTTCTGTTGATTTGGTGCAGCGCACTGGTGGATATCAGCGCTCCAACACTCCACATTTGTTAAGAAAATACTTTAAATACATAACAGAGAGCTGTCAAAACATTGCATAAGTTGAGAATGCAGATTTAATTACTTTTCATTGTGTGCTGCCTATGTATACAAGACTGAATAACAAATATCCTCACTTCCCCCAGGATCCTTTGCTTGCAGCAGATGAAGCTTGCCTTGTCAAAGTTTGCCAGTTACGTGCTAACTCTATTTTAACAGGTGAGCTGCCTGACCATCCTTAAATCCTTCAAAAGCTGTATCCATTACAGGTTCCATGAAAGGTGTGTGAGAAGCAGAGAGCATGAGGGGCTGCTCCACTGCACACCACACAAACCCTCTTTACACTCAAACTGGCAATTGTTAAATTTACACCCATGTCAGTCTTCTTCACCATTTAGAGGCTTGTCAGGTTTCTCCTTGTGAACAAAATCTCTTTGCAGACGCTGATGTTTCAGAATGAAGCTCGAAAATAATTCTGCAGTAAGGATCTTTTTCCCTCTACAGCACAGCCTTAAGGATTCATGAGGGAAGTTGCATTCAAACAAGCTTAATATCCATCCTGTTTCATACTCATAACAGCACAGTCTGGTGAATCATAGTGCCCCGGTGGCGTGGAAGTGCCCAGATATGCAAATGTGTGAGCTGGTGCAATAGATTATTCAAATGCATGAACACTCTGGCTTGAGGGTCGCCCCCGCTGCTGAGCTGTGGTCACTCGCCGTGTTTAATAAGCCCCCTTGCGTTGTGTTTCCCCCTCAAAGTCTGGGGGAGCAGTGATGACTGCTTCAGAGATTGAGGTGACAAAAGGTGACACAGTCTTGCTGGTGGTCTGTTGGACCTCCCACACTACAGATGAGGGGCTAATTGACACTCTTTTGTTCTGTTTTATTGGAAAGGAAAATGTTTTTTTAAGGAAATAGTACATTGTTATGCCACGATAATGTTCTTTGTGGAGGGTTAATGTGGTATTTCTAAACCAGTCCGTGAGCCTTTTGAGCTTCAACCAATTAGTTTTGGTGTCTCTTCATTTTTTTTTTCTTTTCAGAGGAAGGCTTTTGCATGCTACCAAATTTTATTTTAAAAAATGTTTAATAATCTAGCAAGAATAGCAAGGTGGGAAAGTTCAGACTTATGATGCAAAAACCAAAACATATCTTTCATTGGTTTCAAGCTATTTTCTAAAGTTATTTACAACCTTGTACGTAGCTGATACTTTATCTTATGCCCATGTTATACCCTCTTGGTTACACCAGTCATTTCTAAAGCAGCTGATCCCTGTAGATTTCAGCAAACATTTCTCAAACAGGAGCTGATAGTGTGAGTAGGATTGAGTGAAAAGAAAGGGTAATCAAATAAAACAATAAATGACTGGATATTACTGTACATTTTGGGGATTTCCTCTTTCCAGCAGTGTGTTATTTCATTCTATCAACCACACTGTTTCTAAATGGCCTGAAATGATCTGGCACTTAGCTACATTACAAAAAAAACACATTTACAACTCTGTAGTGCCACCCTTAACCCTCATACCTCCCTAAGAAAAAGTTACACTAAGCTTCTTAAGGGCACACACTGGCCAATGTTCGTTAATGGCCTGTAAATATCATCTAAAAATGAAAAGTTGCCATTTTCTTTCATGGCTTTCATCACAGATTTCTGGCCTAACCATCAATAGCAAAAAGCTATGAGGGTTAACTTAACTCTTTCTGCAAGGAAAGCCTAGAGATGGCACCGCCAGTGCAAAGAAAGCAAGGAAAACCTGTGCATTTATGGCTTTGTTACATATGACTAGTCTGTAGAAATATTGTGCATGATGCAAGCATTTGCTTGCCAATAGGGTTTTTAAGAAGTGAAGATCATATAGACAGGTTCATACAGACGGTGTGTGCTTGCAGTGTTTATTTTTGACTTGCTGAATCCCTTAAAAGAAATATCATTGTTGAGGTGAAACACTGCAAAATAAACAGGCCTAAGAAAAACATTGCAGTTATACTGGGAACAGTTAGAGTGGGAAATGCTAAATGTCCTATGTTTTGACAAAATTTTGTACAATAATTATGTTAATAAAAAAAAAAAAGCATACATACAGTAGCAAAACTTGCTCTCAGCAAACCCCTCCTTTGGGTCTGTATTTCACAATTTCACACTAAATCTGTCAGTTGCTCAAAAGCTAGCAACCATTTTACTAGTGATTTATATATTTTATATCTGATCAACATGCCTATGATCAGATAAGCCCAGTACCATGACATCTCTAAAGAACAGTGTTGTCTAAGGTGGATTTCAGTGGTTTTACATTAGATCTCATGATGTGCACTCCGAAATAACATAATTATCCATATTTGATGCTTTGCTGCTAACTCTCCATATGCAACTTTTTTCATGGAGATGAATGCATACTTTAATTTAGATAATAGAAAAGGTGCTGATTACTTCATGAGTACTGGATATAAATGTTATACGTTATGTTAATCTGCTCATGTTCACAACCTATTCCCACCATTCCCACCCCTCATTTTGAAACCAGACAGCAAAAGGTTTGCGAGAAAAAGGGGAGGTTATAGAAATTCCTGATGTATTTCCTCTGACCGCCTCTGGCTCTCAGTGCCAAGCCAATTATTTCCTCCAAAAGATGTCTGCTTTCCTTTAAAAAAAAAAAATACATAATTTCCTGAAACAACCCTATGCACTTTCTTTCATGCAGGGCTCGAGTTCTTTGCAGGTATTACTCAACCAGAAGTGAAACAACATTTCTTTTTGTATCATTGGAACCAGATCTGGTAAAAGAAAGATATATTCTCTGAGACCCTGAAAAGAATCAAGCCATCATTTTCTCTTGGCAACCTTTGAAATTCAACGAAACTCATATTTAGCAGAATTCAGGAAAATGAATGAACAGTTAGGTAAATGAATGACTTCCTGTCAGGGATGTGTTTGCATTATGTTTACGAAGTTTGAAGTCTCTGCCACCCATCCAGGGCGGGAACCGCTAATTGCTCAAGCCTACACGAGCACTGGGCAGTGATATTGATTTCTCCTTCCCACATCTCAAACATCTGGAGTGACACTAAGAAGTCAGCAGCCAGAGACAAGAGAATTACAAAGCAACATGCCGCTGAAGGAGAGTAATTTACTGGGATCGTGTACATAGGTGCACTCACTGCTGTGCTTGCATGAAAAACAAAGAAATAAATAAAAAAACTCCCTGGGTATTAACATATAAAGAGGTGACAAGTGTTTGGTGAGGTAGGACAGTTCGAGGATGAAAACTACAGCGTAGGCAGATGTAATTAAACCTCTGGTTTTTAAAAGCTAAGATTAAGTGTGTGTTTAATAGATCGATAATGATAGACAGATAGGACAAAGACAATTAAACTGTTTAGAAAGTGGAGCACTTAGGAAAGCAATTAATATGTCAAGGAAACCTCACAGGGACAAAAAAAATCTGTTAAAATAAATGTAAGAAGGCTTCGAGGGCTATTACTTAGGATTATCATCATTGATTTTGTCTGTATCTGTGAGGGAATGTAATGTTAATATCCTTATTGATTCAGCGCTTTTTAGCAGCTTTTGATAGACACCACTCACACGTTGCATCTAATGAAACTCTGTTTTAGATTTTATTACAATGTCCGGGCCGCTCCTTCATTTCCTCGAGGAGAGTTGTGAACATCGATCGCTCCAGATAGGAAGCGTAAGTTCAGCACAAGCTTTGATGAAATGTGTCTCAAATTTTATATTGGAGTAATAGTACATCAAAAACAACTGGGACTGGGAGCCCCCAAGTCAATATGGCTGACAGCCAGGACAACCTAATTTCTTTGGCTTTGCTTCAGATGCTTTGCATGGCGTGACTATAACCAAATCGCAAAAAAAGTAGGTGAAAAAGCACAGGAAGAGGGAGAAATGTTAGCTGAGTTCACTTTGTATAATAGTACCTGCTGAGCTGTTCTGTATATCACTGGATGCTCTGTAGTGCATGGTGGATTTGAAGCAACCGCATGACTCCATTACCTCATGATGACAACTAATGGTAACAAGCACAAATGAAAGGGTTCCCGGTTTTTCTGTTTGGATCATGGATGTTGTTTACTTTGGTTCTATATGCTGGACCCGTGGGATCTGCAGGCTCAGTCTCATGCAGCCTGCTTTGTTTCTGGCTCTATTGAACCTGGACTCTCACTGGATATCTGGAGGCTTTTCCTGCTCGTGATGGTCTCTTTTTTTTCTGTGTTCAATTTCATTGCACTTACTGACACAATTCTAGACGTTAACTGGATGAAATTGGGAAATCAAGCAGCTGTGCTATCTTGGACCATTGCTTTATAGCTCCCTTAAACTCCCAGCACTATTGATCGCATAGTAGTATAGAGCACACAGTACACAGTCAATAATTGCATTATTGTCATTATAATTTCCATTGTAATTAGAATCACAATCATTTCCTGGAAATTTAAGGATTTCTTCTGTCTTTTTGGAATATTTTTTAAAAATTAAAAGGGATGATTTTGAATAATTTTTGCTTAGGTTGGAAAAATAGGTTGGAAATGAACAACATTTACAGTTGGATATTGTGCAATCTTCTTTTTAATCACAACTTGCCTCTCTTTAAAACTACCTCAATATAGATCCGTCAAAATGGTTTGCTAATTATAAAGAAAAAGTTTAATATAACAAGTACAGACACAATGGATTCCCCTCTTTGCTTGTCAAGATGATGCATAGCAAGGCAGCAGCTCCAGTGGTGCATAGAGAGTAGATCTGAAATGCCGTGCCACATCATCTATCAGTTCATTGATAGAACAAGCTTAAGTTATTGTTTCTGTTGTTTAGGTTTTTCAAGCCACAATAAAATCCTTAAACTCTAGAATTACTGCTTATGATTGCTCTAAATCACAGTAAGCCTATTTTAGAAAGGTTTGGTATCCTGTCTGTGTATCATTGCGGTGAAGTGAACTAACAGTTGCAGGCTGAATTTCCTTCTTTATCCACATAATGCTCCAGCATCTCAAGGCTTTTTATGGCTCTTGTAACTCAGTGATTAATGAGGCACATCAAACACAATGAAAACTTGAGGAAACAACTTTGCCCAAAACCTTATAGGTGCACTATTTTCTACACTTGTCTTTAGTCAGAAAATCAAACACCAACAAATGAGTTCCTTGGCTTTACTTTGGTAGTTGTAGCCTCCATGAATCTGTCTGTGAGACCACCAGTAGCATCTCTCCAACAGAGAAAAGTTCCTTCAAACACGAGCAGGAGTTCTGAAGATGACATCTTGAAAAGGTAATGGCCACGGACTCTGAGCAGATGGTGGGTGCTGTGAACCATGTTGTCTGAAGCAGGGAGGCTTCTGGTCCCATTTTCTTCAAATCTGTATGGGTCTGTCTCTGGTTTCTGCTAACTGTCTTCAGACTCTGGCGTGGGTATTTTTAGATGTTTTGATCCTGCATTTTATAAATCCTTGGGGTCAGATGCTTATTGTTCAGATTCCTTAGACTCTGGTAACAGTTTTATTTCTACGTCAATGCTATTTCAGCTAACCCTAAAAATAAAAAGCAAAAAACTGGTTCTCTTGCATCAGCGTCCAGTGATTTGATTTTTCCCAGAGCTTTCATCATTTAGTACTCGTTTGTAGATAGGGAGAATGATAGGCTACTGTTCATCATGTTGTTAATCATATACCTCATACAAGATATAATTATTGACAAAAGAACTGTATGCTGTCAATAACTCATTATCTTTCCATACACCAATTACAGACAGAGGCGTTTATATAGTCATTATTGTATTGCAATAGTGTTAGAAATGCCGGTATAATTGCTCGCAGCAACATTAATTTAGATTACAATTTTCCTTATACTGTATGCTGAGCATCAAGACTCAATAGGGAGTAACAAGCATTACCGTTAAATTCAAGGTTATTGTAAAATGTAATAATTTGAATAAGTTAATTTTAGTCATTTAAATTCAGACTGAGTGTAACTCATTCACAAGTAGATGCTTGAGATTGAACCATATGTGACATTTTAAATTCAACTTGGAGTTTTGTGATTTTTACGATGATCGGTTTCTCTTACAGTCTTGGAATATTAAATGGTTAAAATTTACACAACAAGGGGGTTGGGGGGGGGCTGCATATTTACAAGTAGAAATGCTAAACTGACTTTTATGAACTTGCATGCGGCACTCTGACCTCTGTGGCATTTACTGTATCGTCCTACAAGGCAAATTCCAGCCATCTGGTACTTCGGGCAAGTTCAAGCAAATGTTAAGTTGTACCATATTTGCAATTATTATCTGATTCAGTCTTAAAATAGATAAATAAACATTCTTTTTTTTCCCCCCTTTTTTCTTTAAAATAGGCCTCGTATTACTCATCTAGTAAATAATCCTGACCAACAACATCTCTAAACATCTCATCATACACAACATCAGTGGCAGCTGAGTTGGGCATAATTACACACAGAAACCACAGTTATTTATGTTTCAAAGGCAGCAGTGTAAACATGTTCATGAGCCCCGTCAGCCCAGCACCCCCTCACCCAACCTCCTGCTGTTGTTGTTGTTGCTGCTGCTGCTCCCGTCGTTTGTCTTATTGCTCCATTCGCCACCACCGCTGCTTTCCCTTCTGAGCTTGCACCTCCACTTTTTGTCTTTCAAAGCTAAAGCCAGTTGCTCATGTAGAGATTGGGAAATGGATTGCAGAATAAATATTTTAAAAAATGACCTCATGTCTTTGATTAGGTATTGCTCTCATTGTGGGGACCACTGAGGGTATTTTTAAGGACCGAAAACACAGTAAAGCATCCAAACAGGCAGTTTTAAGTAATTATAAGAATTTCTGCAAGTAGAATAAGAGGTTCTTTAAGATCTAATCTAATTGCTGATGCATTATTGACCTCTAGTGGTGAATGTTCATATGAGCATAATAAATAGTTTAAACAGCAACTCTCGAGCAATGTGCTGATCTTAATTGTGAATTCTTAATGTGAAATTTCACAGGAGCTGGATTAATAAAGGTGGTGGCCTACAGTGTTGGTAAGCAGGATTTCATTTCTTTTAGATAATTACACACTGGAGTCAGGGAAAGAAACAAACATTTACTGATTGTAAACTACATCAAGATAACATCAGTTTCAAGCTGAGCAGGTACCCTGTAATTTCTCATGATAGAGTGAAACGACGACAAAAATGAGAAGCTGGAGAATGCAGGCATGTATATTGCAAGAGGACATGCAGACACGGTCAGCCAAAGACCAAAGAAGTAGGCAAATTATTCAGCAATACAAAATTGCTAAGTGCCAAATTATAGCTGTTACCCACTTCAATCAAAATGTTTGACAGACAGATCACAGAGGGGGCAATCAAATTTAGTACAACCTTCAGTTGGTGACTGAATTGGTCTTAATGTGCAAAATGTACCAGCAGAGAAGCCCATCAAGCATTAAAACTTTGACAAAATGGCACAGTAACTTTATTCAGACAAAATACATCAAAAAGCCTTTTTCCACGCTCTCATTCTGATATGCTTTTGGAAATGAAGTGCAGGCAGGCTTTAAGAGTCTTCTCATGTCTTCTGAATCACGTCGTCCCTCACCACCGGGAATATTTCAATTTCCTTGATTATCCGGTTTGCAATCGTCTCGTTGTTTGCTGAGACCATCCTCCGAGACATCAAATCGAACGGTCCCCCTAAAATAACAAGCAAAGCCTTTGTAAAGAGGGGCTGCACAACCAGTCAGTGCTTTTGAAGGCATATCCACAGAATTCAGAAATAAACTTTTTCATCTTTTTTTTTTTCCCTCTAATGATGTCTGATAAACTACTATTTTGCGATTGAAGAGGGGTAAAGTGTGCACACCATCCACATCCCGAAGAATCCCTCCTGCTTCTTGGACTATAACTGCTCCAGCAGCAATGTCCCAGCAGTGGATCCCGATCTCAAAGAAAGCCTCCACTGCCCCGGTCGCCACCAGACACATGTTGGTGGCAGCTGTTCCTGACCCACGGAGCCTGTCAAGATGGATTAGTCAGGAGAGAATAAATACAAAGGAGAATGATGAATTATTAAAAAGCCAGTGAAATAAAGATAGAGATAAGATTTTAGGTTTATCATCAGGGGTTTTCTACCTCAGTGTTATTACAGTGGGTTATTGTATCCAAAGAATTTTTTTATATAGTGTCAAAACAGGAGAGATGTGGCATCTTGTTTTCAAGAAAAGATTGTATTATGGGCAAAATGTGCTTTTCTATTTCAAGTCCATTGTTTTTACCTCTTAAATCTCCCAAAATATAATTCATAGCAGTCTTTTGAAGTACCAATATACTGTCAAACAATTCCAGACAATGTCTTGTAGCCTACGACTGAACCTTAAAGCAGCCTTACAAAGAATACGAAGCTGATGTCAGGCATCGGGATTTTTTAGATGCCATGATTAATTTTTGCTTGCTCTAAAACCTCTTTTATCTCCTGAGACCCTGAAACTTTTTCTTTTTTTTCTTTTTTTTTGAGGACTTGCAGATGAAATTTTATTTCAGTCCATTTCTAATCCTAATCAACCAATTTTAGACATACTGTGTACTGAATGTTGGGGAAATAAACATGTTTTGATAAGTTTAAACACTAAAACATATTTTTTATTGAAGAGAGACTCACAAAATCCACTATAAGACTTTAATAAAAATAAGTACATCACTAAGTGCATTTAGCAAGTTTTGCTGTTGTTGTTTTGTTTTGTTTTTTGTTGTTTGTTATTGTTTTTTTTAACAGACTTGCAGGAAAAAAATAGGGTTTGGATTTTAAGGTGTGTGTGTGTGTGTGTGTGTGTACTGGATGAGCAGATATTGTGCTCCACAGTGTGATTCATATGTTCCCAGTAAGATTGGTCTTCCTTCTTATTTTTTCTGATTCCTTCTCCATGAGATTGAGCCAAACAAAACAGAAACTTACCAGGCAACAATTCATACAAAAGTAAAAGAAGAACATTCCTTACAAGATTCCTTTCCTGTCCCAGCATGCAATCCTGCATGATGTCCCTTTGCATCCTCTATTCATTGTAATATAACGTTAAAGGCGTCAATGAAAATTTGTGGTGCTCCACTAGCTTCATTAGGTTAGCTTTAGCTTTTGTTAGCTTTCGGCTCCATTCTTATGCTGCGTTCCACTTGAACTCAGAAGTTGGAAATTCACAGTTCCGAGTGGGAAGTTTCAACTGGAACGGCCACCCCAAGTCGGATTTCCCACTCGGAAAGTCGGACAATCTTTGCAACTCCGAGTTCAGATTTAAAGATGACCACACCCTGTGTTAGCAGTTTTAAAAGCTCCTGTAATGTTACATTTATTTACACTTTTTACTAATATTTATCAGTCATACACGTAGTATTGGTTTATATAGATTTAGGGGGAAACTGCTGTAGTATAATTCACATTTTTCATGAGGTTTATGTGAACTACAACGCCAGCTGTGCTAACAATGGCTAATAGCAATAGCCTTTGCAAACACATTGTTTTGCTAGGCAGCTAACTGTTTTTTCCGACCAGTGAACTGGAACGCAAGTTGGTCGGGTGTGACGTCACCCCCCAGTTCCCACTTCCCAGTTCTGAGGTAAATGGAACGCAGTATTACCCCTTCCCTTTTCAGCAATACCCATTATGTTGAAAGACTGAGTTGTTACGAAATAAACAGCTGGGGAATTTGTTATTACGTCAATAAGCTACTATATGCACAACTCCACTACCCTGAACTTAAGCCAGCTCCTTTGTTTCCTTTGTTGAATTTTTGGACAAACTGATTAATCCAGGTGTGTCTGATCATTGGCATCATGGTTACTGAGGTCAGGCACACCTGGATTAATCAGTTTGTCTAATAATGAAAGACAGGAAACAAAGGAGCCCTGCTAAGTTCAGGAAGTAGTGGAGTTGTTCATAGCCATAGCCCATTTTGCTAGTTTGTAAAAGAACAGCATAAACCGATACTGATGTAATTCCAATCATATATCTGGAGAAAAAAGCTGCTTTGGAAAGTGTTCCTATCTACATAGCATTTAGATTTATATAATATTTAATGTAATACAGTGTATGTTCTTACAGGTAGCTGAACTACAGGCAATATAAATGCTACCCCAAAAACTTCTAGTTTGTGTTAGCGCAACACAAGCTAACTTAGTACTCTTCATCTTGTTTTGATAAAATGCGGTTTTATTAGCTTCAGTTGTTGAAATAGAGCCAGATGCTAAATCAACATGCTATCTTTTAGAGCAGGAAGTAAAACAACATTTCTGTGAAGTTATTTACAGTATCCCAGTTATTTTATTCAAGCAGTATTAGCAATAAGCCTTCAAAAATGCTATGCTACAAGAAGATAATCCTACATTTTTTGAAACCAGAAGTGAAAGTGCAGAATTACGTACCCATGCACTGGGATGCAGAGGATCTTTTGCATGGTGGAGAAAATCTTAGACACTTTTTCCGGGCTCCTGTCAGTTCCATGCTCTGAGATGATGATGGACTTTTTGATTTCTAGATAGAGAAAGCCAAAGCAGTTGATGCTACAGTCCATAAAGAAGAACAGGATACATAGTGGTGAAATATTGATAACACTTAAATGTCTATACCTGTCACATCAGACACCTGAATTTGCTCATCATTGCAGAAAGCTCCCTTCCCTCTCCTTGCCTTATACATCTTGTCCTCCAAGCAGCTGTACACCACACCAAACTCCAACTGTAAACAGATGTCATTTGAAAGAAGTGTTACATGCTGCAAGATTTGGATTAAAAACAAAGAAACAAAAAACATTGACATTATGTGATTTAACATAACCTACCTGTTTATTAACAGCAAAGGCAATTGACACAGCCACGAATGGGAATCTGTAAGTGAAAAGTTAATACATTTATTCAATTAATGTTTCTAAAGCCATGAAAGCATTTACATGGCTAACAGTGAAATAAATTGGCTGGAGCCAAAAGGCATTAGAATAGCTTAGCATCTAAGGGTGGACAGCTAGCTAAGATCTGACAATTCTTATGCTTCATGTACTTCAGCTGAACTTGAAAATACAGGGTTTGACAGGAGCAAAATTATAGGCATGCCTGAGCACAATACACCCCGGAGTACATAAGAAGCACTGGCATCTTACCCATGTACAAAGTTTGTGGTGCCGTCAACTGGGTCTATGATCCAAGTAGGTTTGTCAGACAAGATGCATGCTTCTCCCTTTGCAACTGACTCCTCCCCAATGAAACTAGCACAGAAGAGGCAGTTCACCAACAAGGAATTTCACATTATAGTGCAGTTTTGGGAAGAAATTAATCAGCATTATGAGTGCTTGGTGTGCATGACTCACCAGTGTGTTCCTTCCCCAAATTCTTCTTTTAGAGACCCAATAATAATTTTTTCCACCCTTTCGTCCGTCTTGGTAACAAGGTCCACAGTGGAGCTCTTCGTCATAATCTTTATTTCACTTTCCCCAGCTTTCCGAATTTCCTGAGTAGATAGAACATTATTGGCACATGGATACTCCACCTAATGAAACTGTCTGCTCAATGTGTTTTATGTTAAAAAAAAACAAAAATGATATAGATATGTAAGTCATACCACTCCTGCTTTTCTTGCCACTTCAACAGCAAAGTCATATGCCTTCTGCCATGGGTCTGCCATTTTGCTTTGTGGGATTCTTCCTCAGGAGACTCTCTAAAATAAATGAAGCCTGTAAATTTAACATTGTGTCATAAAAATGTAGATAAGTTATGTAATTCAGTGGTCATTACGTGTAAATAAACATATTGTGAAATGCTCTAAAGCCAACAAAACATTACAACAAACCTGCACGATTAGTACACTTTTATTACAGGAGGGTATGTTATGTAAGACTTCCTGTGCATTGGAACGTGCACCAGAACACACCAAGCATGCAACATGGTGTGTTGAAATTAGTCATTTCACTCTTTCTTAATCGGTGGTAACGGTAGTGGTAGTGTAGGAAATTATGTAAAAATGATTATTGATTCCACTTAATTAAACCAAAGACAAAGCACAGGGCAAAGAAACATCCAAAATCAATTGCAGATTTTACCTCCCAGAGAAAGTTATGTGGTTGGCAATAGTTTGCTCATGAGCGGGATTTGCATAGGCATGCTAGAGATGGAGGAACTTAAAGTGATTAACTCTTTTTAAACCACATCCATCTATTTTTTTTTCTTTCTTTTTGATTTACCTGAGATAGAGGACTGCTCTAACTTAAAAGCAGCACTCTGTTTCTGTCTTTTACTGTGACTGATCATTCCTCAGATTATTCCGTCATATTATATTTGGAAACAAAACAAGAAGACTACAGGGATGTGGGGAAACCAGCATTAAGACACGAGGACATGTCACCTCTGCCATCAATGAAAAGGAGACATTTTGACTTGGAAAAGATTGTGCCATGATTTAATCCAGTCAAATCTAGTTGCAGAAAATCTGTGTGTTAGTTAGTATGGATTTGTGTAGTGACTCTCACTACAAGTCATCTCTTCACATACATAAGGACTATCTCTGCTGCATACTAGAAATACAGATATATGTCATGTATGTAAAGAGAGTGAGGGAGGTGAACGTACCTTGTGGTGTGCTGCTGCTCTCAGGTAGCCTGCAAATTCCAATATGCCTTCTTTTACCCTCTTAAATTACCTCAGAGGAGTGATGAAGCAACTTAAAAAGCTGGCATGACGAAGTGGGAAAAGTACTGGTACCGCCCTCATAGGCTTCTTCTCCACAACCAGAAGAAGAAAAAGCAGCTGTCTGTCCTCACGAAGGCTGACCTGCAACAACATGATGCCACATTAACTTAAACAACAGTGCACCTATGGTTGAGTAAGAGGAAAAGTTTTGAAAGGCTTCCTAATTCCTGTGGAGGTACTAAAGGATGACACACCCTGCTCACAGCTAGCTTAAGCAGTAATCAAATACAGACAAATTCCTAAGTGTTGATGTCACTAAAAGATTCTTGAGGATAAAAATCTTTTTCATCTTTTTTTTCCCCCAAGAAAATCCAAATGTACACTCCAACTCTGGATCTGTTTTTCATTGTGGGATGGTGCATGCCTCACAACGCTGCTGCCAGTTTTATATTTCCTGACAGTTTCACAGCGATTGAGCTTTGTGTCCTCCAATTGTATTCCATTGATGGGAGAAAAAAAGCTTAAAAAGTCTGCTGGTGAGTCAGTGCAGATGATGTTGCCGTTTCTCAGTGTGCCTGCAGGAAGCTGGATAAAATCATGACAACATCCTCATGAGCTGAGTGGAATAATACAGCAGATAAACAGATTTAGATGTGTCAATATCCTGCATGTGTGTGTGTGTGTGTGTAAATGTCAAAAGCGCTCATTCCCACAGTGGTTGCTTTTCATTCTTGTTTCTCAAGTAATTCTCCATGAGGGAATCACCGCAGTCAGACACAAATGGTTAACATGCTTTTGAAAGTGTCCTGAAGTCTGTGACGCTATGGGAGTTTTAAAGCATACAGAATGTGCTTGAATGTTTTAGCCTAAGAGAGAGGAAATTTTAACTCTCATTCAAAAGCATGTATCACTTAAGTCCTGAGGGAATGTAAATAGTCTATTTTCTGAATCATTACGCCTCATCTTGTGAAGTCCTGACAGTTACAGAAAGTCAAACTTTGCTTTAAGACATGTTGTTCAATTAGTGGTAAATGCTGCATATCCCTGCTGGTGCAAGCTGGTCAGGAGGGTCATTTCTGTGCTAGACTGTCCCCTGGACTCTATAGAGGAAGTAGGCGAGGGGATGTTAGCCATGCTGACAACAATACTGTACTGTATATCTTATCTTATCTTGTCCTATCTTATCTTATCTTATCTTATCTTATCTTGTAATCTGTTTGTTGTTTATAGGCACAAGAGGCAAATGTGGGCATACATATAGTACCTATTACTTATAACTGCTGTGTTGCAAGGGGGAAAAAAAATATGCATTGTCTAATACCTCTATTCGTGATTTAAAAAAAAAAAAAAAAAAAGCAGAAGCAAACTTGTTCAGACGTGAGCATCACGCTTGCTCATCGCAGCCACACCTTACATAACTCTGTTGCAACATGTTAGACCTGTTTCTGCAATTTGCTATTACACTAGACTGTAGTAATGTAGAGTGAGTCCCATTATATTAGAATAAATTAAAAACTTGACCAGTGCATCCCAAAGCAGGTTAGTCATCTGAAATTGAATTTCATTCAGCAACAGATTTGCTATACAGTGGGTAAATTCTTAAACAAGTTAAGGATTTTCAATAAGACCAAATGCGCAAGCTTGCCTTCAATCCACCAGATCACCGTGGGATACTGTGATGGAAGTTGTGTTTGACTGGGAGCATTTGGAAGAACAGTTGACACCATGTTGCTCCTGTTGTGCACCAAATATAAAATGCTTTGAGAAATGTTGAGAGACATGCGGAGGGAAGTAAGAGGACAGACAAAACAAATGCACCAGTCCCGCTGTCTCCCTGCCAGCTCTGCTGTGAATAATTTATACAGGATGACGGATGTTTTGGATGTTTGGTTCCCAGGGATCACAGCTGTAATTGAGGACTGCTGCGATGCTGAAGTTGCTGAAGGTCAGTGGTTCAATTGGAAAGATGAGGCCTTTTCTAGCCAACGAGCCTCGTTTTGAGTAATTTACATATGAGGGTCCTTGATTTGATGGCAGTTCTGTGAGGCTTTTACTCAGGCGCAGTGCTAACTGCAAAATAAACTGCAATTATAAACTAAACATTTCCTGTAATTATGTCAAACTTAAGATCTCAAGCGTTTCTGTGGAAAGAAATCACTCATAACAAGCCTTTTGCAGGAAGGCATTTGATAGAACCTGATGAGATTAGAGGACAGAAAAGCAAAGAAAATCCAAGTGAATGTAGCAAACAGCCCAACAGTATAAATCTGGCAAAGTAAAATCTGATCAATTGATCTAAAATACGCTAAAGTGACATAATGCAATGAAATGACAGACTGCGTTGTGTGCATCTTGTCTTAATTTGTTCATAGCCAAGAACTACTAAGAAACTATTGAAGGCATGTAGTTTGTAAGTTATGATGTTTGTCATGTGAAGATCTGAAGTCGGGCTGGATGATATGGCAAAAAAGAAAAACTTGCGATATTTTCTTTCATATTGTCGGGTCTCGATTTGGTGGTATTTTTTTAGTACCACCAGTTTTAAAGCATCTGTCCTGAAAACTGAACAGATGTTCTGTACTGTAAAGAAACGATAGAGATTAGTTGAGGGTGGGTAATATCTCCACAAAATATATCATAATTAAAAAGATAAATATAGCAATAACGACATTACAGAGGATACTGATGGTCACACAGAAGTCATAGCCACAGTGAAATCCTTATTCCATACAGAAAAATAAAGCCTCTGCAGAATCTATTTAAATCTTAACTGCTTTTCTTGTTAGTTTTTTTATTATTATTTGAAAAAACAGTTATTTTTTTTATAGTTTGAAGCCGATACCCACTGATCTGCTTTGATCTGTCATGTTCACTCGTACAGTGGAGTTCCATTGTTATGTACAAGTCACATGATGTCACGATATTACACTTTCCATTGATTTAAAAAAAAATATACCAGTATTATCATAATACCATATAAATGGTACAGCACACCCCTAATTTAAAGTGGTATTCTTAAAGTTCCCATTGAAAAACCACTTAAATCTAGTTTGTCTCCTCATACACTGGTCAGCTACTGTGGCCTGATCAGACTCCTCCATTAAAGATAAGTTTATAGGTAAATATAAGCCTGTCTGTTAGTCATGAACAACTATAATGGTCTTCAGATTTCCAATTAGAAGATTTGAAAAATGCACTTTTTTTTCTTTAAATCTTTTGGTGGTGTAGCCAGAAAAATTGTATACAAACATCTAAGTCTGATTTCTTTGTGATCGCAAAAAAGAGCAGGAAATGAGGTTGTCTGACTAGGGTGCTCACTGCAGAGATTAATGCTTAATAAATACATAACGACTGACTGACACTGTAAAACTGTAAACTTGACCCTTTCTTTTAAACATTAATGCCTCTTATAAACTAGTGAGGGAAAAAAAAAACTAAAAGAAAATCCACAGTTACTGAAATAAAGATCTGCATGGTTCTTTCGTGAGTTGATTAGGACATGTAGAACAGCAGGGAGGCTGCCTGGGAGTTTGCCCTCTCAGTAAAGCCGAGGAACGCTTAAGGCCAGTGGTTTATTGCTGCAAGTGGGAATTCTTCCTGATGGAGAGCTGCAGGGTGTCTGTTAACAACCTGCCATTATTCCTACAGGGATCTGCTAAATGGACTAGCATTGCTTGTTCCATCATCCAAACAAAAGCAAATGAAAGTGCACATGCTCAAGACATCCATCCATCAGGAAAGGTCAACTCAACATGTCTAGAAATCCAGTTATTAGCTGTATTCCATGTGAAAAGCTAACATGAGTATCCTAATGGAGAACTATTCACCATCACACAGTGGTTTATATGCCAGCATTTGATATGTTGCTGTGGCTCATGGGAACGTCATTTAGTTAAACTGCACCACAGATAGACTGAACACCAACTCAAGAAGTCTAGCGCTGGGATTTGGGCTAACCTTCTCATGATGCACGTTATTTTGCGTCAGTCCATATTTTCAGAGGCATTTCACTGGATGGTGAAGATCTGTTGTCTGGAAATGTAAAAATACTGACCACAAAAATATACTGAAATGTGTTTTGTAATGTTTTGAGGGTTATTTTGATCTGATTTCTATTTTTCAGCATAAAGTCTGGTTAAATTCATTCAGACTTTTCCGTTCCGTTTCATTTCCTGCTTCATTTCCTCAGGCTGTTGGGTTGTCTCACTTAGCTTTGCCCTCCACTCACATCTGGATCCAGTTAGCCAAATGCCGCATCTGCCCTTTATTTACCATTAGTTCCCTCTCTGTATAAGTAGTACCCAGTTTCCTCAGTGCAGTCCCAGATCTTTGCTGTTCATTTGTGTCACGATGCAGATGTAGTTCTTACAGAGTTTGTGTCTTGTTTTTGGACTTGTAGAACTTCTTGTTTATCCTGGAGTTTTAGCTCCATCTCTTCTTGCCATTGCAAAAAGTTCATATTCAAATGTTGTTGTTTTTTTTTCTTTTTAAGGATGTTTTCAGTAAGCTTGAAATTCATATCTTATTTCCAGCATTTCTAACCAGTCTGACAAGAAAATTCTAACAAAGCAGTGTTAACACTTATACTGTAGTGTACTACATATAGAGTCAACATGTTTATGTGCTATTGTTTCCCGATTGCTGTTGCAGATAAGTAAAAGATCACAAGAAGGGAATATAATCGCTATAAACTAGGGCTGTGAAAGGATTAATTTTTTTAATCCCGATTAATCACAGAAGCTTGATAGTTAACTCTGATTAATCGCGGTTTGAATTGCATGTGTACTATTCTGTTTTTTTGCATATCAAGGCACTTCTAAGCCCATAATGTCGTATATTTTACCATAGTCTTCATTGGGAATCAAATGAACACATAGAATTTTCATTTTTGACCTTTTTTTATTTAAAAAAGTGCATGTAGACCAATTTCCAAATATTAGGAAAAATAAAGTAAAACAGCTTAAATTTGAAATGCGATTAAAAAAATGTAATCGCATTATGGATTCTTTTTAACTAATTGCGATTAATGCGTTATTGCTGACAGCCCTACTAAAAACATATTAAAATCCCCAACATTGTCAATATCAAACAATTTTGATAGACAGTTCATATGGAGTCGTCCTCAATATTATTCATACACTCCAAATAAAGACGGGTAAAAATCAGCTGTCAGTGAAATAAGTTGAATTTGACAAAAAGTAATAATGAATAAAAAATTCTATGAAAATCATGACATTGATTTTGAATTGTAGTTTAACAGAAATATTATAAACAAACACAAAAAATAAAGCAAGTAAACATGATGGGGCTCCTAAGCTAAAATTTTGCTAAGCTCCACTTTGAGGCGTCGCTGCAACCAGCTGTTTTCTCTAATGTTCTAAAAGACTTTTACACCTGTTGACAGGTATTTTATTTATTTATTTTTTTTATGATTATTTCCAACCACAATTGAAAAGCAATTTTTAATTTCAATAAATTATAATTTTGTAAATTTTTATTTATTATTAGTTTATTTGAATTACTTTTGTGAATTCAGCCTTTTCTTTAATCGGAGGGTATGAACAATTTTGAGGACGGCTGTACATACATACAATGCAGGAGTAAACATCTGCAGGTTGGTCTGCTAAGGTTTTTTCTCACTGTATTGCAGAGAAAGCAATCAAAGTGGAAAAAAAAAAAACTAGAAGGCAACATGTAATTGGTTTAATCACACTTTTCTGTGTAATCAGGGCTGCCTTAATGACCTTTGATCAAATAATCCAATTCCCAGCTTCTTTTGTACCCTAAAATTCATCATCTGGAAGCAAAGAGCCTTTGTCAGTCACTACAAAGGCTATGCAGGCATTTCACTAAAATCCTCTGAGGAGCATGAATGAAAATTTAATGACACACCATCTACAGTAATCATTCTTTGGGTATTTAAAACTACCTGACATTGCCAACACACCTGATGAAGACAACTTCCCAGTAAGCACAGCATAGAAGGCACGGCAGGGTAGGGAAGCAAAACAGAGAAAATGGGTTGAAAAACAAGATTTTCTTCTCCGTTGGTAGTTTTTGTGTCTGACTGTGTTCTCCAGGAGCACATTTTTAGTATATTGCAGGAAACCAGAGAATCTGCGAAGAACAATGGTTGGCACCTCTAACAGCCAGGTCGTAAAACTGGAATATGAGGACAGAGTTGGCTGTGCCATTAATGACTCTGTACACAATGAAAGAACATTAAAATATCCAGGAAACTGGAAAGATTTTTGTTGCACACACATCGGCTAAAACTTAAGCGGACGTACGTATACAATCCCTGCTGCAGACAGACATGCACCGCTGATTTCTGCAACAAAAGCCACATTTGCAGAAGTTATGTGTTTTAAAACCATTTGGTGGTCATCAGCAAACACATGCTGCACACCAAAAGGGAGGGGGTGTCAGTCTGCTGCTGTGCACAGGAAGTATCTGCAGCACCGACTGAAAGGGCAGCAGAGAATTCTACGTGGTATAATGGCTTTTATCTCTACTAAATCAAAACAATAGCATTATTTTTTTTTACCCCCCTAGCATTTTAGTGTTTTCTGTTTATTTGGTTTCCTGTTTGCCACAAGAGACACTTTTCTTGCTCATCTTTTTAGTTAGTAGATATACCTCTTTTCTAGGTCAAAGCAACACATTGTGGATTCAGGCCTCTGGGAAGATGTGAGGGATTTAGAAGGGCGTTCTCTATTTGCCACAATAGTTGAAGCCGACATAACGTGGGAAGGCATAGCAGCCTTTTGTGTTCTCTCAGTGGAGGAGCAGAATTTACAGGAATGCCTGAATGGAGCAACACAAGACAAGAAGTGTCTTGACAGGTTTTATTGTACTGCTTGCGTTCTTTTTTTTTTTTTTCTTTTTATGGCTCATTTACATATTTCAGCAGGGACGATTCATGACACTGAGCCCCCATATTTAGTCATGGAGCCTGCAATTTGCTCCCTCAGCATATTTCCTGCAGAAACATTCACGCTCTGAGTTAAGTTCTGCTGCCAATAACCAGTTTATGGGAATAACGTGAACATGCATGCTGACACTTGTCTCTGCAGGGCTGCAGTTGCATGCTTACATTCATACAAGTCAGAAACAAAGGCAGGCCAGGAGGAAAAAGGATATTTATAGTAGTTTTTAGTTGCTTTCTTTATCACATACTTTGAATAACACATCAAACATGCATCCTTCACACTTTTCTTCCACCATTTTTATATCTTATGAATCAATAAAGAGACTATTATACAGTACAGTAATTGTACGGACACATTAACTGGTGCACATATACATACTGCATAATGCAAGTATAACACAAATTAGCTACCCACAATTTAACTGCTGTTAAAACTGCATTATTCAAAATTACAGTCTTCAGTGAAACTTTAAAAAGCTTTAGCATCTATTCTCTGTTGACTTTAATAGTGCTGTGTTGAGGTATTTTATCAGTGAGATTGCTTTATCTTGTTCCTTTAGTAAAAAATAAATAATAAATGGCTGAAAGTTTCAAAACTACACAGTAAAACCTCATCTAATCAAACATAGTACAACACAAAAGAGTGTAAATGGTGAAGCACTGAAATACACTTTAAAAGTAGCTGAAAATCTGAACATGAATATTTAACAAACCCACTCATTGTTCCTCAGAGATAAGTGCAAGTTTTTTGGTTCTTAAGGCAAAAATGGGCTTGAGACCTGTTAGGAAGAAACAGCCGAGGGTGTTCGTGTGATCTCAGCCAGCGGAGAAAAGTACTGCCGTTTACGAGCCGTCTGCGTCGTCCCTGCCGACGTCAAACTCTGTTATTTCCTTGGCGATGCGTTCAGCTATCGCCCTGCTGCTGGCTACGATCAGCCTGCGAGACATCACGTCAAACGGTCCACCTGGTTGAAGGAGGAAAACAATGATGAGTAACTGTGCTTTTCTCAGAGCAGCCCAGCTATCTGATGCAACTCCACCTCCTGCAACAGTTGTGGCTACTTCCATGCTACAGAGAGGGAGATATCCCATGATGATGATGATGATGCCATCCTCTATCTCTTCCACCATGCCCTCTCCTACCTGGCTGTGGGGCGCTGTGCAGTTTGGATGCTCTTTTTTTTTACTTTTTGAATGCCTTTAACACAATCTAGCCCCACCTACACCAGGAGAAGCTGTTCATCATGCATTATAGACTACCTGGCTGACAGACCTCGGCTCGTTATGTGGTTAAACTATCTACCATGGCCGTCCAGGCGCTCCACAGGAGACTGTGCTTTACACCAACTTCCAATACAACTCTGATACATGTAACATGCAGATGTTCTCTGATGGTAAGTAAGTAAAATGTGTTTATAAAGCACTTTTCACAGATAAAAATCAAAGAAAAGATTGATATACCAATATAATCGCAATATTTTGTGTTGTGATATTGTATCAATATTAAAAAGCACTGTATTGATCTTTTAACTAATGAAATCTTGCAAGATCTCGTTGTCCCGCTACGAAATCACGTGAAATCTTGTTCCATTTGCACTGGTCCAGTATGTAGAAAAGTCCCCATTAGGGATGGGCATATCGGTACCCTGGAGTTAATACTTCAATAACAGCCAGACAAAATATTAGAATCAATACTTTTTTGAGGATGGTCATTCGGGATGTATATTAATAAGGATTTATTGATCCCGATGCTTTATCGATTCCTGCTTATCGATCTGTTTTTTTTATCGATTCCCAAATATGCTGAAAAACAGTAGAACATGAGTAAAAGAATACAACCATATAAAAATAAATCTCAGGATTATAAATCTTAATTATTCACTGCTCAGAATAAACAAATAAACAAAACTCAAATGACTAAAATGACTCCACAAGTCAAGCAGCTATTATTACATGGATGGTAAATGCAAAATTCACAAGTGAAAGCTGGTGACACAAATTCCGAATAGTGGTGCTAAATCAACATAATTTTTGTCACTATCACACGACATTAGCCAGGTGTTTAATTTTACCTGCTGTGCTGGTGCGTCAAACACAGCATTGCTGGAGTAGTAAAATGCTTGGACGTGTTAGTTGTGTTACCATCTTTGCCGCTATTTCACTTATTTGTTTTATATTTTGTGTTCACGTTCTTGAAGGCCATATGCGCCTGCTCCTCCACCCAGGAAATGAGAGAAGAGGTGTGAGAGACGCTGATTAACTCGGGGAGAGCCCAACTGTTTTAGACCGCTCTCCTTTTTGTTGTTTATTTTTTAGTTATTATCAGCCCTGTTGGCCCAAGTGTTATGTTCACTGTGCGAGTGTCTGAAATAAATCAGCAGAACTGACAATACAGTGAAGTCACAAAGTTTTTTTTTAATGAAGCGCATCAAGACCTGAGTGGCAGCAGCTGATGGAAGCGCCCCCACCAGCGCACAGATCCCCGTTACAGTTCGACAGGTGACGACCCCCGAGATGTCGTCTCTTTGTAAAATGCAGCCAGACTTTGGACAGTTTTTGCCGGGGGACATTTCTCCACAGCGCGTGGCATGTAAAAGCTCAGCCCATCTCTGCTCTGCAGCAGCTTGTGTGGGACGTCATCGCATCGGGTACGTTTGTTTACAGTTGCGGCACGGCCCGGAAAGAATTGATAGAGGAATCGTAAAGGGTTTTTGTTAACGATTCTAAAGAATCGTTTGACTCGTTAACGATCCGCATCCTTAATTGCGATACCACTGTACAGATGCAAAACGTGCAATTTGTTTCCTCTTCTGAGAGTTTTAGGCAATGAAATGATGTGAAAGCAGCCAGATTCGAGCTTCTGTCACATGATGGTGCTCGCCCATCAGATGTCACGATGATGATGATGATGATGATGATACTGTTAGTGATGATGTTCAGTGCTTTAATGCAGGTTATTATACATTATATTTTGGTCAATTTATAATATGATTATTGCATTTTATATTTGAATATTTTTCACTAAATAAATTTAAATAATCTTAAATTCTACTTAAGCTATTTGACAACTAGAAGACAACTTATCTCATTTTTTTAATTTACTCATCAATA
The DNA here is from genome assembly GCA_023101725.1 of Atherinomorus stipes. Lineage (NCBI taxonomy): Eukaryota > Metazoa > Chordata > Actinopteri > Atheriniformes > Atherinidae > Atherinomorus > Atherinomorus stipes. Next base: position 1,028,278 of record JALJCO010012803.1, read on the forward strand.
TAATTCATTATTGTTTTAAAAGCATTTCTTTCTAGTACTTCTGTTCTCAAGTTTTACTTATATCTAATATTGCCCTTGAATTCAAGATATTAATAAAAACTGTACAATCCCGATTTTCTTTTAAGGGAAAAAAAAAGTAGCGGTATCTATGAAAAAGTACTATAAACTACTGATATCGTATCGACAGGGAAAATGTCAGTATCGTCCATCCCTAGCCCCTGTTACTGTTGAAGAACTTCATATCCCAGCATTCCTTTTAGAGTCATGTGACTACGGTGCAGCTGCTGCTGCAACAGACTTGCTCTAAAGCTGCTTATAATATGTCTGGTTTTAAGTTGTTGCTTAAGTTGCCAAGTTGTCAGAAACATTATATTCAGCCACATGTTGGCTAATACCTGCTTGTATGTGTATGGCAGCATTGCTGGTGTTTAATGTGCTTTTTGTAACTCCACACATTATTCATGTGAATATATCACACCAGATGCGCGATTCTTTACACCTAGCTTTGAGTAGCTTTGAGCCGTAAACACAATATCACAATACACTGGATCATCTTGCTTAAAGCATCACAATATATCATATCGCTACTCCTGTATTGAGATACATATTGTGTCGCCAGGTCCTTACAAATACACACCCCTACAAAGTGCTGTACAAGACAAGTATATAGAAGAATATAAAACAAATGACACAAGTTAAAACCAATCAGCCAAAAGCTTTCCTAAAAGTAAGTGTTTTCAGTTGCTTTTTAAAAGTTTTTACAGTCTAGCACAAGGAGGGGCAGAGGCAGATCGTTCCACAGTTTGGGGGCCACAGCCTGAAAGGACGGGTCTCCCTGACGTTAAAAGCCAGTTTTTGGGCTGGCTACAGGTGAAGATTTAGAAGTGTGGTGTCGCCAAAAAAAGCTCTAGCTAAACATCTCCAACACCAAGGAGATGGTACTGGATTACTGGGGAGCACAGCTTTACATGTTCCTTTTAATATTTAATAACCTGTGCTGCTGCTTTTTTAGTACTGTTTTTTTTTCTTTGTAAGGGAGTGGGTGTGATCTGATCTATGTAAGTGAGCTGCAGACCACATTTAATTTCCCTTGGGATTAATAAAGTGCTAATTTCATATCATATGACCACACTGTGATGACATCACAGCACTCAGACTGGTCTTTTACAGTCCTGCAGCATACCCTGTCCAAATTTCTGTTCCTGCAAGTGGTACCCAGCTACAACCCAATGAATCAAGGCTTTGCTACAGGTCTGACAACAGCTGCATTCCTGCCTGAAGTATTGGCCATTGCCCGGGTAAAACAAGACATCAGCTATGCACCATAACCATTCATATCAGCTTATAGAGTTCAGTGTTTGATTTAGAAAACCTGTGTCGCTCTGTAACATTAGGATTCATTGATTTTGCACAATTAGACCACAATGAAAGCAATGTGAAGGTGACTGCTGTATGTTATTGACTCTGAAGTCAAAGACCAGCTACACCATTACTCAAAGCATACCGGTGCATACTTTATGAGCCAGTGGAAATTTTCTCCTCCATTAAACTCTTATTACACCACTCAATGAAAACAATTGGTGTGCACTCACTCCGAGATGATTGTTTGCACAAGAAGTTGTACTGAGCTCCTGACAAGCAGAATGAATTTGAACGTACAAGATAAATGCAGATGATAAAGGCGTGGCGGATCTATTCGCAAGATCATGACCAATCAATCAAATTTCATACGTTACAAGACATCATTTTTGTTTCTTCATTCATCTTCATTTATCATCCAAATAAGGAAGGTCTGTTGAGCCTGACCTACTGCATGATCCCTGCTACTCTTCTCACTCTTAATTCTGTCTCAGCATTCCCAATGTGAGCATAAATGGTTGGTCAGCAGCACTGTGGCCCAAATTTAAGATCATAATTATCTGTTCAGAGCACAGAGGCATCAGCTGCCCTTTCCTCAGCTCAGTTTCATGGCCAGTTATGAGCAGAAAAAAGGATATATATATAAAAAAAAAACAATATCAAGAACTATTGGTAACAATAAATAATTCATCTACAATAACTTCAGCTGCACATCTACCGAGAGCGCAGCAGCCGGTTCTCTCTGCCTTGTTTGGTACAGCAGTCTCCTCCAGCGATCCTTCTCTGCTTCATTTCAGCCGGTGACTCAGCAGCAGCATTTGAAAAGTTCAACTCAAGTGTTGTTTGAAGAGCTCTTCTTTTCTCAGAAACCCACCTGAGATGTCTATGATGACTCCTCCGGCTTCGGTAACAACCGCCGCCCCTCCGGCCATATCCCAGCAGTGGATGCCCATGTGGTAGTAAGCGTCCGCCGAGCCGCACGCCACCAGGCACATGTTCACCGCGGCGCTGCCTGGAGAGCGGATTCTGTGGAGGGAAATCTGATGTTTGTTCAAGCTTCCAGACGCTTTGGCAAGAGTTTGCTTGTGGATTATCATGACATCCAACATCATTTCCCATCACACTCTTTTATAAAATGTTGTTTGCTGTGGAGAAGTTTTAAAGATTAAAGTTGGCATCCAACAATTTAGTAGTGACTCCTCTTTCTATCTTTATCTCCTTTGATTTGCACCTTATTTTTCTACTACAGTCATAGAAAGCCTTTAATGTTAGAGAAGCTGCAGGAAATGTAATGTATGTTCTCAGTTATCTTTGACCTGTCATTCAATATACCACTGTCTGGATAACCTGCTTAATATCACTTTCATCATTTAAACATATTTTAAGGCAGAAGCAGCAAGCCAACAAATCCAAACTACAGCAGTACACACCTTGAGACCCTGAGTTAACTGGCTTTGAAGCAATTTTTGCTGTAGAACAGGATTACATGCATTAAAAAGACTAGAAATCTACATCCAATCTAAAATTTATTGACAAAATACACAGGCTACATCCAAAAGTAAGTGATGTGCAATAAAATCTTGTTTTTCTACTTTTCTTCCACCTACTCATGCTCAAATTTGATTGCCTCTAAGAGGTGGCCCAAGTGAAGTCTACAGTTGGACCCTTCTATGATAGCCTTAAATCAACACTGTAAAATAATAACAGGTGTTTTCCATCAACAACACTGCAGTATTATACTTGCAGTTAACTACACGCGGTAAGCTTGTATTTACCCATGAACAGGAATGGTAAGGATGGTCTTGATGTTTGCCAACATTGTCTTAAAGTGCTCAGGATTCTTCTTGAAACCCATTTCTGTCAGCACCATAGATTGGCGAATATCTATAGAAAGAAAAATAAAATCATCTTTTTGTTAACAAATATATTTAGAGGAAGTTGTTAATACAAGGAAAGTGTTTTAGCTCCACCTGCTGGCTTTATTTATAAATGCAACTCCAACATTGGTGATCATCAGTATTCACCTTCTTGTCCAGACACTTTGATCGGGACTCCATTGCAGAACGCTCCCTTTCCTTTTCGTGCCGTGTACATTTTGTCCTCAATACAGCTGTAGACAATCCCAAACTCTATCTGAGATGGAGAAGCCGCACAGAAAACTGCAGTAATTTATGCTGTGTGGGCGGAGGGTTAAAAATAGAACAGCAGCTGTATAATAGGAGAAATTTACTGCACTGCCATTTATAAATTCATGAGGCTACAACTGGGTTAATGTCTCTTATAATTAAGAAATCACAGCAGAAAAACATTATATTTGCATGCATTAAAGCCTACCTCTTTCTTCACTGCAAAACCGATTGATACAGACACAAAGGGGAACCTGCCCAACAGAAACGTACAATATAAAACATCCATTTAATGAAATCCCTTTAGATCCAAACTCAGAGGAATCAGTTTCTATTATCAGTTCAGTTTCATCTGGGTTGTCTAATTATCCCTGACAGAGAGGGCAATTCAAGAGGGAAGCTAATTAAAAGATAAAAATAGTTAAGAGGGACAAAGATAAAACAAATCCAGTGCAATGTCAGGCTTCTAAGAGATTCTTAACAATATATAATCACGCATAGTAGCAGTACCTGTGGACAAAGTTTGTGGTACCGTCGATGGGGTCGATGATCCAAGTAGGATTGTCGGTTAGAACGCTGGGGGCGCCTGCTGCTACTGACTCCTCACCTATGAAGCTTTAAAATAAAATACAGAAGGAGAAAAAAATGTTACTTTTGATGCATTATAACACTGTCAGACTGATCAAACAGAGATGGACAGGCTGGATGTGTCATGTTGATGGTGGTAGCTTAGTAGGTATGTTGTAACACTGCTCTAAAATTCAGCCGTTTTGGTTGACTGTACACACCTTAGTAGAGAAATGATAACTCCCAACATCCCCTTTACCCCCAACATGTTTACTCTGGGTGACCCTGCTGCATTAGCCCGCCACCCCCTGATAACCACTGAATGGACTCAGACTGCACTTATGCTGAGGTGGAAAGTTGTTAAAGAATGGAAAGCCTCTTCCTCACCAGCACCTTCATTACGGTGCTCCTCCCTCGGGCAGCTGGCTGCCCTCGAATGTTTGACCTATTGGCTGCATGATAAAGTGGGAAGGTACGACTTAAAATGAGGTCAGTATGGCTCACACATCTTGCGATGATGTTGCCAGCTCACAGAAGCTCGAGATATTTGGGGAAAACCTGTTGGAACAGAGAGGAACCAGCAGTCCTGACTGTTTTCATGTCAAAGTACAGCGTCTGCTGTGAGCTACTGGCTATCTGATCAGTATATTCCGTAATATATGTTATTAATTTTTCCACTTGGTATTTACAGTGTGTATATAAGCAAGTTCAGCCTTAATTTAGATCGTGTAATTCTGAGAGAAACTGCAAAAGAGCCATGCGGCCTATTTCAGGCCTCAGTTAGCAATGTTTATGTGCGATTAGAAAGAAAAAAGAACAAGTGCAACGTGTTCAGAAAGGCTGACAAGAGAAAGCCTCTCTCCAAAAAGAACATGGCAGCACAGCTGAGGTTTGCAAAGTTTCATCTGAACAAACCACATGACATCTGGAACAATGATCTTTAGACTGAAAAATCAAAGTGGAGATTTTTGGTAAGAATACACACAGCCCTATTAGGCAAAAAGAAAACAGCACAACAACTGTCCAACATGGTGGAGGAGGGCTGTTTTACATTTACAATACCTGGAAACTTTGCAACTTTGAGTCAGTCAGTAAGTCTTTCATATACCAAAGTGATCTAGAGTGAAATGTGAGGCCTTCTGCTAGCTAAAGACCAGCTCAGACTGGCTCACACATGACAACGATCCCAAAACACATCAGCAAATCTACAACAGAATGACTGAAAAAGGCAATAATCAAGGTGTTGCAGTGATCTCGTCAAGGACAGCATTGTACGGAGTGTACAGTAAAAAGGGTGGAGCAAAATTCCTCCACAGAAACTGGAAAAGGTGCATTTTCTTCCTGACTCCATGCTGGAAATGAGTGGTACATACTTGCCTAATTATTTTTCCCAAAAATCGCTTGTCTTGACATTCCGTAGGCGTGTGCTATAATGTGCAACCTCTCTGGAAAAAGTTCAGTGTGCAATCGACTTTCCTGACAACACTGATGGGTGAGCTCATTACAGCTGTCTCCTCTCAATGTGCAGGCAAAGCAGCTCACTCAAAGACCTTAGCACGAAAAATCGTCTCACCATCTGTAGCAACAACTACTTTATTCTCTCAACTTGAGGTCTGACGGGGTCTCATCCACAGCCAGTAAACTTGGCAGCCGCTTCTGTGTTGGACTTCATACAGTAGCAGTGACCTTCGAAGCTCATTCTCTGGTTTCCCTCTCCTATAGTTACAAACTAACATGTAGACATGCAAAAAGCCCTGTTAAGGTTAGAACCAGCACCATCCAAGCCGTGTGTTGTTGCCATGGAAACAAAGGCAGAAAATGGCACTTAATCTGACAGTAAACTCACAAAATAAAGGCACACAATCTATATACAAAGATGCAAATACCACATATACACAAAAGATTCATCAAACAAAACCTGAGGTGCATATGAATAACATGTCAGAAACATTTATTTTCTGTATCTACCTTTAGATAATGTTTCAAATGTGGACACCAGCCTTCTCAAACCTGAAACATTAAACTTTTACAGCTAAATCAGTAAATCAACAAATAAATAAAAACAATTTCTTACTCAAACATCCAAAGCAGTAAGGAGACGATCTTGCAGCATATACATATATATTTATATATATTTTTAGATCTCAGTATTTCAAGTTCGGTGAATTCAATATTTCAAAAGGACCCTATGTTATTGCAGAATTTTTAAGTTAATTTTTGATTATAAGTTTTGTTTACATCATTTCTTTTTGTGGCAGTAAGAACAAAACTGTCAGGACTCATCCTTAATTGTGATTTGCAATGCAAATTAAATGAGAAGAAATTTAAACAAAAAAAAAAAAACAGAACTGAATTGAAAACATGGTCTTTTCTTTTGTTAGACTGAATGAAATGATCTACCTGTGTGTGGGGTACTTTTCCTTAATGGAAGATATAATGAGCTGCTCCACTTTCTGGTCCGTCTCGGTCACCAGGTCAACCGGTGAGCTCTTCTGCATGACGGCTATGTCCTTCTGGAGTGCCTCACGGATCATCTGGCGGAAACACAAAAATGAGTGAGGGGATTATTTGGATGACTGACTACATCCGCTGCTTTAATTAGTTAGAAATGGTGTGTGCTAAGCACGACATATTGCTGGCAATGATTAGCCACAGATGAAAAGGTGTCTAAGCTGTGTGTCTTTATGAGTTTATTGTGTGTGCTGTGTTGATTACAATACTAGCAACACAGATGCAAACCACAGATGTTATATTATCACTGAAGGGCAAACTATACTCAGAAATGTAAAAAAAACTTAAACAAACTTATGTGTGGCCTTTGCAGCTTCATCTACTTTATTATTCATCATCACTGATCATTAGCAACACAATGTTGAGGATCCTGAGTTAAACCCTCTTTTTAGGGCTATTCTGCGCGTGTTTTACACGGAACATATTTAAAGACTTCTCAGCAAGATAAATGGAAATTACCTGAGGTATTAATGCTGTTATTGAACAACTAGGCTATTTTCATTGAGCTTCCTTACCTTCCCAGCCTGTTTTGTCACCTCTATGCAAAGGTCCATACATTCCTGCCAAGGATCACTCATGTTGATACAGAAGTAGCAGATATAATGCAAAGACCTGCAGGAAAAAAGGAGCCCGTGTTGTAATAATGCGTGCAACTTACAATGGGTGAGCAAATAAAGAGCTTCTCTCTCAATGACTCAAGAATCAGTTAATAGCATAAATTAGCTCCCCACGTTAGCATGCAGCTTAAAAATGAGAGAGCATGGGAAAAAGAGCGATAAACTAAAAGACAGCTGTAACTATTATAGTAACACTAAAAGGTTTCTCACGCTATGGCGTAATGGTGTTGATTAAAGGTGTGAAAAATGGTAGAGTACTTGAGAATCTCAATGCCCCGAAGCTAACTCCACACACTTCTGATCTGACTGATGACTAGTATTGACATTTAGCTTTAGATGGGCGGGCTTTGCGGTGACGCTCACTTTCATTGGTTAATCAGTCCCGTTGAAATAAATTTTTCACTCTCATTGGTTTAAATCCTATCACATGTCCTTACAAGAACCAATAAGTCCCCTCGGATTTCTAGGACTGAAATAGTGTAGCGCAACTTTTACTGTCTTGTAGGGAAGAAAAGGTGAGTTCTCTCTGCAGGTGTGTTTTTATTTTGACTATCTGAGTCAAGAACATTAGAAAAACGGAGAAGATGCATTTCAGAAAAGTAAAGTTTTAAATCTTGACCTCTTTACAAGGTAGAATATGAATAGCTGTAAGAACATATGAACATTTAACTTCAGCCTATTTGTCATTACACTGGAAGGTACAGAAATAAATCAACAACCGTCGACAGCAAAGGCGAAATCAATAATGTTTAGTTTAGTTTATTTTTGAATGTGCTAACTCAACACAATACTGTATAGTAATACGTATAAAGAAATCAGCAGAATCTCTGCACATTCAAAAAAGGAGTAGGAAAAACTTACTGTAATATGATGAATGTGGAAATAATGATGGTCATTTTGAAAAATAAAACAAAGCATTGGTGAGTTCAGTGACAGTATTTGCATCAGGATTTTGATTTGACGGTTCATGAATGGAATAGTAAATGATCCACTGTAATGTAGTAGCTACTTTATCTAAAGTGACAAGCATTTTTGTCCTGCTTCTTATTGCAATAGTTTCCCTCAACTCACATCTCTTGAAGAGTTTTAGATTTCCAAGTCACTCTGTTTTATGTTTAAGGGCATGAAGTGATTACCCTTATATTGTGAAGTACTTGTGGGATGTTATTCAGGTGCAGAGGTGGAGATTTCAAGTGCCATAAAGGGAAAATCCTGCCTTGTTTTTTTGGATCTGCCAGAATTTAGAACAGGTGTTTTCACTAATGAGGAGCTGTGCTAATTAAATTCAGCTTGTTTAATGATTGGCTGGAACAACTACTGGACAGGATTTGTACTTTCTGGACCAGGGATGTCCACCTTTGTGTACACAGTGTCACTTTTTATGCCATGATATACCAGACATATTTCATAAAAACAAACCAATAGATTAACCTGACTCCCAGGGTATTAAAATACATGGGAGGGGAAAACCAGTAATTTAAAAATTTTTTTTTTAAAAACTAAGGATGGAAAAAAAACATTAGACTACATCAACAAAGAAAAAGAAAAAAGAAGGAGAAGGAAAAAATATGGAAGATAAAAAAAGGGGAAAAGAAAAAATTTCGAATCGGAGAGAAGGAACTCCATCCAACCAAAAAAACGAACAAAAACCAGGAAAAAAAACTTCCGAAAAAGATCAACAGGAAAGGAAAGAAAAAAAAAAAAAACAAAAAAATAAAATAAAAATTTTATTTTTTTTATTTTTTTTTTCTCTAAACCCCTCGAATGAACAGGGAAAAAAGGATAATTCTCAAAGCCCAAAAGGGGGAACAAAAGGGGAGGAAGGGACAAACCCCACCCCCAAACCCCCAAAACAACCCGATAATGCCATAATCCACAAACAAAGGGGGGAGGCGGGATATAGACTAGCATGTTTGAAGAGACCTTTTTTTTTTTGGTCATAAATTGTAATCTGAGCACATAAAACAAAGTCACAAATAGATTAATCATTTTCCTGTATTGATCTGTAAATGTACTAAACAGAATCGCCCAGTATATTATGAATTTATCAATGATGTGTGAAAGAGGTGATTATATTTTGTTACTCTGATGTGTGGCACAGACAGATCAACATCTAAGATTGTGGTTCTACAAAAGTTTGTGCTGGTGCCATTAAATATACAAAACCTCTTAAAGCCACAAGGTGGCAGCAGCAACACTCTAGCAGTCAAACCACAGCTAAGTCCAGAAGGTGAAGGTCCCTCTTTCATAACTAAGTCTTGTCATGGTCATGACTATCATTTAGTTATTCATGTCATGACCTGCTTCCCCAGTCTTAAATACCTGTGTGCACTTAAGTTCAGCTCCAGCAAAGAAACTTTGCTTTGATCTTTGGTCTTTATAAAAGCTATATAAATAAGTAGAAATAGCTTGAAGTTAATATTTTTCATAGAATTTATATGGATAATGAAAATGTTAGTGGATGGTGAGAAATAATCAGTGGAAATTACCAGATTTTTCATCTTTACAAAAAAAGTTAACATGCTGTTAACAGGTGAAATTATTTGATAATGTGGCTATAAAAAGGGAATATTCTCAGTTAACAGAGAAGGTGACTTGTTTAAAGTTGTTGTTAATTGCTGAAAGACTTTTTTTTTTTTTACTAAAAAGTTTTGTTTTTCTTTTAAGTTAGATGTTTATACTGTGTGCAGTTACTTTTTTTTTCAGCTTTTGCAAGTTTAGCTTATAGGTAACTTTTCAAGCACTATTAATAGCTTTCAATATATGCCTTCAATGTATAATTAACCATAGCCAATGCAAACGATAATGCTGTGAGTTAATGGTAAGTTTCCAGTAAAAAAAAAAAAAAAAAAAAAAAAAAGTTCAATCCATGAGGTTTCACCCTCAGCAATTACACTATTTTGGATGGAATATTTGAATTCCCCCTAACCAGTAAAGTGTGATTAGTATTACAGAATTTGTTATTAAACGTACAACATCCAAGTGTCGAAGTATTGTTGCAGTAAAAGTCTTACCTCTGTTGCAGCTGATCTGACTGTTGATTGTAGTATCCTTTGTTTGTTTATAAAGCACCTATATGTTGCTTCTGTTCACTTGAAATCCAATTTAACAACACCCCATGGCACAAGAAGAAACAATGTGATGTCAACCGCACATGTCATGTACGAATTAGAGCTTGTAAAACAATAAAGTTTCACATACTGTATTTAGATGTTTTGCTATTACAATTAAGTTTGTGTCGTAAGAGAATTTAGATGTTATCCACTCTGGCACAATGAGAACAGTGCACGCTTTGTTCAGGGAGATTCCTACCAAGCACTATAATGGGTGTCATGTGGATCCGCTTTTTGCAACAGGAGGCCAGAAAAAAAAACCCATCTCATCCTTCCTTTAAAAATGTCTTTGGGTTGGTAAGGAGAGGTCCATAGACCTATGAACATCAACGTCTCTGGCATGTCAACCGTTAGCCCTGCGAGGACACATCACATCCCATCACGCCACAACGGGATTCAGTAAAAGCAGAAATCTCGTTGAAGCCAAGCCTTTACCACCACAATCATGGAAGCATTGGTTGCTGTTTAATTTTCTGAATGGAAAAAGGTGAGCATATACATTTTTCATTCATTCATACGCTTTTTTTATTGCATGTGTTGTCTTATGTAATCTGATGTCAAAAGTTTTAAAAATTTGAGGGGTAGAGGGGGTATATTCCTTCAATGTTAGATTGTGAAATGCTTCTGTGGAGGTTATGTAAGTGTATAAGGAACTGCAAGTTTTGACAGCTCCGTGCACACATGCACACACACTCAACGTAAGCAAAGTCATTTAGTGGGAAATATCCTACACATCTTTTACAGCTTTTTGTTTCTCGTTAACAGTTTAAAACATGTACAGACACACATCTTTTCTGAGGAATAATGGAGTGCTGCAGAGTATCAACATCCTGCCCTCTGAAACATCTGTATTCTTTGCTATGATCGGTATCACAATATGTAAGTAATTCCTCCTTTATTTTGACCTTTATTTCCTCCACCACTCTCAAATGTGACAGATAACGTCTTCCTTCTTTGATCTTTTGCACATTTGAAAGGGTTTATTATGCCTCAGCTCTTCCCTGGCCAAGTGAATGCACAGCTTGGAACAACCCCCAACATTAAACATATTGTGGTTGGAAGATGCTTCACTTACACCACAGTAGTTAACCCCAACTCAAGGTAATTCACTTTGCTTGTATCTATTGAGACATTTTCAACTTGGCGGCACATTTGCTGACTTGACAAAACAATCACACTTCAGTTAAGCATCAAAACTTGGAACTTGAATGAATGGAGATGAATGATGTCTTTTTATGTGTTAAGCTTTTGTATAAAGAAAGAAAGATTGTTTACCATGGAACAATTGCACCGATAAGCTTGAAGACATTGTTTAGTATGAAAAAGTTGAAGTGATCAAGCAGGCCAGAGGCATTTGTTTGCATTTTGAAAAAAAGAAAAAATATCTAACAAAAAGAAATTTACGGATCCTTTTTTCTTTTTTTGAATGAAGCAATACAGACAGCTGCAAGAAAAAAGGGCCAACATGTCAAGATAATGTTCATTTACATATTTTACTTCATTTTTTCTCTTATTGTTCATTAAAGATATTTTGCTCATAAAGGGAGGTGACTGTTGATGCAGTTCTGTTTGTATAATGATTCATATAAATGTCCTAGTTTACACTGAAGAATTAAATTGACACACATTAAAACAACTGTAAACATTTTTCCTCTAATTCAGCTGTCTTCTTACTGTGTAGGTATGACTGTGAAGAGATCTGGAGACATTTTGAGGAGGCAGTTGTCCATCGGTCCTCTTGTAATGTAACAGTGGAACATTATAATCTCATGTTTAACAAGATGCCACAAATCTGGCCGTGCGATAGGGTGAGAGCTTTTTAGGTTTTGGGCACCATAACAAGATAAATTATTTCAATAACGTTAACCTGCTGTTTTCTTTATTGCTTTTAGTCCCTTTTCTGGAGTAAAACCAGAGTGCTGATGCACAGCTATGCAGGTGTTTTTCGTCACCTCTGGACCCTGGAGGACACACTGGTTGGTTACATGTTCAACGACCTCATTTGGTGCGGTCAAGACGAGGACTCTGGTAGATCTCTTTTGTAACAAAACAAGGATCTCATGAAATTAGGGATGCACGATATAATCGGCCCCCTATCTGTATTGGCCTATATTGGGTCTTAAAACTGAGTATCGGATATCGGCCACCCCACCAATATTTAACCGATCAGGCCGTTATTTCTAAAGTCTGAAAAAAGCAATAACTTCTTATTCAAAAACTTTTTTACAGACTTTAAAACTTCTAAAGACAGTTTCTTTTAGGATGTTCTGTGTGGACAGAGTTTATATACACTCATTTGTGTAAATAATAGGGCGATAAAATATCGATATACTGAAATATTGTGATATTCTCATATGCTGACATCATATTGATATTTAAAAATACAGTATTATTTATTTTACTGACGAAATCTTGCGAGATTTCATTGTTCGGTCACGTAATCTTGTGCGTTTTTGTGAAATCTCGCGGGGATTCTTAAGATAATGATGAAATCTTGCGAGATTTCATTGTTCAGTCACGTAATCTTCGGGCGTTTTTGTGAAATCTCGCGGGGATTCTTAAGATAATGACGAAATCTTGCGAGATTTCATTGGTAAAATAGATATTGCATTTTTAAATATCTATTTGAAAACTGATACGAAAATATCACGATATTTCAGTGTATCAATATTTTTCCCAGCCCTAGTAAGTAATCAAGTATCCCTTGTTTTTAGTTTTTTTTCCCTTTTTTGTTTTTCTCAGGGACAATAAAATCCAGGTGGTTCTAGGATATAACACACATATCCTTTTAGTTTTTTTTTAACAGCTGTCATTAAGTTTGACTTGTTATACATAACACAAGTTGAGTTATTTTTCTAATTTTGCACAAGGAATGACTGTTACATAATTTATTTTTCAGCTGTAATATTGGTATCAATATCAGTTATTGGCCACAGGAGTTTTTAAAATATTGGCATATCGGATATCGGCCAAAATTCCAATATCATGCATCCCTACATGAAATAAAGATGAAGCTGGTTTTTTAAAGGATGTCTTGATGCCCCTGACAAGAGACGGGGCTTAAATAAATCTAGTAGATGCTTATTGGTGAGCAGTTGAATAGAGAGATTGTCCGTAAATATTTTTACAAGAGAAGTTCAAAAAAGAAAATCAAAAATTTAAAGGTGATGGCTATAAGTTTAATTCCTCCCCACCAGTCAGTGGCACACTCACATTCCCTTACTCAGTTAGCATTACCAACCTTACAGAACTGGTTCATCGTTAATTAGCGTTAGCAAATGTTAAGCTTACATTTCCAAGAGGAAAGTGGCAACCTCCTTTTTTTTTTTAGCTCCTTTGCTACCTTCACCCTTAACCTGCTTCGTTTTGTGTCCATTTGAATCTGAGAAATGTAAAGCAAGGAAGATACTATTTCCACTGAACAATCTAGCAACTCGGGAGCTAATGCTAACAGCGAAGAATCCCAATGTTGGCATAGTTATGAGATGTAAATATTTACTTTTTTAGACCGATCAAAATTGATAAAAACAATTATTTATATGTTATAAAAAATGGGGGGGGGGGGGGTTATTGTTTTGATGAAAAAGTTGTAGCTATCATCTTTAAAATAAATGACAGACAAACATGAGATACACGGCATATCTCATAGCTCCATTGCGTCAGTCAGGCTGGCATGCCAGGCTACCAAAACATTGTCAGAGTTAAAACTCACTAGTTGGTAAAGAAAGTGAATAAAATGTATTATTAAAGTGCTTTTCACAGAAAAACATCCCAAAGTGTTGTACATAAAAGGGTACAATGGTACAACATAATTACATAATTTTATTTTTTTTTTTTAAGTTAATAAATAATAAAAGAATCACAACCAAATCAATCAAAAGCTTACCTAAATAAAAAATTCAGGGGTAAGTCATTTTACTGTAGGGCTATTGTCTGGAAAGCCAGGTCCCCCTGGGTTTTAAAACGGCTCTTTGGGACCTTCAAGAGACTCTGGCTAAAAGAGCGAAGGGTGGACTGAGGTATAGGGACACTAGCAACATTAATAAACTTCAGACTATCTTTCCAAACTCTGTTAAGATATTTATTTTAGAATATAATGTGCATACTACATTGCTAATTTACTGATGTTATTATATTATCATTTGAAACCCCTTATACTGGACCTTATACCCAGCGGGCTTGATGCTAACAGTTTGCCACTTGCTAAATAAACAGACATAAATAGGTTAGTAACAGAGGTGGATATTTCAGGTACCATTAAGTAAAAATTCTGCCACATGTTGGAATCTGCCTGTACATTTAGAACAGGTGTTTTCACTAACGAGCTCATCTACCTGCAGAGGACCTGCTGTCCTTATCAAATTCAGCTAGTTTAGTGCTTAGTTGGAACAACTGCTGGACAGGATTTTTACCTTCTGGACCAGGGATGCCCACCTTTGGTTAGTGGAAATAAAAAAGTATTACTTTATCGTTTAAAGGGGTTTTAATCAAGATATAAGATAAAATGAGACGTAGAAGTGCTAGTTAAGTGGATTTGTAACGACGCTAGCTGCTTCCCAGCCTTTTCAGACTACTTAAAGCTAATGTTTAAATGCCATAGATAAAATTGCAACGAGCTGTGTTAGCATGTCTGCACACACTTGCAATTATGTTTCTTGTGTCAAGTAATAATATTTGTTCATTTAATGCAGATTTTGATTTTAAGTCTTGCCCGGAGTGGTCAGCATGTAGAAATCATCCTGTCTTTTCCCTCTGGAGGCAGGCTTCACAAAACGTGAGTCTAATTTTCCTCATGCTGGGCAGTGTTATCAATATGCTCTGCCCTCCATTTTGTCCATCGCTGTGTCACACAGCACTCACTGTGGAATATTGCTCTCATGTGATTTTCATCACTCCTTTGTTAGTTTGCAGAGATGGCATGTGGCAACATCACTGTATTACTGAATGGCTCCATTGTTAATGCCTTTAATAGAAAAAGGTAAGAGAGGATGAATGGTGCAAATGTATTGTTGATTGCTGGCAGTTTGTTGGATACTCGTGAAAATAATGGATTTTCATGATTAATTTTTTTCTCTTTCTCAGCATGTTTGGAAGTGTTGAATTAGACAGCCTCAATCCACAGCGAGTGGATTATGTCAACATTAAGGTGGTGACTAATTTGGAGGGGCCACAGATGTGAGGATAATAACTATAGATACTTATGTTGATCGTTACAAGCAATTCTAAATTATTCTCACTTTTGTATTTATTGATTTTTCTCTACCACAGAGAATCATGTAGCAAAGGATCTGTTGTAGACCTAATCCAAATCCTTCAGACCCGAGGTTTTCACTGGACTTGCACGGACAGAGACCCGTGAGTGACATGCTGAGTTTTCACACAAGGCAGTTCTGGGAAGTTTCATGAAAGGAATGTAATTAAATCTTTGGTCTGGTCTGATGTGGTACACTTAAATTGAATTGGGAACAATATCATGTGACAACTTATTTGGAGCTTTCACTATAAAAGACCTGCAGCAAAACTGGTTAAAACTGCAACGCTCATCCACAAACCAGCTACACATGCTGTGCATGTCATGAAGTTGTACAGGCTGTTGCACAGACTGACAGTTTGCGTTGCCTGACATGTTGCATCTTGCACATATTGATTTCAGCTCTAAATTTGCACACTAAAAGGCTAAGAAAAATAGAACATATTTTGATATTTATAGCTTCAAAACAGTGTTTCCTGAAAAGGAAGCAAATTAACTTTTTTGTTTTTTTTTTTTGTCCACAGGACTCTGATGATCCTTCAGTGTATCCAGGACCCCAAACACTCTATTTGCCAGACGTGTGCAAACATCCTTTTGCAACAAAAAAGCCTGACATCCATCTGAATCAACAAAACGTGCTGTTGTCTGATTAATATTTAAGCTTCAGTTTGATTTCATTGTAAATCCACAAGCTGATCAAAGAAATAGTCAGGACTATAAATGTTGTCCGCCTGAAATCCAGTAAAGCTCAGAGACTGACAGCTTCTTAGTTAAATCACCCCATGTCATTAATACCACTTAAGTAGAAGTTTAAGTTTAAACAGGAAACTAATTAGATATATAATAATCTGTTTTCTGAGATCAATATCTGTTCATTAAACCACAGACCAGCTCTGTTTTTATCTTGGAGTTCAAGTGTTTTCTGTCCGTTGTTTGTATCACGAATGATTTTTCTCAGAGCGTAATAAGAACATAGTGATTAAAGGTTGTTGGGTTACTTTGTTATTGTCGTTTTTAAGCAGTTTTGTGTCCGGAGAATAAAACAATAATAATCATAAAAAGATAGTGTTTTGTTGCATAGGGTGATAGCTGTTAGCAAGAATGATCTCTGGTACCTTTCTGTCTTGCATTGGACTTGAAGAAGCCTCACATTAAACGCCCTGTGTTGAATAAATGAATGATAAATGGGTGATGTTTTTTAATCAGCATTTCTTTTTTTTTCTTTTTTAAATAACCTGACATAAATGTTTCTCACTTTGATGTTTTTTTTCCATAGTGTAGACTAGAGTAAAGGACCTTCAGTCTTTATTAATATAAAGTCTTGGGCTCTAACATGCTCATTGAAGCTGAATACAAAACAAAGCTGTGCAGTGCTGTAGTGTTTTCTCACTTGCCAGTATTCATTACATACAAGGTTATTATGGCTTTATAAGTCTCACAAAACAGGGATAACAAACCGGTTTATGTGAATGGGTAACCTTTCACCATTATCCCTCTTCTACTTAGAGATTTGATGTTTGACCTTTGAATTTTTGCCCGCAGCCATTTTTCAAAGCAATTTTCAACATTCCTGAGGAATACCAAACATGGCATCTTCTTAAAAGCATGCCAAGTGCTCATATGTCAGCAAATATAGAATTGGTTTCCTCTTGCATCTGTTTTTCTGAAGATCACAGTTAAGTTCTACACGTCACTGAATCAAACTGTGGACTTACTGTATTTCAGAGTTCTCCAATATGTCAGGATTTAATGATGTCTTTCAAAACAGATTAAAGATTAACTTTCATTTTGGTCCCAAACAAAACATTTCTTATAAAAGAGTTGAAAACGTGTTCATACTTGTACCATAACTCATTCACAGCCCCCTTATTGAGCCAAGAAGGAGGTTCCTATGACTTCAGCTGTAACAACGAGGACTGTAAGGTCACTTCTTTTTATTTTGAATAAAAATAATAATAAACTAAAATATATCTGTCCTCAATAGTCATGCTTCGTTTTTATAAGCATAATGCTTTTACTTTTCGTTTAATTTTATTTCATTTTACTGTACCAAACCATGATAGTTATTCTGAATTTAATGCTGACTTTAAACATGTTTC
This sequence comes from Atherinomorus stipes, assembly GCA_023101725.1. Lineage (NCBI taxonomy): Eukaryota > Metazoa > Chordata > Actinopteri > Atheriniformes > Atherinidae > Atherinomorus > Atherinomorus stipes. Next base: position 1,045,921 of record JALJCO010012803.1, read on the forward strand.
AGATAAGGCCTAATATTTATTGCTCAAATTGTTTCTTGCTGTCACTAAAAACTATCATTGTATGAAGAAATCAATGAATAAGTCAAAATATAAAGTGTAAAACAGCCTATTTGCAGTAGAAATCATCAATGACACGTCACTTGTTGATGACATGGAGCATTTAAAACTGATATTGCTTATGCCAATGGTGTGACAAAAAAAAGCAGTAAGTGAAATTATGGGGGGAAAATAGGCTACAGTAGGTCTATCTGAAGCTAAATGTTCAACGACAAATTATCGGCCTAATTAATTTAATGGCACATTTTGCATAATGAACCTGTCGTCCTTTACTGGGTTTTGATTTTTATGTCTCTTGTAACAGAGTAGCTTCGCACTGAGCTATTTCTGCAGTGAAACTTCCTCTCCGTCTGTCCTCAAACCTGTCAGGCTTCTGATTGGTGACTTTCCACAGAACCCGGTTAGTTCATGCAGCCTACTACGGTGTTTCCGCGTCACTATAAATAGACGTTTGTGCGCGTGCGACCTGCCAGCAATAACAGCTCAGAAGCCCTCACCTTCTTCGAAGTTTGGCATTTTCTCCGACTTTTAAATGGAACATGGAGAGTTTCGTGGTTCGGGGAAGAGACGCAGGAGACGCTGCCTGATTTTATGCGGGGTCGCTGTCATTCTCATTATTGTCATCGCCGTTGTGCTGGGACTGACCCTCCGCAAGGAAACTAAAACTGAACTTAAACCTATATTTATGCATAGGTGTATGAAGTTCAACGAGTAAGTGCTGCTGTTTTTAACCAGTTTGTGTAGCTACAGTACAGTTAATTATGTGTTGAATGAGAAGGAAGTCTGGGTCACGTTCAGATGGTTCAAGGTTCAACTCTATGACAAATTTAATTTAGCATCATTTTGTTTTGTATGGATCCACCGCTGGAAATAGATAAATACTATTGACTGAAGACATTCAGAAGCAAAAATCAGGTGTAGCTTGTCACAATAATGTAGAAAAACTAACTACAAGAGCTGCTATCATGAGTCTTAGACAATCATACAGATTAAAAATATGAATAATACCAAAAATGCCTGAAAATAAATTACAATCAGGTCTAGTTGAAGATCAGTTACAGTCAGGGATGTCTGTTATTTCAGTCAATGGTTGAGCCATCTGCACAATGCATGCTGTGCAGGGTTGTAAATAGTTAATCTACTGTACAGTATTATCTGATGATAATGTGGATTACATGTTTATGAAACTACTATTGACGGGAGAAATGACTTGGACGAACTTCCTGGGTGTGTTGACCAAGTTTAAAATGGAGGGAAAATGCCCCAGTTTTACAACAAAATGAAATCAAAAGTAAAAAAATGCACGGTTGAAGGAAATCAACCACAGCCTCATATTTCCTGTGTTGTCAAATGCATGCAATTTGTTTTCATACTGACTCAAGTAGCGATTGAATTTGTCAGGTTTGCAAATACAAACAACTCAAAAGTTGGGAAATATTTTTTATGATATATGTTTATTAAACAAACAAACAAACAAAATACATGTAAGTCTTTGATCTGCTCATTTTTTTAAACCTTGCACTGTAGAGTGGTGTTGTGGTTAGCACTGTTGCATCATAGGAAGAAGGTTTCTGGTTCAAACTTGGCTATGGCCTTCAAAGTTTTGGTCAGTGGATTACATCCGGTCTGATAACATACGTGACAAGGTAATATGTGTTTCTATGTTTACCCTAGAAGTGAGTAAATGGTTGTTTTTCATTTGTCTCTATGCTGGCCCTGTGAGTGGTTTGGGTGAATGTGAAGGCCAGGGTTGGATACCGTTTACTGTGAACTTGGAGTTCTCTGGCACCAGCCAGAAACCATCATGTCAGTGTGATCCGTATCGCTGCCATTTCCGGTTAACGTGGTCTGCTGTTGCTTTCAAAACTAAAATCTAAATTTGCATCAAACAAATGAGAAACCATCTCTCAACTCTGTCCAGAATCACCTCTGAGTTCACTAGACATCAGCTTATCTCAGTTGGACAGAAAGACATTGGACCCATGTTTTGTGATCATTGAGTTCATGTGTCAGCTGCTTTTGGAAAAATTGATACCAGGTTTTACAGCCAGATGTGGACAAGATTCTTGATGGATCCAGGTTCCTGAAAAAGAAAGATGCAAAATCCAGCTTAAGTGGTGGGAGGTGCATGCCATGGCATGGCTGATATTAGGAATGCACGATATTGGAATTTTGGCCGATATCCGATATTTTTAAACTCATGTGGCAGATAACAGATATTGATACCAATATTAAAGCTGAAAAAAATAAGCAGTCATTGCAAATAGCAGTTTTGTTATCAGTTTCCAATACTTTGAAAAATAGAGATGGGAAAAAATATTGATACACTGAAATATCACAGTATATTCTTTTTTGTTTGTTTGTTATTTTTGTTATACTGGTAAGATCCCCGAGGGGAAATTAAGGCTCTGCATTTTACCCATCTTTGTACTGTGAGTATCAGAGAGCAGTGGGCTGCTACTTAAAGCGCCCGGGGAGCAGTTGGTGGGGTTAAGGACCTTGCTCAGGGGTCCACAGTGGTTCACCTAGGAGTCGAGTCAGGGACTCGAACCCGGGTCCTCCGCGCCAAAGCCCACAATGCTACCACTAGGCTACCCACTCCCCTAAATATATATACATATATAAATATATATACATATCCCAATATCAAATCGATATTTTAAAATGTGGTATTGATCTATTTTACTTACAATACTGAGACTTACAATGATATCAGCATATGAAAAATAGCGAAATTTTTGTGAATTTTCGCGAGATTTCGTAACGGAGCGCTGAAATGTTGCGCAATTCCGTTAGTAAAATAGATCGATATCACGTTTTTTAATGTCAACATGATATCAGCATATGAAAATATCGCAATATGTCAGTGTATTGATATTTTTCCCACTCCCAAGTAGAAGTTTTAAAGTCTGTAAAAAAATAGAAGTATTTGAAGAAGAAGAAGTTTTGGTTTTTTTAGACTTTAGAAACAGTGGGCTGATAGGTTAAATATCAGTGGGGTGGCCGATGTCCGATACTCAGTTTTGAGGCCGATATAGGCCGATACCGATAAGGGGCCGATTATATCGTGCATCCCTACCTGATATATGTGTGAAGGTACCACTGAACTATAACCATTTTAGAGACACTGCTGGCATAAAGGCAAAGTCCTGAGCAGTCCATGGTTATTTCAGCAGGACAATTCAAGACCTCAATCTACGTGACTTATAAGAGCGTGGATTAAAACAAGCAGAGACTGCTTGACTGGCCTGCCTGCAGCTCAGTGCTGTCTCCTATATGTGGCATCAGGAAGGAGACAACAGCAATCAGACTGTATCTGAAATCTTTGATTCAGCAAGAATGGATTAAAAGTTCCTCTTAAAACCAGTTTTCTCCTCAGCTCCAAAACAGTAGAATTAAGAAATGCAATTTAAAGGAAGGGTGATTAAACACGATGGTAAGCCTTCCTGTATCTATGCTTTTAATGGGTGCAGTGCATTGCTGGCATCAGATTTAAAATTCACTTGTATTTTCTGAGTGCAATGGAGTTGATTAATTAGCATCCAGAAAATAATTATTTGGACTTGTTTCTGGTTAAGCGAAGATTCAAACAATTGAATGAAACACGTTTATTCAGTATTAGTTCAATGTATAACTTTACTGGAAATGAAATTTGTAGATAGGCTCATTTATTTTTATACATTTTAAGTTTAAAAATATCCAAATATGCCATAGCTGTGAACAAATTTGGATCAAGAATTAAGCTTTAATGATCAGAAAGAGCCTAAACTCTAAAATCTGTCTTATTTTTCAGCACCAACTGTGAAAATGTATGGAACGCGTTCCAGAAAGCCTATGTGAACCGGGACCCTTGTAAAGTTCCCATGGAGGCTTATGACTCTCTTATTGCTGCAGCCCCTTCAAACCGTCATGCAGCAAGGTAAACTATTCTAATGGCATGATTCTTATTCCGTTTGACCAAATGTGTCACAGTTTATTAATCTGGGTGATAAATAACCACAATTGTGTATTAGACGATGTTCTGGAGCAAAACTAAGGATGTGGTCCACGACTTCACTGAGAAGAGGGATTGTTTCCTCACCTTGGAGGATAGTTTGCTGGGATCTGTCTTGGATGGCCTCACCTGGTGTGGAAAGGAAGGCAGTAATGGTAAGATATCCCCATAACTGGTTTGTTATGACATCTATTGTTTACTTGTTCATTTGTTTGTTTTTTATTTTGTCTAATCCAGTTTGACACAGCTCCACACGCTTATTCAAATATGGCCTCAAAAATACCTGCAACCTCTAGGGCCATATTTGAGAGACTTCAAAATGAAAATTCATAGGAGACATCACTGTAGTCCACCTCTTATGTAGAGTTTAAAGTTTATTTAATGTTTCCAGTCTGTTCAAAGCCAATTAAACTGGCTCATCAATGTGAATTCTGACAATTTTGACTCATAAACTTCAGTTTTGTCGTTAATTTCCTTCATGAGATGCGTCGTCCTGACTGTTCACACTGGAACACCACACTGATTTCTTATTTTACGTCTTCTTTTTTTGACCGCTTGGTTTCAGACTAGTGTTCTTTTGGGTTTTTTTTAATGTAAGTTGCTGACTAAAGCTGAGAGTTTGTTCCTGTCGTTATAGAAACACTGACTACTGGCTGCCCGGGATGGTCAGAGTGTGAAAACAACCCCGTTCGCTCCTTTTGGAGCCGAGCCTCAGCTGCTGTGAGTCCAAAACAACAATTTACAATTTCTCCTGAAGGTAGCACCACTGTTGTGGTCTCAGATGGAGAAGTAAGTGTGTATTATGATGGAGAGGAGGAAAGAAATCAGTTGTGCTGCCTGGTTTATTCATCAATGAGGCTTTGTCTCGGTCTCCATGGAGCCACATTGCACAGCTCTCTCCTGAGTGAGAAGCAGCCCACACATGCAAAAAGGCCCCGGTTTGCTTCGGATGTTTGTTTTTTTATTTAAACTGTTACACAACAACTTATGTCTGATAAATTTACATATATTCAAGCATGCATTTGATAAAATAAAAAGACAGGCATGCAGAAACACCTACAGCCACCACATAGAAACACTACACTCTAACTGAAATAAGACAAAAAATACTTCTTTTTTTTTTAAATCTTACTCAAGCCAAGCATTAACATCTCCTGAGAGTTTAAGACCTTGACTTGACATGTGGAGTATTTAACTTTGACAGAAGGCTCCCCGAGCAATCTCCTTGTTTTCCAAGCTGTTCCAGATGTAAAATCTGTAATCAGTGTGTGCATTATTAGAGACCAGTTTACCTTTTTTTGGGTGATCAACTTTTTATTTCCATTTTCCTTTTTTGAACAGTAAAACAGAAAAAAAGGGACAGAAAATACATGGTGACAGACGTGACATAGTAAACAGAAGCCCCATGGCCCTCACAGCTACTGAATACAACAGCAGGCTTTTTTAGAACAAAGATGAAGCTAAATACTTGTTACTTGAGTGTTTGATTGCTTTGCACCATAATGAAAAACCTCTGTTTTATAGAAGAAACAACAATGATAAACTGTCAGTTTAGGGTGCCCTATTAACCAGATAAAGTGGGATTTTTAAATTGTGCATTTTCCTCAAACATCCTCTCTTTGTGTGCAGTTTGCAGATGTGGCCTGTGGTAACGTCACAGTGATGCTGAATGGATCCATCGTGACACCCTTCAGCCCGACCAGGTAGGTTCTGCTTCTCTTCTTCTTGCGGCTTAAAGAAACAAAACTTGTCTTTTGGCAAGGCAGATTCATCTGAATGGCACATTTCATATATGACCTCCCAATATGCTGCGATTTTACATTACTTTAACATAAGTGGAGCACCGGCATGTGATTGAAGCTGCTCTACTCAGCACTTTTATCAGGTTCTAGCACCTTTGTCACAATATGCAATTGTTACTCAAAAGGAGCGCTGAAGGCAAAACTCTGAAGGATGATCATTTCTGCTGATGAACTTCCCAATGCATTCTGGGCGCTGGGTGACTGATGATGACATGGGCTGTGTCCGAATGTCCACCCTATTCCCTACATAGGGCCCATATAGGGATCACGCTATTTTGTAGGGGTGTCCGAATGTCCAGAAAGAAAAAAGTAGTGCACTCAAAGTTACCCACAATGCATCTTGAAAACTAGTGAGCTTCGATGGTCCCTAGACGGGACAATATAGACCACAATGCATTGCAGTCAAGAGAGCTGAATGGCGCGAGGTGTTGCACACATCGAGCGACAGAAAAAAAGGAGAGAAAAAACAACAGAAAAGGGATTAAACACAATATAAGAAAACAAAATACCTTCATTTTAAATTACAGATTTGATTTGAATTTAAATCTTTTCGTGAGTTGTGGATGCCGCCGTGGTTGCCATGGTGACAGCTGGTAATCATGTGATTTGTGGCGAGGAGAGATGTTTTCTTTCAAATGACTTCATATTCCAAGCACTGTTGTGAATGTACGGTGGCTGTTAGTGACCAAAATTCTCCCAGACATAAAGATGTTTTCATCTGTGAGTGGATCCAGTGGTCTCAGGTGTTGCTATGACTGTTCTATGAGTAGCTATTTTTAATGTCTTTTAAAGCATTACTTATCCTAAACATTGCTTTACCTCCCATTAAACAAAGCTGGTACAGCAGTTTTAAAGTTCAGAGGGTTCTTACTTCACACACATTGTTTTGTCCATTCAGGGACACCGTAGGAAAAAATGGTGGAACAAATATGGCAGCCTCTGTATGTACACCGCCCACGAAATGGATATAAATGACTCATTCTAAAATAATAAACATATAACAGCTATTCTAGTGCAGCAATTACACATCAATAGAAACCCAGTTTTGAATTATATATCATATTTTTCTGCCATTGACCTTTGATTTTTTACATACTGTACCTTTAACTAAAAGAAAAGTTCTGTTTCTAACCTTTTTCTCTCGGTCGTATTATTTTGATTATGTATCTTTATTTTAGACTTAAACACTTGTAGCCTTACTGCTAATTATATGTCTCATCCTTCTCTTCACTTGTACCTTTTCTAGATGTTGGTTGTATATTTATTAGCCTTTTCTCCATTTAAAACAGTAAATCAGCACTAGGGCTGGGCGATAAACTGAAAATTCACCAACACTAAAATTTACAGTACAGCGTAAAACGACTTCATTTTGCCCATGTAGGTACAGTATTTTTGTGTTTGAATAAAATGAAAAGAAAATTTGTTTTGGGCTGTTTATAGGTAAACTGTGCTCATGTTAAGGTGCTGACCTACAGTACATGTACTGTCTGTAGTCACATGACTCCACCCCATTCAGTCTGTAATGAATTATCGTCCATTTATTGTTACTGAGGTCAACTGCTCAATATATTGTGATATTGATTTTAGGCCATATCAGTCAGCCCTAATCACGGTGACAAACGGCAGTCAAGTTTAATGGACATATAATCATTCAATCAATAAGCACGGGCTATTGCAATTTCATTGGATGGGTTTTTTCAGTCCTGTCTGTTCCACAGGTGATCATTTTTTTACATTTTTGTGTCAGAGCATTTAATTAATTGGCTGAAGAAGACTTTAAGCAATATAGTAAAAAATGCTCCTGGAAAACATCATCCACCCTGCCTTTAAAAAAATCTTTTACATAATCAAATTCCTCATAATCAAATAAGCCCGTGCTTATTGAAACACTTAGTTTATTTAAATCCAGGTTGAAGACCCACCTGTTCTCAGCTGCATTTACATAGATTTTATTCAAAAGTTCAAATCCGCACATCTCTATATTCTCTCTTTTTAATCTTAAATGCTTTTAATTTTGAATCATGCTTCTAATTTTTTCCCCCTTTTGCTTTATAATGTTTTATGTAAAGCACTTTGAATTGTTCTGTGTACATGAAATGTGCTATACAAATAAACTTGCCTTGCCTCAAACTTGGAAATTAAGAGTTTCCTGTTTGGGAATTTTTAGAATTTATGCTTGAAATTTGATTACATTTGTTCCACAGTTTACAAGAAAAGTTGCAAGAGGGTGTTTTACATTTGCAGTTCACTAAAAGTTGGAACATTGTGTAGAATGCAAAAGCAAAAAAATACAGGAGGCAGATTTGCATATCTCATGAGACCATATTAATCCCCACTAGAACAAATATTGCGAGAATGCAGTTCAGCATCTGGATTCATTTCCTGTGATTTGAAACTGAGGCATTTTACCATTTCATGAAAATATGAGCCAATTTTTAATTTCATTGCAGTAACATCTCAAAAAGTTGGCAGAGATGCAACAATCAACTGGGGGAGCATTTGACAACTAAATAGGTTAACTGGCAACAGAAAGGAGCATTTCAGAGAGGCAGAGCCGCTCACATGGAAAGAGAGAATATAGAGATGTGCAGTTTATTTTTGATAAAATCTATGTAAAATGCAACTGAGGCAAGAATGAATCTTCAATTTGAACTTGATAAACTAAGTGTTTCAATAAGCACAGGCTTATTTGATTATGAAAATTTTGTTATGTAAAGATTTTTTAAAAACA